>JAWLRI010000201.1:660409-684744 GCA_034781795.1 Crypturellus tataupa | reverse complement strand
GGGTGCCCCCCGAGAGCAGCGGCCATTTGGCGGCGCGGAGCGGGCGGGCGGGCTGCGCCCGTAATGGCGGCCGCGCCGCGGAGGGGGCGCTGAGGGACCGTTCCCCGCGCCGTCCAGGCCCGTCCCTCGTCCTGCGGTCCGGCCGCGGCTGGGGAAACGGCGCGGGAGCCACCCACCTTCCCCCGCGGCGGCGGCTGGTAGCGGGGAGAGGGCGCCCCTGCCCCGGGGGAGGAGGAGGAGAGCGGTTGGCGGGGACATGAGGGTCACCCACACCGCCGAGCACGGCCCTAAGTGAGCAGCGTGTTTGTTAGTCTGCAGCAAAGCGGGTTTATTTGAAGAGTGTGTCAGAAGCCTGGGAGAGGAGTAAGCCAGAGAGAGCCCCCTTAGTCGGTGAGCAGTGGAATTCAGTAAGTTTCCCTTGGTTCGATTTCCTTGTCTCTGTGCTCGAAATAAGCAGCTCATGCTGCTTTGTGGGAAAACTTCACGAATCGATATTTCGGCCTTGTTTTAAAAAGGCTACTTCATTTTGTGGTCAGGCCCTGTAAAAATAATGGCAGGTGCTCCTCAGTATTGCTATTCCTTTGAGGCAGATAATGATCACCTTTACTATCATTTTTTTTTTCTCCACTTACTGTCCCATGCAGACAAGAAGGTAAACATAGTAGTGAAACAGATTTCTGCCAAAATAATAAATGAAGTAGAAAAGTAGGATTCAGATGTATGTATTTTATTTAGAGACTTAGTGCATGAGAATAGTATGAATATTAGTGCTGTACAAGACAAACAATGTGAATAAACATTTGGGAAAAAATGGAGGACAAGGGAAAGCATTGCCTTAGGCAACCAGGAATAACATGAGAGTAAATTACTACGCAGATTCAATTCTTATTCAAGCTATAACATAAAACAGAGGCTGTTGCTTCTCTCTGAAAGGAAATAGGAATAAGCTGTCCTGCTGTGGAATTTTAATTTTATATTTTCAGGATGACCATCCTATTAATTCATTTTTGATAAAAGATACTCAGCAGTGTACACTTGCTGCAGGTTAGGAAACTTTCACTTATTCGCTGACACATTTACTTTACGGTCACAAGGGTGAAAGAAGGTTGAAGAGGGCAAGACATGTTAAGGCTCACGTAACTGCCAAGCTCTAACCAGAATCTGAGCTAGATCTAGTTGTAATTTATGGTTCTTGATGTAGAAAAGTAATTACGTATGTATGAACTTTTTGTATTAAGATGATCTTTTGTTTGTTGTGCAAAGAAATACCTCCAGAGACCAAGTCTAAAACTGATCAGAAAATTTTTTATCAAGATGGGTTTTATGACTACTGGTGTCTGATGCAGACCCAAAGCAAATACAAAATAAATAAAATAGCCAGATTCCTATCTTTTGGTATGCGCTTAGTTATAGATGGAATGTTTTTAGTAGATCCTTAAATATTATTTATTTAGTAAATCCTTAATTATTATTTATTTATTAAATCCTTAAATATTATTTATGCTGACAAAGATAACTAATTAATTCTGGGCAGTGTAGTCTCTACACAGGACTAGTACTACTACATTTTTCAAAGTTTTTCTTTCTGCCTGTCTGGTTTTCAATTCAAGTGGCTTCTCAGAGCTTTGAGGAGTTCCCTGGTGACAAGCAAGACCTGCCACCTCCTCCCATTCCCTCTGCTTCCCTCTGCTTCGCATGCTTTACAAAAGTGCTGATAGCATCAGGTTGCTACCTCTCCTGCTGCGGTAACCAGCACCATCTCATTGTTGCATACACTCTGTGTGACTATAGCTGCGTGCTGTTCTCTGTGTGATAAGTTTTGTAGGA
Source organism: Crypturellus tataupa (assembly GCA_034781795.1). Taxonomy (NCBI): domain Eukaryota; kingdom Metazoa; phylum Chordata; class Aves; order Tinamiformes; family Tinamidae; genus Crypturellus; species Crypturellus tataupa. The sequence goes on along the minus strand of JAWLRI010000201.1, from coordinate 682,917 downwards.
ATGTATTTGTTATTTGTATAATGCTGCACAGTACAGATTTGGGCTCAGGCATTGACATTTTAAGTCTTACTATAACACATTCCTTATAAAAAGCAATAATAAATTTGAAAAGTGACAGTATTTTCTACAGGAGCTCAAAGAAACTATTTCTTGCTTACAGTTAAATCGATGTGCTTTGTGGTTTAATGAATTAACTGGTTATTCAATGCTATTTTTAAAGTCAGTGTGTTTTATAAGATGGAGCACTGAATTTACATTTCAGTGAGATACAACTTCATTATGACATAATTATATTAATATTTTGCAGGTAATCTCTGTGTTCCACTTCTGCTCCAAGAGTAGAAGAGACTGTTGCAAATATTTTTTTTTTTACTTTCTTGCAGATTCTGTTCATGTTGATCTTTTTCCAAGACGAAACATTCTCTTATCATCTGTCTCGGAGAGAATGGTGCCCCATCTTAACGTGCCTCAAAATCTTCAGGGTTTATCCCCTGCAGGTCAGCTCTCCCTAGTGCACTGGCCACACCAGTGTGAGGTCATCAGGGACAGAATTGAGCACATTGGTAAGTTGTGTGTCATGCTTGAAATCTTGCTTATGGGCAAAGAGGACATACACCTTCAATGTAAAAGTAAAGCCAAGAATTTATTGTTGGTGTAATTGAAATCCTGAGAGTCATTACTAGTCCATATCTAATTGTTATAGAAAGAAAAAAAAAAAAAAGAATAATGCAGTTAAAATTGTCGTACAAGTGCTTTTCTTGCACCCTTTCCCTGGTGGTGTGCTTATCCCTACACTGCTTCTCCAATTCGTAGGATTGGTGACCCTAGGATTTGATGGTGAGGGGAGTTGTCAGCATCTGGAGTCCTTTGCTGGGAGGAATATGATATTTATGTTGGTGATTTCTTCTTCCTCATTTTACAGTCCTCTCAAGGTCATTTTTTTTTATATTTCCACACATGCTTTTATACCTTTCTTTCTTCATCAGTCTGCAGCTCCATTTTACATCTTACTATACATATTGCTCTTTGCATATGTTAAACACAATTTCCTGTTCACTTCTTGTCAAATAAGCTTTGTCCAACTCCAGGTACATTTCTTTGAATGGCCATAGATGAGTTGCTTAAAATCATGGGGTCGCTAATGATACATCTGTGCCCCATCTCTTGTCATTCCCTGCCTGTACAGAGCTTAGAGACAAGCAGTTGTTAAAACCCCTCATCTCATCTCAAGTCTCTCCCTTGGTTTGTGCTGGCATACACAGCAAAATTTTACCTAACTATCATATGAGTTTTTACCCAGCTCTAATGTCAAAATTACCCTGGACAGATATTAGAATTTTGAACACGTTTTCTCTTATTCTGCATAAAGTATCAAACTAACCATGCCTGCTAACTGTGTTATGCAGTTCTGAGGACATTATCCAAACTAGCTGAAACAAAAAGGAGCCTCCCTTGTCCTTTATCTGAAGTTAAATAGGATGAATTGCTAAATTTTCAGTGTTTCCTCCAGTTTACAAGCAGCCAAATAAAATCTCCCTACTTGTGCTCTTTTTATATGTCTTTTTTTTTTTTTTTTTTTCAGATTGGACGCCCCCTAAGCCTGAGCCACTGTACACTCCAACAGGTTTGGAAATGAAGCCATCATACCAGCCTGCTGGTGAGGGCACTGTGATTTATCTGACCGAAGAAGGTAGGAGTGCCCTGAGAAATGTTGCTGTCAGTTTTGTAGCTCCTTTGTCAACATAATTCAAAGCCTATGGAAATCAACAGAATTTGGGTATAAATCCTTTTCTTACAGTTAGAAAAGGAATTCAGTTATGCAGCTGTCCTTTCATCCATTCATTCTGCTCATACTATTAATTATCTCAGAAGTTCACATCAAGCCATTGTTCTCAGTGAATAGCAGTGAAAATCACCCTGCTCAAGTATGTTACAAAGTTTGTTATGAGTGCAGAAAGATTACTTAACATCAAAAGAGAAAGTATAAAAGATTAGAACTGCATAACTGCAGGATCAAAACTAAAGTTTGTTTTGGGAGAAGATGTTTTTATCTCATTTCCTGTAGTGCTTTTTGTTTGTTTTTTAAAAGTCTCGTGGACAAATGAAATATGTCCAGATTGGCTCAGTGCTTGATTACAGGCTTCTAAGTCTGGGAAAGACTGATTGGATGGAACTGAGAGGAGTTAGTCTCAGCCGTATTTCACTAGCTGATTATCAGGGTTCTTTATACTACTTTTGTTTGCTGAGCTGATGCAATTGCCTTGAATGAACTTGCTGATTTTGAGTCCCGGACCATTTGTACCTAGAGAAGAAGGAATGATACAGTTTTACAATTTCTAGGTTAACTGGATATGGCAACAAAATTTTCAAATTTGCAAAACTGAAGGGTAGCTCACCTCCTTCTTGAAGTCATTAACACACCTGGTAAAGGTTTCCAATATACAGAAAAGCACTGATATTCTTTGACATTGTGTTTATTTAGTTTTTGCCTTCTGCAATATGTGTTCACACTGTGCACACAAATTACCATATCTTGTATATATGTGTACTGCCCATCACTTCCTCCCTTTAAACTAAGTGCTGCCTCTGGCCAGGAAAATAGTACGTGCTCAGTGGCTGGAGAAGAACCTCTGTCTTCTGCAACTGGTTTGCTAATTTATTTGTCTGGCAAGGATAAAGGTAAGGAGAAGTAGTCCCAGCTTTCTGCTTTTTTTTTCTCTCTCAGAAACAAGGTCAGTGATTTCTGTTGCTGTGTGGCAGTTGTGTTCTTTAAATTTTGACCTGTATTACTGTCTGCATGGTCTTTGTCCTTTTTTGGGGCACAGATGCAGATGAGAAGGAGCTTTGATTACTGCAGTATTCTACATTTTCATGGCAAAAAGCTTTGCCACTATAGTGGGTGTGAACACAGAGAATTCAAATTAATATTAAAAAAATGTTGCCTTGTTTCTGTAAACAGAGGATCCTTGCCTCTTAATATTAGGCAAAAAAAAATCTGAAACCTAAATAATAATATTGCGATCAAGATGGCAAATCTAAGAGTTCTGCTTTTTAATGTACTTCGGTAGTAAAAAATGTAGTAAAAGTTTTGAATTGTGCCAGATGAAATCATCTCATCGGATGAACATAGAACACGGTAGCAAATCCAGATGGTGTTGTGTTTGAGACTCTTCTTTCTTTCCTCTAGACAAGAAGAATTGAGTGTAGGGATTTAAAATAAACTGACCCCAACAAGCATATAATTTTCAAGTAGAAAAGTTGCCCATTTCATTAATGAGAAGACCCAAGAGAGCTAGGAACCTAGGATCTTTCCGCCCAGCATAGCTGTTTTACGTAAATACAAAATCACCCCTAGCTCATAGAGAGAGACAGGCACATCCTAGACAGAATCAGACTGCCTCGAATCCTTAAAGCTAAGCAGGAATGGACAGCAAAATAATTTATATAATTTCTTGGAAGTTTACCCAAGTTATGCTTGAAGCTCAGCTTTATGCCATTGTCCATTTTTTTTCTAGAATTTCTTTCTAGGAAATTCTAGAAGAATGCTAATATTCCCTAAAATGACTCACACTGCTATAAAAACATCTTCTCTGTTTTTGTTCTTATTGTTTTGTTTTTCTACTAGCTAACAAAGACTCTGGTTTTATGTATTCTCGAGTGAGAGGACTCTCCCCTTCAAAGCAGATCCTCAATGAGAATGAGGACAACACATTGATCTTTGAAGCACGGTTTGAGAGTGGGAATTTGCAGAAGGTGGTCAAAGTGTAAGTGTATGATCTTTTCTTCTTTTATTAAGACACAGCTGTTACCAGAGTTGTTAGTATCAGTGGCCTGCCATTGGTTCATGAGCCTGATGTTCTGGGTTTGTTTTCAGTCATTGCATTGGTTGAATGAATTTTGAAAATTGTTTTAATGAAATAATCTGATAACCATTGCATATTGTTGCATATTGTTGAATGGTTTCCGTAGGCGATAATCTCCTATGCAAATACACACACTTTTTTTAAGTCTTTCCTTTTATACCATAGTGTGGAGAACTTTCTCTTAAGTCCAAATTATTAAAAGTCCTAAGGAAGAGATAAATTGCCTTGTTGGCAGACTTGGTCCAATTCACCATCCTTTTCTGGCATGGCCTAGATTTGATTTGATGGTGTCAATCTGCTGGATTTGTACCCAATTCCCCACAGAGTGCTTTTTCATGATGATTTGCATTATGTGGTGCTGCATTGTGCTGCAGTGCTAACCACTGTCACAACTATTCCTTTTTTTTTTTCCCCTGCCTGCCAGTAATGAATTTGAGTACCAGCTGACACTGCGCACCGACCTCTACACAAGCAAGTACACACAGTGGTACTACTTCCAAGTGAGCAACATGCAGGCAGGGATGCCCTATCGCTTCACCATTGTCAACTTTACCAAGCCGAACAGCCTGTACAAGCGTGGCATGCGCCCTCTCCTGTACTCAGAAGCAGATGCCAAGAAGCACAACGTTGGTTGGCGGAGGACAGGGAATGAAATTAAGTATTACAGGAACAGAACAGGCGAAGGTGGACGGCAGTATTTCTCACTCACTTGGACATTCCAGTTCCCTCACAACAGAGATACCTGCTATTTTGCCCACTGCTATCCTTACACCTACTCCAACCTTCAAGACTACTTGGTATCTGTCTCTAAAGATCCGGTGAAGTCCAAATTCTGCAAGATCCATATCTTGTGCCATTCATTGGCAAGAAACATAGTGTATGTTCTTACAATCACCAACCCCCATGAAGGTGACAAGGACACAAAGAGGAAGGCTGTGATATTAACTGCAAGGGTCCATCCAGGGGAAACAAATAGTTCCTGGATAATGAAAGGTTTTCTGGATTACATTCTTGGCAACTCAGGCAATGCTCAAATGCTCCGGGACAATTTTGTCTTCAAAGTGATACCAATGTTGAATCCAGATGGTGTGATTGTGGGAAATCACCGTTGCTCTTTAGCAGGTCAGGACTTGAACCGCAAATACAGATCTAACCTGAAGGAATTTTATCCTTCCATCTGGTATACCCGAAACATGATCAAAAGGTAACCTCATTTTCTTTTCATTTAATACAAGCAATTTTTTTCTTTCCAGTGTTTCCATGTTAATGTGGTCTGTATTGTTTTGGTATTATTTACATATTTGTGCTATACCCAGGCATTTTTAGCTGTTTTGTTCACATTGTGTCACATTTCAGAGTGATGGATTTTTTTTTCTTTTTTTCTCTATAGTGTTGTGTACATTTTTCCTCTAATATATGTTCTCTTTCCTGGTGGAAAGTTATAATTCCAAAGTAAGAGGTTTCTTCAGAACATTTTCAAAATATTTCTCCCCACTGCCAAGTTTTGTTAGTTAAAGTTCTAATTTTCTTCCTTGCTGGCCATGTCCTAGAATGTAATTAGGTTCAGAATAGATTCCAGCTGTCCATTTGACAGGAAAGATTATCAAGTTTGCTGCATGTTTTGCTACAAATATGTTTGATTTGTGATGCAGTCACATAGCCATTAGTATTTTGGGTTTAAAACCAAACTTTATCCTTCTCACAATAAACTATTGTGCAAGAAGCCAGTGTAAGAATTAGTAGATGTAATTTTTCTGATGAGATGCCAGTTGGAACCTATTTTAAATAAGATTTATGTTCCTTCAAATAAACATGTTTGGCATGTAGACAGCATGACAGAGATGAGCATTGTGCCTCTCTTTTTCTATGAGAATCCCTTTCTCTAGTTTATTATATGAAGAGAGTCTGGACTTCTGAGTACATTGTAATTAACATCAATTATTTATGCTGAATTGCTACAGTTCTTCAGACTCATGTTCTGCTGCTGTCAGCAAAGACAGATGTGTTTATTATTGCTTCCTATTGATTCCACTGTGGATTTCCAACTGCCACCCAAATGAAAGCTCCAGGATGACCTGCTCTGGTGCCATCACTTCCTCCCCATAAAACTGCTTTAACAGGAATTGGGCTTTAGTGAGGTGTGGGTAGCTAAATCCAAGCATGTCTACCAGAAGCTTTTCTTTAGGAAGTTAGTTAAGTGACAGTACCATGCAGAAACTTGACACACTGTAAAAATTAATGTCTCTGCCCTTAATAAGGAGAGGAATATGCACTCCATCGTGCTGAGCTGCTTGTTTGTGCTTCATCTTATAACTGTAAAGCTTGGAGGATTCAGTCTATGTATAAGAGCAAAAGAGCTGCAGGTAAAAGTAGGGTGTTTCAGCCCGACAACATGCTGTAGTATGCAGCTATACATTTGCATGTATATAACAGCTGTAGAGTTATAAAGACTAAAAGAGAGAGGAACAGAGAGTAGAAGAAAAACACTGTACATGCAGCTACTGGACAGAAGTAGATCAAGGAAATTACATGCAAAAAAAAAATCAAAATTGAGAGACCTGTTGTTTTGAAAGGTGGTGGCCACCCAGTTTCTGAAATTCTTGAAGATAACTAACCAGTGTCAAGAGTAGACTTTAATATCTTAATCTTAATGCTGTACTGTGAGAAGTATTTTGATCCTGCATGGAACTGAACACGCATGGAACTGATTGGCATACCAGAGGCTTACATTAAAGTTCATAACATGAAACTCATTGATTTTTTTTTTCTTGCTGTTTATGTTAAATGTGAGTTTAAGTGCTTATTCTGTAATATATTAGCACAGACCAATGTTTCTGAGGTGAAAGAAATAAAAAAAAATGAGTAAAATATTCTATATTGTTTTATATTACAGAGTGATGGAGGAACGTGACATTATTCTGTATTGTGATTTCCATGGTCACAACAGAAAAAAGAACGTCTTTGTATATGGCTGTGAAAGAAAGCAACAAGCAAAAGCACCAACTTTGCATCCACGTGTCTTTCCACTCTTGTTGAGCAAGATCTGCCCAGATAAGGTAAGCAAAATTTTGGCTAGAAACTTCACCTAAAACTTCAAATTCCCACTAGAATCTCAATTTTTATTTATAGAGGTCTCATATACACTGAAAAACTGCACTTTGTCCAGTAAAATAACATTTGGTTGGCTAAAATTACAGATTATAGAAATATGAAATACCTTTCCTTGGAGAATTTCAGCATTCCAAAATATATCATTAATATAAATTTATGTCATGCTGAACTGGGACAAAAAGTTTTTTTTTTTAAGAATAAAAAAATGGAAATACGAAAGTAAAACTGCATTTTGCTTTGACAATGTAAAAAGCTAACATGAAATATTACATATAAATATGTTAAATATAGCTTTATGATACATTGTAAAAATGACATAAAACAAATGACTAAGGAAATAAGAAACTAAGGAAGTCAGAAAGTATTTCTCCAGGTTGAATAATTTTGAGATGTTCATGTTGAAAATTATGTCAAAATCTCCCCGTTTGTGTAAGTCATTTCAGTTGGAAAAGCAATATATTTTTAGTAGGCAATGACTGCATTTAAACTATGCCATTTTTCAGCAAAATCTGACTTGAAAGAGCTGCTTTGAAACCAGAAAAGTTGCAAAGGCTGAACAGTAAACACATACACTCACAAAGTAATCTACTAGCACACTAATGCAGCTAATGCTATTATATTCAGGTATCAAGGATAAGGTGGTTGTGAACTCTAGGTGGCTTACATTATCACACTGCTGATATATTAACATGTGAGAGAAGAGCTTTTAAGAGTTTTATTAAATATGTGTGTTAGTATAAATCACGTCTTGTGATAAGTCAGATGATCATTTCTCTGTATAGGCTTACTTAGTAATACAGACACCACAAAAAATGTGGAAGTCCTTTATAAAATAAAACAAATTTCTAATCAAAGAATTACTGATTTACATACATCTCCATTATAATAGTAATGACAGAGATTACTATGAAGAATGTGGTGCAATATTACAGTAAGGTAGCGTAAAAAATGTGCATTTGTTTACCTGATAAAAAGAGGCAGAAAACTCTACAGGGATAAAATAACATTATTGCTTCTTCATTTTACTGCAAAGGCTAACACTGTACTTCTCTTTTAAGTTCTCGTTCCCAGACTGCCGTTTCAGGGTACAAAAGAGTAAAGAAGGCACAGGTCGAGTTGTAATGTGGAAAATGGGCATCAGCAACAGCTACACTTTGGAAGCCTCTATCTGTGGCTCTAAGTTAGGTGAGCCAGTTTTCCCATAGTTTTTTGGTAGGAATCATCAAACTAGACCTGTATTTATGTTTTTGCAGGGAAAATGGTAGTTTGAGTCTCCATCTCTCTGTTGGTGTTCTGTCTTGTTGAGTAGAAATGAATGATGATCCAAGATGAAAGTGGTTTAAAAACAACCAAACAAAAAAGACTAGAGCATTTGCCTAGTGACTGTCAGGCCACTGCTACTGTTACTACACATATATCATAGAAATGCAGACAACATATCAGTAGATCGCAAAACTGAAAGCACTAAATAAAAATAGCTGTGTGAGGATCAGTTGTCTGGAAGAGAATGTAGCACCCCAGAGTGTGGGTGCGTGGTGAGACAGACAATTGCTGCTGAAAGTTATAATTAAATCCCTTTGAGTGGGTACACTTATTTATATAGTCTAAACAATGATATGTAATATCATCTGTATAAAACTCTGGCAGTTACAGACCCACCTAGCATTCTTCAATGAAATATGTGCGAGTTTGCAATCAACCACCATCCTGAACATAACATAGCTGGCAGTCAGCAATATGTCTGGCATTTTCATTACTGATGCTGCAGGCCAGAGACGAAGCACTCACTTCAACACAAAAGACTTAGAATCAGTAGGACACCATTTCTGTGATGCTCTCTTGGACTACTGTCTTCCTAATGTGAAGGTAAGAAAAGTCCTTCCCAGGCCTTTTTTACTGCCTCAGTTGGTCTTACTGTGACAAAATCTGATACTGTGCACAGTTAGAGTAATCATAAATTTGATAATGGCTTTCAGTAAAGCAGTAAATTACATGTGTAATTACATGTATGGTGTTTCTTAGTATTATCTGTGCCTGAAGGAACACGAGGAAATGGTGAAACAGCAAGCTAAGGTGAACTCTGAGGGCCTGAATTCTGAGGTGTTAGACAGGGATTCCAGGTAAGTTAGAACTATTAAGATATGCCACTTATTTATTTATTTATTTATTATCTTCTACATCCCCTACAGAGTGCTGGAATAAATACTAAAAGTATTGCTAAAGATAGACCCTTAATATTTGCATTCCTATAGACAGCCATATAAATCTTATTATACAAACCTTAATAAGCCCTTAGTTGGGAATAGAGCTCTGGGTCTGCTCAAGCTGACCCTATCCTTCAAAGAAAAGTCATGCGGTGTTGAGTTCCATGGGCTCTTAAGGAGAAATGTACTGGAACAGAGCTTGGTCCATTGCATCATTTAATCAATATGCTCTTTTTCAATCTGACACTTTGTAGAGCAGTCTAGCTATAGTATAAGGTATATTGTTCTATATTTTTATATGTAATTTCATTAACCAGGGATAGTGCTAGACTGATTCTGTTAAACCAATGGAGATGATTTCAGGGTAACTGATAGCAGTGCAAGAGTCTGCACACTGTCAAGCAGCGCACTTCCCATTAAAAACAAACAGCTCTTCCTGTGCCAGTTCTGAGTGTGAGAGACAACAGAGAGAGATGAGCATTTATGTGCTCTGAAAGGCTGTGGACCCTAAAAAACATTTCTCTGGGAATAAAATTTTGTGGAATTCTTTTGAGGGAAATGTTAATGAGTTAGTTGCCTCTCATCTAAGTTCAGGTGCATGAAATATAGAAATCAACAGCTGAGCTTCACAGTTGATGCTGATATGCAAGGAAATAAGGCGAGACACTATCATAACGCATCAGAGCTCAAAGAAGCTTCACAGAGGACAAAGAGGGTGACGTTTATGAGAGGGTTTAAGAGAGGAGGAGGAAAATAAGTGAAGCAGAACTAAAAGAAAGCTATCTGTAATCAGGAGATGTCATCTTCCAATAACGAGCCTATGTCTAAAATGAGGCCTGTTTTGGGCCTTGTAGGTCTACAGGTCTATAAAACTGTAGATCTATAAAACTAAAACATAGATCTGGAAAACAAATGTGGAAAACATTTACCTCTCTACAGCTAGGGTTACTGCAGGGAATACCAGCTAATGGTTGCTATGAATTCAGAAAAAAAAATCTCTTTGTAGTCACCAAATTTGAAAGTAAAACAAAATAATGCTCATCTTTTGCAGCAGCCAAACTTCTGACAGCTCAGATTCCTGTGATCTTGTTGCACCTCAGCTAAAACTAGGTACTAAGGTATGCTATGACTTTTTTTTTTCTTGACCGTTTACATCTGTTTCTGAATACTACTAGGAAAGAATGACTAGGCTTTAGTAGGTTTTATTTTGAGGAAGTCTGGAGTTAAATGAGTCAGAATAGTAGTTAACAAATCAATGAAGTAACTGAGAATTATAAATGATCTATATAGCCTATAGACCTGAAGTCCAAATTTTCCCCCATAGCTTCACCCAAAATTGTCCAGAAGCTGGTGTTTTAGTTTGAAAAAACTCAAGCTTTCTACTCAGCTATGTAGCAGATTTAGATCCTCAGAGTGAGGGCAAAATACCCCATCTGTTAGCATAAAAGTATTTAAACACTGTCAGGCATATTTTGCAAATAGTCAGTGCAGGGTGTTCAGGAGGTGTGTTCTCTCACACAGACAGACACGTCATGATAGTGATGCTAAGTGCTGTCAACAAAAGACTGATCCTGTCCCATTGCCTATTTACAGCCTGGTAGGCAAATGCGACCCCAGATTATACAAAGTACTTTCACTTGAAGGCATTGGGACATTTTGTTAAATCATGTGTTTACTTGTTTTGATAAACAGGAACAGATTGAATATTCGTGGGGTGGAAGAGGAAGTGGGAGGGGGTTGTGTTTTTGTTGGCTTAATGTTTATTTCTTTGGTGCCTGGGATTGCCATATTAGCACTTGAGATATTTGCTACACATGAGCAAAAACAACTGTTTTAGAAAGCTTGTGAGTGAATTTTGGCCAACAATAATATTTTCTATAGTTACTTCCTGTAGTAGTTCCTGTAGTTACCTCCTGTTTGTGACATAAGTATGATAAATACACAGAAGTAAAAGGAGAAGCTGTCGTACCAAAACAGACGGGTGTAAAACTGAAGTGAGCAACTGAAGTGAGCACCTGTAATACTTTTGAGATCAAAAGGAGGTAGGCATTTCACATGGCTGGGATGATTGACTGTGGGAATGAGATTTGGAGTTTTAGATCTAGTTTCAGTGACGAACTAGGTAGAAACAGGTTATTGCCAGGTAAGCTCTGGTGAATTCTCTTGTGGTGCTTTATGTGCTCTGCTCAGGCATGTGTCCCTGAGAGCACACATTTGTGCAAAGTCCAGCAGCTCGGCTTAGTCTCACTGTCTTTCAGAGTTCAGGCAATACTACTATATTTGGTACTTGCAGGCAGATGTCCAGACAGTCTGTCCACTCAGCCAGTCCTCCTGGAGAAGGAATAATATCTGATGAAAGAGTTGCAGTCGTGGTGTTGGCTTTTATTTAATGTTTACTACAGCTTGACATTTCTTCATCTATTTTGTTGTGTGCTAAAGAACCAAGCAACATCACAGATTTTCTACTATTATTATTATATAATTTACAGAATAGTAGCAGAGGGCTAGTAAAGTAGACAGGGAAAGGCTGAATATTGATTTTTTTTTTTTTTTTTCTGATATGTGAATAGTAAATCCAAGCAGGTATATTAAAAGAGTTAATGAAAACCTCAGCATGATGTGAATGAATAACAGACTCTGAAGTTAGCGATGTTTTTCGATTAGCACCAAGCGTTCTGGTCATCTTCATACCTGTCAGCCCTTCATGCTTTCTTGTCCGATCTCCCCCCATCACGCAAGCAATACACTGTGCATGTGGGGGTGAGACATGGGACTGGCAGCTCTAATGTCTTGTAACTTGAGAACAATGTAAAAAAACTGCCTGAAATGCTGAGCCCTTCCATTTGATTTGCTAAAAATAAACTTGTTTATGTTGAAAGATTCACATGCCGGTCAGTGGAACTGTTTTTATTTTTTTCTCCTGAGGTCTGTAGGCACAATTTTGCTTTAGTCTATGACTGCTACATACAAAACAAAATGCAAGTTTTCCTAATGTCTGTCATACAGCTGTAGGCTGAGTTGACTACCATATAACTAATGAGTTATGGTAAGGCAGGTGTGCCTGGTAATCATCCCATGGATTGGGAGGAAAGGTGACTTACTCGCATGATGCTGGAACTGTGGAAACCTTTTGGATAATCATGATTGTAGAGGATTTGTAGATTCAAAAAGCCTGGTAGACTTGCTAGGTAATAAACAGTAGCAATAAAAACTGCAGAAATACCTTCATAGAAACACTTGAAAAGCCATACAGAACCCACACGAGCATTTGGTAAAGCTTAATTACTTCTTGTGCATGCTGAACAGTGGGTTTGAATATTCCCTGACCCAAAGAACTCTTCACATAATGTGATAAGCCATTTAATAGTTCAGGACCTGTAACCTTCCACTTTGTCTCCCTGCCACATTCCTAGCTATGTACTCCTTCTACTTCTCTCAGTCCCTTCTGTGGCCCAATTTAATAGAGTAATCTGAGAGCAAACAAACACAGGGGGAAAAAAAGGGCAAATTAGATCATCGTCTGCTGGGTTAATGTGTTAAATCAGCTCATGGAAATTTTTATTGAGCATCAGAGTCAGCCTGAGCTATATAGCAAAACACTGACTAAGGGAGGAATGAGTGAAGTGGCAGGTTAGGGAGTAGAGAGGTGGAAGGACCCAGGCAAAGGTATGAAACTTCTTCAGCAGCAGGAAACCACTAGGAGATCACAGCTGTAGATGATTACTTGAACCTCTACATGGTTAAAGTTACTTCACTTTGTAAATTAGGCACTAATTTAATACAAAATAAAGAACTGGCTCCAGCAACAGGGAACCCTTTGGGTCCAGAGCCCCTTTCATCACATTCCTGTGTTAGGAGGTGATGAGCGTGTTTGGAATGAACAGTGCTAGGGCCATATAAAAGCTTGATTCTCTAAGGCTGTGCCTGAGCTTTACATTCTGCCAATGCAAACTCCTCGTTAAATGGAGCTTCACTGTGACCTCTTCTGTAATTGTTGTGCTGAAACATCTTCTAGGCAAGTAAATTGAGTAGTTTTTACTGTGTGTGCAATAGGAACTAAACATATCAGATTGACGGTGTTATTATTTAAAGAATTTACAACAGATTATCAAGAAAGTTTGAACAGCACAGCACAATTCCTGCAAGAAACTTCAGTGGCCATTTCAGATGATTAGATGAGAAGACTTACCAAAATTTCTGGTCTTTATAAACTTTCCGCAGAAGTTCATAAAGGTCTTTAAAAATGATGAATGGCAATGAATATCGCAAGTATAGGAGATGTTTTGACAGAGATCTGTGTCAAAGCTGTTTGTAACCCTCAACTGCATTTTGTTCACATTCAGCCTAGAATATGGCCTCCAGATGTAAAACAGGAGCACTACTGTTATTGCCTAGAGAAAGCAAAATGTAATTTTGAAAGAAAAAGTCATATTAATATTTTCATGGGAAATTCTTTTTATATGCATGTACACTATAATGCTGATTTATTAGTACTTTAATCCGTTCGATGGATAGACCACTGCTTCCCAGACTTCTTGTGTTGTGTGCCAATCTTTGTTTTCAGGAGCCTGTACATTAGAAAAAACAGAGCAGTGGCAATTCATACTACTGAGAAACCCTGGCTCTTCAGGTTCCCAGACTAAAAATAAACATCCCAAATTGAGTAGGAAATGAGGTCCCTCGTCAGTATGACATGTTTGTGTCCAGGTTCATAAATATTTGCTGAACAGAACAGCATAAGAAATTCAGTCTTGAGCGGTTTGTTTGCACGTATTCCTTCTGGCATTATGATTATCATGTTTATTTACAATTCCTTTTCATAATTGTGATATTCCCTCATGAATCAAAATGGTTATATACTTTTTTTTCCTGGGCAGAACAAAACCAAAACATCAAGAGAACATTTTCACAGGATTACTAAGGAGCGAAGTTATGAAAGCAAAAATGTGAGCATTTTTCATCCCAGTAAAAACATGCTAACACAACATAAAGTAATATATGACAGCTTAATGCAGCCACTGTAAATTTGGACAAGCCATTTTGTCAACAAAAGTCACTGACACTTTTTTTTAGTAATATCTAATTTATGCCACAGGCATCTTTTAAAATGAAAGTCCATGGGCAGGAGCAAACAGTGAAATTCTATCTCTGTTAATGTATTACTTAATACTTTTAGCTTTTTCTGTGAAGGAATGGACATTGCAGCTGGAGGTTATACCAGCTCCTCTGCAGTCTCTGAAACTACAACACCTCACTCCCTCAGGTGGACCCATTTCTCTTCTAAGACTTCTCTCTTGAAGACTTTTGCCAAATCTATTAAAATATTTTCTGTTGTGTTTTTCATTCAAAAGAGTATTGCAAAGAGCAGAGAAAGGAGAAGGTTTGGGGTGATTTTAAGGAAACAGTCATTAAATTTGCTAATTAATTTGAGCATTTTTTGCAAAGCTCTAGCTCTGAAATATTTGCACTGGCAATATTTGTAAAGCAGAGTCATATCCCTTCTTACCTTTTAGAGAATGTAATTTTGTACTCAAGCATTTACTGTCTGACATAGCTACTAGTTTTATTAGTTTTATTAAAGTGTCATTGTCAAGATAGTTGTTATAATTGATTTAAGATTTTTTTTAAGACATCATTTTTCCATTATTATTGTTCAGCATTTTATTTAACTATTTAGAAAAAATGTATCCATGATGGTAGTGGCAGGCACTAGAAAGTCCAAGATGACAACAGTACAGTCTAATATTATCTTTCATGAAAAGGAATTTAAATATTTTTAAAATGCTGAACACCCAAAAGCTTACATAGTCAACAGAAGTTGCTGAGTTTTCTGACCTTTGGGGAATCAGCCAAACATTGAATGCTTAGTTTGCTTCCTACTTTAAAATAAATAAATAATCAGCTGCACCTTTACATATTAGCCTTTTCCCACTTAACCTAGTTATCCCTTACCAAGTTTTCCCTATTCTAACATAATTTACACATCCTGAATAAACTACAGAACACCAGTGGCTGCTGAATAATACCTTTTGTTCATTCAGTATCCTGGAACTTAATAATATTAATAATGTTTAAAATAATAAAAATATTTAAAATATTTTAAATAATGTTGTTTAAAATAATAATGTTTATATTGTATAATATTATTTTAAATAATGTTGTTTTGTTTAATAATGTTTATGTTTAATAATGTTTTTGTGTTCATGTTTTTTCTCGCAGACTCAAAGCATTGAAATGTTGCAAAAGGCATTTCAGGAACTTGATCTGGTAGACAGAGGTAAATGTATGGATTTTGTATCTTGTATGCCTTTTAATTCCCAATAAGCCTTTTTTTTTTTTCCCCTGTAATGTCATATCCTAGTAAAAAGTGTATTCTAAAAATATAATTAGAAGAGTTCTTTGCCTGGGATTTCACTCACTGTCAGTGTTTGAAAGTGCTCCTTTTTCCTTAGTTTAAGCTGTCTTCATCACATTGTTATACTTCTCTTATTGGTAGCAGTCTTAACCCAAGTCAACCACCAGCACAATACAAAAATAAATATTTGCTTATATGGATTCTCTGAGAGAGAGAACCTGAACTCATAACATGTTTTTTTAAACCTATATGGAGATAATTAGAAGGTTGTTCCTGTGTTTGCTTGTCCCTCCCCTTTCTCATTTTGGGTGTCATTTCAGTTCATGGTTTAAATGTTATTAATGAAATTCTGCATCAACAATATAGGCACTTCTTTGTTCAGAATAAAAGGACTTCAGGATAAATTATATTTATGTCCAAGAGTCATGCATTCCCATAGACTGTCAGACTGCTTCATCTCACCTGCAGACCATGAAACTTAAACAATATTTTTCTTCCTCACACTGCTCTTCCAATAAGGTATTTACTGCACAGTGCTGAAGTCAGCCACAGCTAATCTAGTCCATAATCTGCCAGGAACCTGCTTCTGCCAGGTCACGATGGTAGAAAGATGTCAGGAGACAAGACTGCAGCAGCAATTTTGCAACTTAAGAATTGGTCGCCTTAGTGCCAGAAGCCCTGAATGTCACACTTGGAATCCAAGTATTGAGAAACAAGGCACACGAATCATCTGCAGTGTAAAGGGAACGATGAAGTAACAAGCAGTGACTCCCCCTTCCCCACCACAGATCATTATAACTGTATTTAACTTGTATGAGACAGTCAGTGTCTGTTGTGTTAAGGGAGCGTAAGTGCTATGACTGCTCACGACCTGCCTGCAAAAGTGGAAGGTAATAAGGAACTTGAGTACTCGCTAACAATATGATTTTTTTAAAAGGTTTTTGTAGTCTTGGGAGATTTTCCCGAGCTTCCTTTTGCAGCTGCAGCTGTTCCTACCTATTGTGTAGGATGTCCCAGGGTAAAAATGTAACAGATCACATTCTTCTTTCCTGGAATTGACATTGCTTAGAGGAAAAAAATGAATCCTTTCTGACTAACTGCTCTTATTACTTTGTTATGTGTTTTTAGACTTGGTCTGGAATACTGTCCCCCAGTCTACAGAAAACTTGATATCCCCAAATCCTTTTCTTCCTCCTGCCACACTTCAAAAAACATGCCATGCAAGGGGTAGAGGAGGAGTTAGAACAGTCTCTGCATGTCATCTTCTGAAAAGAGAGAGCAGGTCAAGGGAGAAGGAAGAAAAGATCCAGCACAGAGGTAAGGACTAGGAGAAATTGCAGCTAAAACAGGTCTGGAAAACTGCCCAACATCTTGAGAGCGGAGATGATTATGCAGCTAGTAGTCTCCAAATCCTGTGGTTATGGGAGTCTAAATATTGTTAGTTGCATTAGCAGTGTGTGTAGTGAAGATAGGTGTTATACATGTACCTGAAGGGAAATGATCTGTAGCCTAAAGATTGCTCTGACTCATGCGCTTTTATCTCATCTGCACTGGAATCCCTGTTCTGCTGATGTCTCAGTGCAGCAACAAGAACACTGTGTAGACTGCCAGGCTCCTTCCAGATTCATTGTGTGCTTTACTCTTTCACTGCTGCCCAAGGGCATCTCATTCTTATCAAGCCAGCTCTCCTGCAGTAATCACTGGCAGCCACGCTGCTCAGGAACACGTCTCCCCGCAAGGTCAATAAGCTGGCACTACCTCCTCTGCTTTCCCACTCCCACCCTTGTGCACTGCAACTTCACCAAAGTGAAGAGTACACACAGAGCAGCCATGTGCATCATCTCCTGTAGTGGGAGTATAGTTGTCTTCCTCACTAAGGCCTAGTGATCAGAGTGCTTACCAGTAAGAGAGACAGCTAAGTGCTATTTCAGCCTCAGGCTAGGGGATTCCAACCTGTTTTTTTCCACTTCCCCATGAAAGTCCTTAAGATTCAGACTCTTCAGTTCTGCATCTCTGTTCTTCTCTGATGGTCCAGTAAAGCATTTCCACTTGTTAAAATTGACCAGGGAATCATGCAGTCCAAAAAGAGAAACACAGAACGAGAAGAGTACCTGACTTTATAGTCTAAATCTATCCTTCACAGAGTAGTCCCTGATCTAATGATTGAGTTGTGTGTGGTGTGATTTCAAACACAGTTGCGTTATGTGAAGCAGAAACTAGGACTAAGGACAAACTCTTCAGCAGAGCTGCATTTCTAGCAGAGCAAGAGAATCATGTTGCCTTTGGCACCTTCACTTGTTGACTAGTTTTAGCCATAGTAGAACAGTTTATGTGGAAGTTGAGCAGTGTCACCATCCTAAAATACCCTTTGTTAGGCAACAGAAGAAGACAGGGAGATGGAAATGTGAATTTGAGTTTGCTAGATATGAGGTAAGTCTTAACACTCAGAACTAGCTGCTTTATGCTTGTGTTTAAAGTATCTGAGTAAGTGGCTTAATGTTCAGAGACGTCTGTTTACTGTAACTCTAACCTACTTCACCAATTATTGAGTCTGAACTAGCCAAGATAAAATTTGAGTGCTTCTTGTGTTGCTATTTTTTGAAGAGATCTGATGAGCACTTTTTTTTTCTCCAGTAAAATTGCCAATTACAGCCTCTGTGACGCAAGCAAGAGAGTGCTTAAGGTAGGGGAAAGTAGTATTATTTGAAATGCATCTAGACTTTTGCAAAAAGCAGCGATGAGAGGACCAGGCCGAGTTCCCAGCCTGATTTTTCAAAATCCACCCTCCTCTTTGTGTTCCTGTGCCACTGTATCTCATTCCCTTGCCCCTTGTGGAAACTATAGTGCAAGTTGATGCTAGCAGGGCAGAGAACCCTTCATTTCCATCTGGGGTGCCAGATTCCCTCTTTCAGTTCATACCCCTTCTTTCCCTTGCTGGCCTCCCAGGTAGTACAGCAGAAAACAACAATTGCTGTTGCCTTGAGAGGGAAGGAGAAAATGGGGCAGTATTACTATTAAGAAACAGGGATGTACAGGGAACGAAGGATGTGCTGGGCTAACTTGCACAGGAGTCCAAAACAGGGCATCTGCTAATTTTAGCAGACGGTTTGGTATCTACTCCCACTGAAATCATAATACCATCATGGTATTGGTGTCTAGCTCATTGCTACACACCAGTCCCCTTCCAGATTCTGTTCTCTGGCAGTGAAAACTGAAGGCTGTGCGCTCCTACAGGTGTGCAGGACCCTGTGGCAGTAACACTGCTGGGCAGTGTTGATTACTAAGTACTCACCTAGTGATAGGACAAATGCTCTGATCTAGCCCAGTGCACTCTTGTCTGTTGCTGGGCAGTTTGAGCAAAGTGGAACTGGATAGTTAATGTAACTGCAGTGGATCCTGTTGCAAACACCTTATGAAATAAGATGTATTAATTTCTTCACACAATATTAATTCAAGGACTGTTGCTTTGCACCTTTAGCTCCGACATTGGTACTCAAACTGGAAAATCTTAGGCTTTCCCCTGAGAAAAAGTGTGTTTGATGTTTTTGTTTAATCTTAGGATGATAAGGTAAATCTCTGCTGCTTCTATCGTGAGTGTTTCTGTCTAACTCAGAAAGGATATTGGTATAATGGCTATAGGATATTGACACTAGTGTCCTTTAGGTAATATGATAGCGTTGTGATTCTGTGTATTTTGAAGTAAATCACTTCCTTTTTTTTAAAATAAAGTAGCGGGAATTTTAATTGTTAATGATGTGCTTTCTAGGCTGACATCTTTATGTATATTTTGTCATGAATTTATGTGGAGATAAAATACTTTTTTGGCTTGACCTCTGTGTGTTTTAGCTCTAAGAGACTTGGCCATGGTGCTGAAAGTATTCGTGAAAATCCATCTGTGTCCCAGGAGCCAAAAAAACATGTGCCCCACACTGTAGTCCTAACTACGAGAGAGAATTTTCATTCATCCAGCTTTAATCTCATCTCCCAGAAGATGAAGAAATTGGAAAGCAAAAGTGTTTGCAACTCTTCAGAGAAGATATTTCATTATTTAAAAGGTTTCTTGGTTATTGTTCTATTCTAGATTCACAAAACAATAGGATTTGGTGGGTTTCTTAGTCTAATATCCTTAGGTACTGAAAGCCCTGAGACAGATGGTAGCAAGACCAGTAATAGGGACAGGAAACTCCTATGTGCTCAGAAGTAGCTGACACATTCTGGAGGATATCAGAACAGATTTCATAGAAGCTTCCAGCTGAGACACTTGAGGTCCAAAAGCGTCTTCATGCTGAGCCCACTGAAAAGGCATCGAAAAAAATCTTAGCCTAATGGAAAGGATAATGTCTCAGACCCTGTTCTGTTCTTCTCCTGTTCCTGGATACTCTGTCCATATAGAGAGTCATACCTTTTCATATGTGTCAGCATACCATAAACAGTTGTATAGTGTGATTCTGTGAACTGTTGGAAATAATCCTTTAATACAGATCAATGCTTTAATAGAAGATCATAATGCTGGAGCAATATAATAAGGTCCTAAGCCCAAGGCAGAAGGTTTTACATGGCAGTAAGGATCATAAATTATACCTTGGCTCTCCTACAGTAAAGGGAATGTGTGTTCCTGCCATAATATCAGTTTCCTGTGAATGAAACCAAAGCCTTGGACATTTTTAGCAAGTAGTAACTTAGTAGTTGATAACAGATTTGGTTTTTCCTCCTTTTTGACTTAGGTCATGATTCGAATGCAAAAAGCAGTTCAAGCAAGGAAGAAAGGAAAGTGAAGGAGAGACTCTCCTCAAAAGCCACAAGACCCAGCAAAAACAAGACAGCAACAGCAAACCAAGATGTAAATTTTAAGAAGAGTAATTCCTGTCAGGCTCAAAATGTATTGCAGTTCTTTCCGCCCTTATTGCCTGAAGCAAAGGGCAAACAATCTGCTACAAAATACCAGGATGTATTTTGGAACTTCAGTTCTTCAAACAGTGAAGGCACCTGAAAAAGTGTCATATATGTGACTTGCATAAACTTGTGACTTGTGTTCTTAAGACTGATTACAGATTATATCTCTGCTTTGAGGGTACAGGTAACCACAGGAACCAAAGATTTTCTTACCTTTTTTCTGAGAAAAAAAGCCACAGTTCACATACAGTTGGGTAATGAGCACATAAAGTTTCTGCAATATGTGAAGAAGTACTCTGCATTCTGAGCTAGTTTAGCTGCGAGTGTCTTCTAAATATAAAATATTATTTGTCTTAAACACCATATGTTTTTTTTTTTTTTTTTTGCGGGGGGGGGAGAGGGGAAGAGGGAGAGTGTGATTAGGCAGAATCCACTCTCATAAAGAAAATGAAAGAAGACTTGACTACCAGTGCTCTCTCCTGTGCTGCTAATTTCCCTATATTGTGCATATTCGTGCATATTCTGCCACAGAACTGCAGTGTATCGTGGATTCTATTGCCTTCTGCTAAGAATAAGATTACCTATTTTAGATGCCCTATGAAAAAAATGATGAATGTCGCAAATAAATGGCCCTGCTGGAAATTTGCCAGCAGCACACACAAGCATGGAGGTTTAGAAATGCTTACAGTTGGTTATCAGGAGAGGAAGGTAGGAGGATCAATTAGGTGTCAGTTGGAACTGACAGTATAACTCTTAACAGCTGTGATTTACTGAATGATATTCCAAAACCAGAAAAAAAAAAAAAAAAGAACACTCTGCACATTTCCGAAACTGTTTGTTCAAAGGCCTCTCTTGTCCCCTTCTGCTTCATCTTTGTGCCAGGGCTCTGAGCAGGGGGCAAGCCTTACTGACCCGTTAGTTGCACAAGGGCTCCTCTGCTCTTGCCCACAAGCCCCATTATTTGAGCTCAGTTTTGGGCCTCTAGTTCCTGCCTCAGCCACTTGGACCACATCATTCCAGATTCCTGTCTTTCTCAATGCTGGAGTTATTCCATGGCTGTTTAGGAAAGTGACTTCCCACTGCCGCCTAGCTGATGAGTCCATGCGCAGCCTTGTCTCGGGGCTTCCTTTCATATTTCCTTTTACCCACCTCATGGTCTTAGATACGCGCACTGTAGCATGGTGAAGGGGCTGTTCGTGTACTCCATGCTCACAATATGTGTATCACCTGGAGGTTTCTTAGCCTTGCCAGAAGTGGAATTACTAGATGTGACTCTCTGAGCAGCTTCCTGGCAAGATGTCCCTTCACATACCTCACATACCTGATCTGCTATTAATGTTGCTAATAGGACAGGACAAATGGTTTGGAGTCTGGCAAGGAAGACTAAACAAAGGAAACTTGCCCCTTGCATGACACAAGGAAGAACATGTCAACTAGAGAAAGGCCTCCCTTTTCATCTCCTTCCTGGGAAAGGGCATTTCTCTGCCAAAGAGATGGCGGCAGTGTTAGGTGCTGCAGTACTACATGGTGCCCAGGGAAGTGCAGTGGAAGGGTCTCATGAGTCTGGAGTTTACTTCATTTTCCTGCCTCAGCTCGGCCTAGGACTATCCTCTAGCCACTTACCAAAAAACAAAAAATCATTTTAGGGCATTTAACTTTTCTACCTCTTAAAGTAAAAAAGCTGTGGGAAGTGCAGCTATCAAAGCATTCAACAGCCTGCATGATACAGACCACCACTGCATACACTCCCTTCAGGAACTACAGACAATAGCAGGACTAAAATATCTTGTTGAACTTAGTGTTCATTTCTGCTCATTTGGCAGTGAGTCTAGTTGAAGGTCAGGTGTCAGTGGTGTCCCCCAGCACTCAGTACTGGGCCCAGCACTGTTCAACTTGTTCATCAAGGATTTGGACAAGGGCCCAGAGTGCACCCTCTGCGAGTTTTTAGATGACACCAAACTGGAAGAAGCGGCCGACACTCCTGAGGGCTGTGCTGCCATTCAGGGAGACCTAGACAGGATGGAGAGTTGGGCAGAGAGGAACCTCATGAGGTTCAACAAGGACAAGTGCAGGGTCCTGCAC
>JAWLRI010000201.1:597615-660309 GCA_034781795.1 Crypturellus tataupa | reverse complement strand
GCGTCCGCTGCTTATTTATTTATTTATCTATCTATCTATCTATTTATTTATTTATTTATTTTACTTATTTTATTTTATTTATTTATTTATTTATTTACTTATTTTATTTATTTATCCACTGGGGTTTTTTCTTGCCCTGGAAGCAAAAGCGAGGGCAGGAGTTACTGCTACGCGTGGGCTCTGCCACCGGTGGGTGAAGGGGACAGCAGGTTGCTTTTAGGGGCTTTTTCCTCCAGCCCGTCCTCGGGCTGCAAGTTTGGGAGGGGGCACCCCCCTGCCCCGTGCCACTTGCCTCTTGTGACTGGAGCCTTGTCCTGGCCGGAGTCACCCCCTCCCCAGGTCGGTTCCCGGGCAGTGTCTGCTAGAGCAGGGCTAGGATGGGCAGCACAAGCTGCCTGTCTGGTTATCTGTGCTCATTAACTTCTAGTCGCATAATGACTCAAATCTAGTATATTACAAGAGCAAACAGATCAATTCTGTTGTAACAGCAGGTAGGTATTCCTTGGGGCTGTTAATTGGCTTTTATGCTGCTCATCAGAGTTTCAGTCCCAGCTTTATTCTGGGAGTGCCACCTCGTGGCTTCTAAGTTGTGGCTTGCCCCATCTCTAAAAAATGCGATTTTGGCGGAAGTTGGACTGGCTTATTGAGAGCAAAAAAACATGCTGGTAGCAAATGATTGCGTTAACTTGATTTATTTCTTCCACTGCTGTATCTTTTAACAGAAGGTGGCATTTACAGAGCAGTATCCCTCAATTCTATCTTGATATCAGGGCCTTAAACTACCAAGCATGAGCTGGAATGCTCTTGCATGTCACCCTTTGCTGTACACCCCTATCTCCCCACCACCACCGGTGCGGGAGGGTTGCGTTTCCTTCACTGGTTTTCCTTCTTTGGTAGAAGCAGGCGCTGCACTGCGGCTTTGGATGGAGGCGGCTGGCGAGCGCAGCAAGCCGCGCGCCGCAGCGAGTCCCACTTTCCCGAGGCGTCTGCAGGGCCCGGAGCCGGATCCGGAGCCGCGCGTGGTGCGGAGGCGCCTGTCGCAGGCCCGGCACCGGGCCAAGCTGGCCGGGCTCTTCAGCAGCTTGCGGGAAGCTGTTCTGTCGCAAGCAGACACCTCGGCCTCAAAGGTGCGGAGCGGGGGCCTGTTCTTTTATCTCCATTGCTTGTATGTTTAAGCTTAGCTAGTTTACTGTTTTTCCCTGCGTGTGGTTTCCTCGGATCCCTTTTCCTTGGCAGCCGTTGGCTCAGCGTGAGCAAACCGCTCCCTTCAGCATCTCAGCATCACGGGATTATCGTGTGGCTCCGCTGCGCTTCTCTGGCGGTGGTTTTGCCGCTTCTCAGTAGCAGCATTTTGGAAACTAATCAAGGCATCTCATGATGAAAGTAACCTGATTTCACAGCTCTTTCAGAACTAGTGAGATTAGGGGCAGAAGCTGCAGGGAAGAAAAAGGAATAGTTTGTTCAGCGTTAGGAGTTGTCCTGTCTTGGAGATGGTCTGCAAAAAACAAGTTGGGGGAAAAGCACAACCACCACTGCTGTTTACTGCGTTTTATTGAACTGAGAAACTATTTAACCAAAAGAGATACTGTTTGTAAAGGCGAAGTTATGCTACCGAAAAGGTTAATGTACTCGAGGTGGAGGGCTAAGCATCAGAAGACCTTTAATTCTTGTTTTTTTGCCACCAGTTCATGTAGTTAGCATGGTTATTTTCGGTTTGTAAGATGGAGAGAGCAATGTCTCATTCAGACAAGGACTGTCTTTGTAAAGCGCTTTGAGCCGCTGACCTGTGCCCAGATCAGGGCAAGCTGGAGTCACCATGATCCCCGAAATGGAGACAAAACAGATGCTTGTTTGCCTAATCCAAGGGGCAGACAGAACGGATACTTGTTTTGTCTGATCCAAAGGGCCTGTGTTAATCCTCCCATTCTTTCCACAGCGGGCCTCTGAGTTTTTGTAGTATTTTGGTAAGTCCCACGGGTTTATTCCTAGTTAGAAACTGCTCTGTTTCATAATGTAATTTGCCCATGACTGACTTGGGGCTGAGGAAGATCAATCCTTTGCGAGCCTGAAAAGTGAAGTTCTCACCTCATCCTAGCTCCTCCTGCCCCAAGAGAAGATCCCTTGGGAAGCTGTGCAAGGTAGACCTTCATCTAAGATGACCTCGGATGGTCTCAGTGAGCATGTCAGACCTGACATATTTCAGCTATGTATGTTTAAATGTGTTGGCCAAATGTTCTCAGTTGTGTTAGCTATAGACCATGAAAGGATGCTGTGCTGCCTGCACGGTGAAGTGGCTCCAGTTTGCGTCAGTGTGGCTGAGTGCAGACATGGCAAAGGCTTCCCCTAGCATAATTCTCATGGGAAATGATAAGTAAAGTCTTATGCCTGGTGTCAGTAGACGTCCATCAAGACTTTGCAGTGTGATACTTCTGGAAATGCTCCAGGAAGAGAACGAATCAAACAAGAGTTGCTTATGAACAAAGAACACAGTTAAGTAGTAAATGGTTGTGTGACCGGGTACTATGTGTAGGCATTACATAATAGGAAACCTAATATTTATAGTCTGTATTTAATTTTCTCTGATATTATTTCTTTCCCTCTCCTCCCCACCTTTTTTTCCCCCAAGTGGATAAAGGTAGATGGTGAAACGACACCATTGTTTTCACAGAGACTTTGAGATAACTGAAGGTCAGAATGGAGCAAAGCTTAGAAAACAGCCAAGGCATGTTACAACACGTATCCAGGCAGAGCGGCGAGCAAACAGTTCTGATTTCTTTTTATGTTTAGTGTCAGGTTTTGCGTAAGGCTAAGAGTTGTATCCAGGAGCTGGAGCAAACCTTGGGTTCTTTGCTGAAGATGAAAGGTACCGTATGCGCGTATTTGCTTTGCACGCTGCTGGGGCTTATGTTTTATTGATTCAGTAGAGATAGCTGGGCACACACGGAGCCCCTTGAAGCGTCAGAGGCAGCTGCAGCTCTAGTTGCGGCCGTAGGGAGGAGACAGAGCAAAAGTTTTATCAAAGTACAAAGCGTCATGCGCCAGAGATACCCGTCTGGCTCTCGGCATCTCCTACCCTCTCCCAGCACAGGGTGTTGGGGAAGGAAACCAGCAGGTCCTGCTGTGCCATGTCCGGGCCTGCTGCCCGTTTGCCCCGCGGGCCCTGCTCACCCAGCGTGGGGCTGGTGCAGGTTGCATGGCCGCGGGGCCAGCGCAGCTGGGTGGCCGCAGCGCCCGGCGCAGCCCGTTGAGCATGGCTGGGTTAGAGTCGGGGAGCCCCTCTGACGTAGAGGTGCAGGAGAAGCACAGAAAGTCCTCCGAAAAGCTTGGGAAAGTCCTTCCCAAAAGCTTGGGAATTGGGAGTCTCTGCATAAGAATCTAGTCTGGGAGTGAGAATTAAGAGAGAGGCTGCGGTTTTGTTTTCTCCCAGCCACACGCGGGCAGTGGCTGGAGCAGCCCCGGCTGCCTGGCATCCCGCGGCCGCTGGCACACCCACTGCATGCAGGCACACACAAGGGCTTCACGGGACAGAAACAGGGCTGCAGGGCCCTGTGCTGGAGGCTGGGGCCATGTCTTTATGTGCCTGCAGTGTCCAAAATGCTGTCACCCTATAAATAAATAAATAGTATTATTTATGTAACTTGCACCTCAAATAATTGGCGTCAGTTGAAAATTCCAGTGCTTGAAATGAACCAGTTCCTCTGAACCCACCTCCTCCAATAACCAGTAAAATGAAGGGATAGGTGGGGAGCAGAGTAAATGGTTTGGCAGAGAGAGAAGTGATCCCAAGCAGTGGAACCTGGTTAAGGAGAGTTTTGAGATATGTGTCCCCCATAGTGGTTTGTTGACTGCTTCTTCCCTGTGGTTTTCACCATTGGTTTCCCTGTCAGAGCAGCATCACAACGGGAGCAGTAATACTAAGTCCCTCGGTGATCATAAGCTCCTGATCACCGTAGCTACCTTGTAGCTTGAGGTGTCTCATCTCCCATCGTGTTTGCCTGATGGAAAACTGAGGCTGTGACGGCAAAGCACCGGTTGTCAGAATGACTTGGTTTGATTGGGACGGGGGGTGAGAGGGAAGGCAGGTGCTCCCTGGCATGACCTGCATCTTTCTGCTGCACCAGAGTCCTTCAGCCTGGAGGATGGGAGCCCGTCCAGCTTGGAGGAAGTCAGGGAGGAGTATGTCAAGAGGCACTTCAGCAATCACAGGTAAAGACTTGCACCAAGCTGAGAAGGATGATGATAATAAGTTGCACCTGCTTCCAGCATCTCTGCAGCACTTTATCCATCTTGTGGAATTACCAAGCAGAGGCCTGTTATGAGGGAAAGATGAAGAGATTTCACCTAGACCATTCAGTGCATGAATATTCTGTGCATTTGTTGGTCTCATAAAGACAGTGTTTGTATTTCCTTTCCCTCCTGCATTGCTCATTTCCACCAAGGAGTTCTCATTTGCTTGCAGAGAAAAGACAGGCCTACTTGGGAGGAATGATCTTGGGCCTCACAGTGACTATATTAGGGACCTTATTAATCCAGTTGAGAGTTACTTTGTTTTTTTTTCCTCTGTTTCCAGCAGTGCCTCACCCTTAGAAACTGTGAGTGAGAGTGACTCTGCAGTCTGGTGTTTGAGCCAAGAATATGAAAAAAACACAACAGAGGATGATGTGAACCTGGGAGTTATCCAGTCCCCAACTACTTCATCTCCTGATTTGCAGGAATTTGAGCAGTAGGTGCACCCTTGGTTGCCTTCAGTTTGTTCATTTGTTACAGCCCTGCACCCGGTGCCTGCTGTACGTGCAGCTTTGCTGGTGCCTGCCTTGCCATGCAGACCTTGGTCCTGCTGGTGGCCAGCAGGTGTTCCTGCTGGTGGCAGGCTGAGCACTTCCCGAGTCTCTTGCCCATGGTTGGCACACAAATGTGCTCCCAACATTGTGGTAGCCCCGAGCTTCACAGCCTTGGAGAATCCCTGAAGGATTTTCCATCCATCCTCAAGAAGGAGATGAAACTTGCATTCAGGTGTCTCAGTCCCTGGGTGGCCATGCTTTCCAGTTGTTAAGGCATCTTGAAGAGTAAGACACAGCATAACTGCTGACAGTGGTGTAAGGGGCACGCTGAAATAGCACACTCATTGCACATGATTTATCCCAGCTCATGTCCCTGTAGGTTTGTGGTATCAGTGCTGCTGTGAAGCTCTATTCCCACAGTACAGCTATATTTCAGGAGGGTAGAAATTGTTGTACCAGATCAGATGCACAAGCTGAGAGCTGTGTGGGTTCTGGGGGAGGTACAGGAACCTGACATAGGTAGATGTAGGAAGAAGTCTTCCCTGCAATGATGTTCATCCTGCCTGTACTTGACATTGACACGAGCCGCTGGAGCACTGATGTGCAGTGTAGAATTCAGTCTTTGACATTGGCTTTCTGTAGGATTTCAGCAGGGTAAGGCTGGAAGGATCAAGGGAGGATCAAGTGACCTTCAGCCTATGATCTTGGAAAGGGCATTCCTCAAAATGTCTGCAGCACAGGGAGGGAGGAAGGGAACCTGCCCACTTATATCTGCATTCCCACAGCAAGAAGGTGTGAGACCCTTGGGATCAGCTCTTAAATGGCTGATGCAGGGGTTGGGAATCAAAGAACAGAGTTGTGTTGTCAATGATCTATATATTTTGCCATTATAATTACAAATTAAAATTAGTGTTAAGATGGGAGTAACTTTGAGAAAAAACAGTAAGTATGTTATTCATTGTCGTCTTCCCCTTGTTGTTAGACAACACTAGGATCATAAATATTTCCCCAAAAAAGGTTGAATGATCATGTCATTATAAAAGTTTAAGAACCAGTGACTCCTCTGATCTATTCCATATTGTCAGTTAGAGTCAAGTTTAGCCCAGTTATCTAGGCAACATTTGTGAAATCTTTGTTCAGAACATCCAGCCCAGCAGCCCTCACAGCTGGAGCTGCATCCTCTTCCAGAACTAATTCACCACCTTAAAGAAAAGCTTTTGCAGTTCCTCCTTTTGATCAGAGATGGTGCTTTTTGTGAAATTCTCCTGGATTGTTGAGTTTTTCATCAAGACAAGATTGCAGCTGTGCCAGCAGATGGCAGCAGCCTACTGCTGTTCCTGCTCTTGCTTCTGTGCGAGCAGAGAGATGTCTGTAGTAGAATATCATTTACAAGACCTTGAAATGTGCTGAATCGAAATTTCCTAGGGGAAGTAAGCTCTGCTTCATCAGAGACTGCGCAGCAGAGCCATAAACTCCTGTGTGCTCTTTCACTGACAAGATGGCCCAGTGCCCTTGCCGTGTTATGTGGACTCTGGCATTTACTCTGCAATTTTATTGCAGACTGCAGTTGCTTTATAGCTAATCCTTCTTGCAAAATGATCTTTATTAACAGGCACAAAATAGCAAGGACTATCCAGCAAAGAAAACAACTGCTTTTCAGTGATAGACTAACCATATTATTTTGGCAGCATCAGAAATGTGTTGGGTTTTGGAGACCTATGTAATTCCATGTCCTGCACCAGGTACCGCAGTGACAGCACAGTACTTGCTGCCCTGCAAAATGCGGTTGCCCCTAACCATCTGTGAAGGAACTCGATGGGTTCAAGCAGTCTCATGATAATTGATATTCTTCTGTTTGAAAAACTCCAGATCCTTCATTTGGAGCTGGACTCAGAATCCTTGGTGAGCATAATGGCTGAAATGAGAGTGCTAATCCCCTTAGAGTATTTTTGTCTCCAGGAATGGTGGCAAAAGCTACAGAGTATGGAATTAGAAGGGTAAACATGTTTATGCTTGTATGTGGGATTATTTTAAGCCTTTCAGTATTGGTTTATTAAGTATTAAATAATAAATACTGAATAGTCATGATTTACTTTCTCATGCCATACTTTTTGGTTATTTGGTGCTCAGCTGGGACATCTTTCAAGTGATCATTTTGAGCCCAGTCAAACACAATAACAGTGACTTTGCCTATAGAACTTTGCTTTATGCTCCTTTAAACATGTTGCTTTTATCCAAGAACCTCTAAGCATTTAATAAACTTCAAGTACCCTTTAGTGCTGCTTTCTGTAGTTGACATTATTATTCCTGGTCCAGTGTCACACCGAGA
The DNA here is from genome assembly GCA_034781795.1 of Crypturellus tataupa. NCBI lineage: Eukaryota > Metazoa > Chordata > Aves > Tinamiformes > Tinamidae > Crypturellus > Crypturellus tataupa. Next base: position 653,199 of record JAWLRI010000201.1, on the reverse strand, counting down.
TAACAGAAGCAGCAGGCTGGTTTAGTCACCAGATTAAAATTAAGACTTATTCTGTTCAACTGCCGTATTCACTACAGAATCTCACACAAGTCAATCTTAGGAACGTGGTTCTTCCAATGTAAAAAGGAGGAAATTGAGCTGCTAAGAAAAACCTACTCCAGTGGAGCTTGCAGGCCTGGAGTAGTCCTCTCGTGTTCTTTCAAAGACGGTCCTGTTCTTTGTACCAGTAAAGGTACAAAAAAATGGCTACAAAGGAGACAAAGGCAAGTACTCCAAAGTTTTGAAATGCCAGAACGAGGTTTGCCAGCAAGTTGAGTCTGCAGCTGCTTGGAGCCGCAGTTGTGAGGCAGTCATGCTGAGGTTCTGGCTGGAACCTGCCTTTTACACGAGAAATCTTGGCAGAATAGAGCTGCTAAAATCTTCAAACGGCTTCGGGCAGGCTTCATTAATTGCATGAAGTCTGGGAGCGGGGAGCCAGTGAAGCGGCTGGGAGTCAGAGCTGTTCCCCATCCCATGCTGTTTGCCGTAGATAGCTGCATCAGAGCCTGCGCTTACAGAGATGCTCCTCTCCTTTCATTACAGATACCTGTGCTTTTATAAGCACACAGTGGACCTGCTGATAGAGCATGGAGTAGTTTGCACCGAAGAGGTGCTTCTTCCTGTGGTCTCCACAGCCATTTCCCACCTCTGGCAGGAGCTTTCCGAAGAAAGCAGAGAATGCATCTTGCAGTACTGTAGGCAGAGAGCCTTCCTCCTGGACCCCAAGGTTCCCTGCCAAGAGCTTGCCTGTGCTGAGGGCAGCCAGAGGGACAGCCGAGGTAACAGTGAGGAAGCCAGTGGTTCCCTGGTCTCCACGCAGGAGGAAGTAAGTGCTAAGCCAGCAGCGCGACCACCCCGGGGCTCCCAGCCTGGAGGAGCCCGCGGGCCCTGCAGCCCCTCACCAGAGACGCGCGGGAGCTGTAGTTAGCCCGTAGCCTGTAGCCTGTCCGTAGCTGTGGGGACCCGCGAACAGAGACTGTTTCTGAGGAAACTCTGCATTGAATTCTGCTTCAATAAGAGATGTAGCAAGCTGTAAGCAGGCAGTGGTAGCAGTCCTGCGAAGCTCCACTGGCCGGTAGCGTTTCTGTGCTGAGTGACAGTTGCATTCGCAGTAATTTACTCTGGGAGGGAGAACAAGGATTATACCATTTCTGCCCTCTGCAAACTCTCTAAGAAGCCCAGCTGGGCTAAATCTAGGAGGAATACCCGGTTTCCGAAGGCTTGCTTTTTATTTATTTATTTATTTTTGAAAGCTCTTTGTGACAAAGTGTGCTTTTGAAGACCAGCTCTAGTAGTGCAGGGGAAATGCCGACCCATCCCCAGCATTCCTGTAGAGCCAAGAGTCAGTGACTCAGGGCATTTGATAAAAGGAGACTAAGCAAAAAGTAACTCACTGCAAACTGTTTTTGCAGCACCGATTACCTAAGCAACTAGCTGGTCGAAGACATATGGGTAATTTTATTTGTTGTGGGGGACAGGGAAGGTGCCAACCCTGTGTATATAAATTAACTGCATTGGCAAGTTATTACTGAGTCACAGGAGACCCAGGCTATTCATATTGCTGGCACCCTTGGGAAGTGTTACAGGCATGTTGCGTGTATGGTACTTCCTGGCACAGAAAACTGTGTGAACTATGTTTGGATTAATGAGCTTATGGGTCTGTAGCGTGGAGGAAGAATCCAAACTCCATTGTCAGGCAAGTGGCACACTGGAGTCAGTTTTAATAAAAGTGGTGGGTACAACTCAGATCTTTGTCAATAAAGAGCAGTAAGAGCCCACAGTCAAGACTGGAAGGCACAGGTATAGTCCATTCTTTTTACTGATGATTTGGGAGAGTTTAATGTAAGCCTGATTCCCAGAGGCTGACACACAGGCCTAAGGGAATGGACTAATCTTGTGCTCTTAGTCATGAAATATTGTTATGCTTTATTATTCCTGTCTCCACAAAACACTGTGGGTTTACTTTAACAGTAAACATGTCTGCTAAATGGAAAGAATTTCGTGTTTTTTAAAACATAATTATTAACAACTTTAGCCTAGGTAAAACTCTAAAGTGGCTGGATGTGTTGACATCTAAGTATTTTCTTTGGTAGGTAATGTTTGAAGATGCATTTGATGTTGCTTCTGGTTTCCTTGACAGAAATGAGACTCAGGGAGTGTCTAGTCAGAGGTAAATTTATAAACCCACCCCTTTGCCTAGATAGTCTACACACCCTTTGGATGACGTCAGTAGACTAACTTCACTTTTTTTTATACCTAATCTTTAGTAAATGGTTAAAATAGAAGCCTTCAGCCGTTGTGCTCATATAATATATATATTATAGTGCTTTCTCCTAAGGTGTGAAAGTGAAATGACTAATAAATATTTGCAGCAGAATAAGGAAGTCACTTGCTAAGAGTGCCCAGTCAGTTCCAGATAGTAGTGGATCCAGCTGTTTTTCTCCACCATTCTTCATGTTAATCTCTGTCCGTTTGCAGGGTTTGCAATGTTTGCCTGTTTCTTCTTTTTACTTGACAGGACTATGAGGGCTGTAAGACATCTTCTGGATAAGTCAGATAACTGTGAATTGTACTATTATTCAATCAGAGAAAAATATTCCTTTTTTTAAACATTGCCTTCCTTACCTTTTTCAAGCACTGTAAATCAATCACAAGGACTTGATCAAGCTGAGGTGCAATTGACCGGCAAAGGGACATCGTAGAAAAATCTATTAAATAATAACATCTCTTTCCTCTGCAGGTCAGATCACGGTTCCCTATGAGAGAACACGTCAGATACAAAACTGGCACTGCATTTGATTTTGCCAGTAGACAGGAGAAAGACAAGAGTTGTTTTCCTCAAGAGGAAAATTGCATTGCAACTCATGCATTCTCATTTGCTCTTTATAGTTGTTTACATTTTTTTTTCCTCTTTGCAATGTGTTTTTAATTCTGCTTTTTGAGTCCAATTTTCTACATATTTTTGCATATTTAGAGGGTTCTTTAGTATGAATTCTGTTCTCCTCTTCACCACCACTTCCAGAATACCATGAATGGAAGTAAGGTTGTTTGGCTGTTGATCAGAACACACTTGAATACACAGTAAAGCTCTATACAAATCTATTAAATACTGTTGATTGTTTAAATCACAATTAAATGAAATTCTTTGCTTTTGAAATAAGAAAAGAATGTTCCTGACTGCTGCAATTTCTTGCTGTCATCTTTGCAGTTTGGAGATTAGCACCCCCAAAGTCCAGTGTAAGTCCCAAAGTAGATTAGTGTTTGAGTAGGCAACACTTATTCTGTCTCGTCCTTATTCTGTCACCTGGAGCCTTGTAATTCCAAGCAGAGGTGCATGGACAGGACTTTCCCTGGTAAGATCCCAGGGAGAATATAGAAGTGAGACTCAGAGTAAGTAGTGAAGGTGGACTTTTTTTTTTTTAACCAAATTTGCCCATTATCAATACAAAGCTGCTAATGCTCGCTAATGTGTCAGGCTATTGCCACATAGTTGTAGTCACTAAAAAAAAAAAAAAAAAAATTAAAGCTCTGGATCTGAACCAGAATAGAATACCTTACTGATTAACCACTGTTGCTTTTAACAAATGCATATTTTTCCCTAAAACAGTGTAAGCACCTGGTATCATGTATCCATGGATTTCTTTGCTGTGATAATTATTTCTTGTATTAGAGTTATCTTAAGTATCTTTCTTGCTTTTGGAAAACAATATCTCCCCTACCCCTCCTTGTCTTGTTCAGCCATTGCCTTTAATATCAGATTCATCTTGAAAACGATCTAAATCTTTTTTGATATGCAAGTGAAACAATGGAGAGAGAAAGTAAGTAGGAGGAGAAAAGACAGAACAGGAAATTAAATATAATTTGTGGTTACATTTTCAGCTCAGCATTTGGAAGCTGCACTTCTGAAAATCCAGAGGATCACCACAGACTCTATCTGCAGATCATTGACTTCCTCAAAAGCCTTTTCTTTGCTAATACGCAGTTTTGCCAGGTAAGCTTTGCCAAAGGATTCCTTACAGAAGGAGCAATATATTTTTTTCTTGTTATTAGAAGTGGATTTGTTTTTCCTGCATTTTTTACTTCTTATCCTCCAGTATCATTAAAACAAGAACTTGGAGGCCATTACCTCAAATGTGCCATTCCACAGTTCAGCAACTCTGACTGTAACAGATGAGGTTTGAGGGGTTATTACTCAAATTGGCAATGGCACGAAGAAACTTTTTACTATTCTTTGCATCAAATCTCCATATGGAGAAGCTTGAGTGGTCTCTTCTGATCAGGCAAATCGGTGCCTGCTCGTTTTGCCATTCTGTTACCCACAGGCTGCTGATGCTGAGCTCGCGTGGACCACCTTGTTCTTTGTCTTGGTGCCAGGCACCCCTAGTCTGGGACCTCTGTGCAAAGGCTAGGAGAGGGGGAATGATGGGAAGAAGTACACTGGGAGAAAAAGCTGAGATACTGCAGAGCAGCAGTTAACCGAGATTTTGTGGATTCAGAAAGAGACAGAAGGCTGTGTGTGCTTTTATTATGCAGGAACTTGGAGTTTTCTGTGATAACAAAAGATGATCAAAAGGGAGTTTGAGCAGGAATCATCCAGGCCATAGAGTACTGATAATGTGAAGGTCACAGTCTGTTTTGATTTAGATAGTTTCAGCACATCTGGAGAGTTCCACCAAGAGGCCAAAAAAATCCAGCTGACAATATTTTCTAGTTGCAAGGGCAGAAATTCAGCTCTCATGGCTGACAGATTTAGGCAGGTGTGGAAGTTGCTGCAGAATGGGACTAGGAGACACCACAGACACCACAGCACTCATTCAGGCAGCTGCAGAGCTCAGTGCGGGCTATGCAATTTGTCCCAATGATTAGGTTACTCAGAACACCAGCCTCCTGTTCGCGGCTGGGATCAGAGCCCTCGCCTCTGCCTGGGCACCAACTTTGGGTTCATTACGTTCACCGGTGGGACTGGAGACCAGCAGACTGTTCTGTCCTGATACACCTCTGCAGTTGGCATTTCTGGACTAGCATAAAACATCTTAAGGATGAAGCAGTGTCCTGGTGCACCTCAATAAAGATGAGTGGCAGATAAAACAGTAAGGCAAAGCATGCAGTGTGTACTCAACTGCATTGGGAAAGGGAGGCAGCCTGGGGTCTCCTTTCCTTTAGCAGGGCTGATGAGGTGAGAGGTTTTATTGCTGCACAGGATGTACCAGTTCTTTGTTAGGCCATTTCTAGTTAACTGTACAGTTAGATGCTCTTGTTGGATTGTGTATATTTACCATGTCATAGTCACAGACCCACCAAGTGCAGCTCCTCTCAAAGCTGCCAGGGCTCTACCACCCGCTGCTGTAAAATGCTTGAGAAAGAACCATGCAGGAGGAGGGAAGAAATCATTTACACAGAGAAGAGGAGGACCCTTCAATGGGCAGTGACCCAAAAGCAAGAACAGGAGCATGTTTGCGGTAGTAGAAAAAAAACATTTCTAAGCATGAGATCAGTTAAGCAATTGCATCATTTGTCCAGATTTCTTGCCTTGAGGCCACATCACAAAAGAGGCTTAGCAGCAGAGTCAGTAAAACATTCATTTAGATTGAGATCCAAATTGCAAAAGTATCTAAGTGAAGGTTTTTTTTTCTAAACTGTACTAAGCATTTCTGCACCTTAAAATGCACACTTTTTTGTTCTTTTTTCATTTGTAAGAGATTTTAGATGAGTCGTGTTGCAGGAAAGTGGTATTTAGTGCTCCATAAATTGTATAATTTTTTTTAAAGTACCAATTTTCAAAGACAGCCCTACCCTAAAGAGTCTTGTAACAATGCAGAAGATGGACTAGATGAACTGCAGAGATGAACTCTTTCATCTCAGACTTTGCTTTCTCAAGAGTTACTTACTCTCTTTAAGATGATCAAAGAGAAGACCCTTCCCTTCTGTTGCCAAAAGAGCAGCAAAGCCTGAAGCCAATGGAAGCTAAGGGCTCCAGGAAGTCTTCATGTCTTCAGAGCCTGTTATGTGACCCTATTGCTACTGCAGTCAGTAATGCCCATCAAAATGACGTAAATTGAAACATGATGGAGCCCTATTATTTTAGAAAGAAATTGTTTGAAAAATTTGAGACGTTCTTCATCAAGCAGCTCAAGCACTGGGCTGCCCTGTGGTGGTTGCTGATTCAGGGAGGAGGGGAGTCTTTTGCCTCGTTAGCTGACACGTGCCAGTGCTGGCCAAACCAGCAACTCTGTATTTGAAACAGAACCAATTCTTGTAGTTTTTAACTTTCCTTGCATTTGGGGTGGTTTTAGGAAGAAGCTCTTCAGTTTGACTATGAGACCGTGATGCTGAGGTGCACTGAGACCTTCGATGACGAAGATTTGTAGATAGTATCTGTTAGCTGATGTTTTGCTGAGCGTTGCTGGGTACACGAGATATGCGAAGGGACTGCACCTCTTTCAGTGGAGTGTCCCTCAACGGGAGTGTGGAGACACTGTTGAAGTGATTTTGTTGCTGTTGGCTTCCCATTCCCTCATCAGTGCTTCTTGATGTATCGGTTGAGTAATTTATAACTTTAAATGTTCTAAGTTTAAATTATTTATAAAATCATAACAAAAACATTTTGTCCATTGCTTTTTAATACTTAACGTAGTTCCACAATTAACTGAGACACATGCAGAGAGGTGACCTTGCCAAGTATAAATGGTGACAGAGTTGAAAATTGACCTCATAAGTGACATCCTGCACACTCCCCTAACATGCAACCTCAAATTGTGAGCTGCAAAATAATGAAATTTGAGCACCCTGTTAGTAATTCCTTTCTTGTAAAACTTTTTAGCTCAGGCTGGCAGTGAAGGAGGGATTTCTTCCTTTCCTCACAGGCACAGAGAGGGACACCAGTTTCTTCCACTGTCTGGAGCATGGCCACCTACTCCAGTTGCCAACAGAAGTGGAGGCATAATAATAAACTCTGGAGTATTTACTTCTGCAAAGTGTGTAAACCTGAGCAAGGGCAGGGCAACATCCTATATTTTGATAAGTGGAGCTGCTCAGATGGTGCCTAGGAATTTAAAAACCTATAAAGATAAATAAGCTCGCTCACGTCTCTGATCTTTATTTAGAGGTACTCTGTAAATGCAGACATGGTCATGCTGACAACCATCACAAACATGGGGACTGGCATCAAAGTGCCAGGGTCAGATATTCCCTATGAAGGACTGTCTGCCCATGGAGCTGAGGCTGTGGTAGCCCTCCAAGGTGGAGGCAGGACCTACTTTGCAGATCCTGTTTGGGTTTTAGAGCCTCCATGAGTTTGCAACCTCATTTTTCCCTGGCCTCCTTGTGCAATCAATAAGCACAGGCTGCGACCGCTTTGAGGCCTGAGGATGTTAGAAGATGTTAGAAAAAAGGCTGGCTCTCCTTCCTCCTCTTCCTCTTGCTCCCTATATGCTGAGCACATTTATCCCCTGGACCACCTGGGTCTTGGCGGGCCACAGTTTCAACATTCAGGTTGAAAAAGCAGTGCAGACTCCCAGTCAGCCCGAGGTCAGACCATCCTGTAGCTCTTTAGATGTACATGGAGCCACGCGGCCGGTTGCGGCCATGCCCAGCTGCACAAGGTCTGCTCTGCCACAGCAGGGAGATGCCCTTGCTCCCTGGCAAGCACAGCATCCATCAGCCCACGTCTTTGCTGTTGGAAAACCAGGAAAAAGCACTGTCCACAAGCGCTTCTGCCTCTGCCCCATGCCTCAGCCCCACGCCGCACTGCCCGCTGGGTGAAGCAGTACCTGTTGGCAGTGGGTGCAGCAGGGAGCTCACTTGTCCCAGTCAATCCTCAGTTTTACACTGGAAAATCCTCTGTCATTCATTGTGTGAAGCAGGAGGCAAGCAGAAGCCAGGGCACCGCGCTGCAAAGCCAACGCTGCCTCCAAACCTCACGTGGCCGAAGGCAGCCAAGGAGGAGCAAGGGCCCTGCAGCCTAACCCCTACCTGCCTCGCTTTAGAACACGGGAAATGGAAATGAGGACATTGGGAAAGGATTTCCTTTAGGTATATAACATACACAGCAAAGAGAAAGTTCTGAAGGGTGTTTAAAGAGCCTGGGCTTGAAGTCAGGCCTCAGGCAGATTCTGAAAATGCTCGCTAAGCCTTAACATATCACTCCAGCAGGGTCCTCGGATGGGCTGTGCTGATGGATCAGCCTCCAGCAGGGATTCTCCTGCCTCCTGCTCAGTAAAGCTGTGACGAGCTCTGCTCTGGGGCGCTCACACGGAAGCAGGGATGCGGGAACGTGGCAGCAGGCTGGAAGAACAAGATCACAGCAGAATAGATGAGCAATGGTCCCATCCATATGGTGGGAGGAAAAAAAAAATGAGAATGGATTTTTGTAGGAAATCCGTGTCAAATTTTCTTTCTAACAGATCTAAGCCAAATATAAACCTGGCACTTGCCAGCATCCTACAACATCTTCTGAGGGAAAAACGAGAAACGGGTGCAGCCTCCGCAGGCTGACACAGAGCCAGCAAAAACACTGAGGTTCCCCATCCCTGCTTCCCAATTTGCTTGCACCATATGGGGATACCAGCCTCAGTGCTGAAGGGAAGGCTCAGCTTGGAAGACAGAGCATCTGAAGGCTACAACATACAGCAGTTTTGCCCTCTTTCCTGGTTCTTTCATTAACTGCTTTAATCCCCTTCTCCTCTAAATCAACTCAGCATCAAAGAGGTTGTGGATCTCCCTCTTTGGAGACTGTCATAGCTCAACTGGACAAGCCTCTGAACAACCTAACTGGACCTGCTCTGAGCAAGGGCTTGGCCCAGATGACCACCAGAGGTCCCTTCCAACTTGAATTAGTTGGTGATTCTAGTAGTATATGGCACTAGTTATGACAGTCACCCTGAGAAAAATCTTTGCACCATATATTTTATTTGATTTCCTCCACAAATATCTCAATATCGATCTCAAGAAGGGAAACACAAGCTTATGATACAGCAACAGTGTTATTACATGTCGCCAGCAACCCATACAATCACGTGTATTTGGCAATATTGATTCAAACTGTTTCCATTGATTGTGGAAAGGAAGAATCTAAAAACCCACTTCCAGAGAAATGGTCCTCACTGCACACCCACCACACCAGACCAAGCAGGTACAGTGGAGGCACGTGAGACTTAGCAGTAGCACGGATACATAATCTGTGAACAGAAGAGTTTTCTCCTTCATCTTTGATGAAAATGCCTTTATTGTTCTAGGATGTGGTTTCCTGGGAAAGCCGTTTCCCCTGCCCCCTCGGGCAGGTTCACTTCAGTGAAGTTCATTATTTCTGCAAGGTCAGCAGCCTAAGCAGGGTCTCTGGATTCCCTCTGGAGTCTAAGGAGGGAGAGACACCTGCACAGTTGTCATTCACCCCATTAATCTCAGACACCTCCCTCAGAGCAGCATTAATTTGTCCTTCAAATTGTCATGGAAACCACATGAATCATAACGCAGAGGTGCCCCCTTCTTTCCCTTCACCAGAATAGGCTCAAGCCACAAGCTGAGGTCAACATGGCTGATGCAGAACTCCAGGGTGGGGTGGATGAGCCTCGGCCCAGGGGACACCTGAGGGCAGCAGAGGGCCTACATGGGGGCGCCCCCTTCTCTTGCTTCATGAGCACCTGGGCAAGGGGGAGGAGGAGTCTCTACTTCAGCTGGTCCTTCAGAATCCCAAGGCTCAACATAAGGAGGGCAACCCAATGTCCTAGAACAGCTTGGGGTTTGGTGGTCTCCAAAGCAGGATTATGACTTTCCTGGAGGTGGGCAGGCTGAAGCAGAGAGGAGAAAAGTGATTCCCTCACGGTCACCAGCAGCAGCGGGAAGAGAAAGACACATAATGGGCTGTTCTGCTCCAGCCTCTGACAGCTGCCACTTAAGGCTCAAGGCAGATGGGGGCTGCAGACACAATTTTCAGACCTCCGCTTCAAAGACGATTTCACCTATATCCTTGTATCAATACCTCTCTCTGAAGCTCCTTCTGAGCTTGCTTTAACACTGCTTTCCTGTTCAGCAGCCTTCAGTTCATCCATTTGCTTGCCTCTAGGTTGTCTTTTGGGGCAAGCGGGTAGATACCGAAACCAAGAGACAGTGCAGTATTTGGTGCCTATGCCAAAGGGAAGATCATAGACATTGGAAACAAGCTGAGAATTGTCCCCCTCTTCCTTATGGCTTTGCTTCCATGCCAGGAGTCCTCGCTCCTCCTGTGTTCCTGCAAAAAAGAGAAGTTCATTGTGAATGGAAAACAAACAAACAAACAACAAAAACAAAACAAAACAAATCAATCAAACAAAAAATCTACCCTAAAAATGAAAGTGACTGTGTTGTGCCTGGTCTGAGGTAAAAATCTGAGTATACCCCACCCACAAATAAGGATCCTTCCCTTCTGGGGCCTCTGTCTCTTCTTTCAGCTAACAACGTGACTACAGACAGATGTTTTCCCTAAAATATAATATTGCAAATAACCATTTCTTCAGATCAGGTTGTTCCCGAAAAAATAACTTAGTTTTTGATGAACTGCTGGTTTTTGTTTTGTTTTGTGTTGTTTTTCAGTCAGAGACCATTTCAGTGATGGGTTCCCCATGTCTCCTGTTCTTCATCCCTCTCTGGGAAGAGTTCAGGGACATGGCTCTTCATGGTTGTTAACACAACTCCTGTCCACAGAACTGATTCAATAGTAATGAAGACAAAAAAGCCTAGCACAGGCAAAGCTTAGTAGCTTAGCTCTTTGCAAGAAATCCTACCTGGAATGGTGTTGTCCAGGAGAAACCCCATGAATCCACCCACAAACATGCCAGTGGTGAGAAGCACCTGTATCACTTGATCCAGCTGGATGATTCCTAGCAGAAAAACAGCTTTGGGTAGTGATGCAGACATGTATTTGTCCAGCAATATAGGCAGTGCCAGCCTGTTAAGACAAGACTTGCAAATCCCAAAGCAGACCCGAGGATTTGGCAATGCAAGGGAGATAGATTGATCTTCCTGCTAATTTCAGACCTGCAGTTTTATTCTGCATAATTATTCCCTGACCTCGCTGCCAGGGGGCAGGGATGACTCACAAACACATCAAGAGCCTGTCTGCCATGCAAGTCATCAGGAAAAAAAACAGGAAAAAAAAAAAAAAGCCTTCTTCTGCTCTAAACAAGTTTTGCACTTCTGTGACATAATGCCATGTCACTCCCCACAAACACACTAGTGTCAGCGCCTAAAGAAATATAGATTTAGTATGAGATTTCATCCTATGAAGTGGGCGACAGACATATATTTGTCCAGTCCATCGGGTGGGCTGTGAGAGCTGATACATGTAAGTTAAATAGCCCAGTGACATCAAATGGAAATACAAAATTTTGTTGTATGCAAGCACATAAGAAACGCTCCTCCATGGAGATCCTGAACAGGATTCAGCCTGTCCCAAGGAAGTGCCCTCAGCAGTCTTCAGCCAGGAGGGGGCCTGGCAATGCCAGAGACGATACAGTAGCAGATTTACACCCCAGATTTCCCCAGCCAGGAAAGCAGAGGGCAAGAAGAGCACACCTTGAAAACAACAGGCAACAGTCAAAGCACAGGCTCCAGGCTTTTACCTGGAAAACTGCACTTTGAAAGATTTCTCAGGATCAGCCTTTGCTTTAGTTTATACTACAAAAAATCGTTCCAAAATAAAATGTGGTTTCACTTCTTACCTGTTTGCAGCAGACCACTGTTTTTGCTTGCCCAGTTGGGAATTGTGAGGCCAGCAAACACAGAAAACCCAAAGATAAAGATGTTTCTGGAGGAGTTCATATCTGTATACTGTACAGAGAAATCGCAGACATTAGTACTTGCTGTTTAGGCGACCATAATTTGTGTTAACGAGATAATCCTGGGTGCAAGCACAAGCACAGAGCCAGTGACAGGTGCTACAGTAGAAAGCTGTGTTTAAAGTTGAATCAAAATTAACAAAAGCTTTCAGAAACATATATGTGTATATGCATATAGCAGCAATTATACAGCATAGGTACAGTTAGGTGGCAAAGCATGCCCGTGGTCTCCATTTTATTGACAGGGGGACTGAGGCAGTGCTGCAAGATGGGATTCACCCAGCAAACCACTGGATGAGCAGGAAATAAAACTTGTTTACCTGACACCTAGTTGAAGGTGCCCTCCCTGAAACATGCACAGGGAACAACACAGCTTTGGTTGCACCCGTACCATAGGATATAGCAACAAATCAGCCATACAGGCAGGGATAGAAATGTCCTCCTTACTGGTAACAGCTTCCTTCAGATAGATAAACCATGAAAAGCACCTGAAAATAATCCCCTAGGGAAATCACTGCATGCATTAAAGAAGCCAAGAGAGGAGCCCTGACCTGCTGGGTTGCTGTTAACGCTGTTACCTCAAGCAGCAGCAAAGTCTGTCCTGACCAGGAACTCCTCTGTGGTTTAGATCTTTGGGTCTAACCTTGTCCTCAGCTTCTCCAAGGCGCTGCCAACACATGCGTTTGCATTTGCTGCAGCTTCGCTTATATTCAACTCTGCCTGATAAGAACATCACCTTCCTCGAAGATGAAATGGTGTTCACCAGGCTGTTACCTGCAAATTGGAAATTCCCACTGCCGTGATAACTCCGAACATCACCAGGAACATTCCTCCGATCACAGGGGTGGGTATGCTGGCAAACATAGCACCCACTTTCCCAAAGACGCCGCTCAGGAGCATGGCGCAGCCACCAGCAACTATCACCATTCGGCTCCCTACCTGGGGCAAGAAGAAGACACAGAGTCACGTGCGTGGTGCAGAGAGGCACAGGATGGACGGCTCCATGGTGCAAGAGCACACTTAGCAGGAAGTCATTGCACCTCAGATACAAAGCACTTAATTGCACATTCAGCTCCAAGGTTCAGATAGCCCTGGGTGAGATGGCCTCCTTGCAAAGAAAGTCTGTGTTCGCAGATTGGTGAAGAGTTATTACAAAAGCCACAATAATTGCAGATCCACACCCATTTATTTTATGCCATTCTTTCCTACTGTTGGCAAGGACTTTAACAGCTTGGTACTAAACAAAAGTTTATCATTAAACTAAAAGTGCAACAACGATCACACACAGATTTCCTCTTGCTCCAGCCTAGAAATGACTTGGTATCCTCACAAGCTGGGGCTGCAACTGTCCACTTAATTTATTGGACAACATTTCTACCAGAAAATGGGATTCTAAAATTGGGTTTCAGCCAGATGTCTGACATGGAGGCCTCTGTTCCCTCAGAAACAGGAATTGGGAGAGCAGAGTTGGCCAGACAAGGTGTTTAGATCCCTTGCTCCTAGATCTAGCATTTTTTTTTTCGTATTTAATAAATGGCTAGCAAGACCTGGGGAAATCTATTGGTCTTCCCCTCTCTGTCATTCTCCCCTTAGCTTCAGTGAAACCAGTTTTGCCTCCTATTTTGCCCCAGGGAGAGCCTTGGGGCCTTTCCTTTGCCAGGCACTACGACAAAGATGGGGTGAGGCACCAAGTCACAGCTCTTGTGCAGGTCTGCTAGTGTATGTGAAGAGGAAGCAAAAAAAATCTGCAAAAACAAAGGGATTAAAAAGACATTTAGAGGTTATGGAAAAGAAAAAAAAACAGCAATATTTATTAGACTTTCAATTCAAGATCTGTCTTGTCACACCAAACCTTGGAAGGCTTAAAGAATCATGCTAAGATTTACAACACCTGTGTCTTAGGCAGAGGAATTTTGTAATCCTCTGCAAACATTTTGTAATTCAATTAATTATTTTAATCTTTCTTTGCAAATAGCTGAAGATTGTCATATTTCTATCAAGGGCTTTTGCCAATGCTTTCAACAAAAACACTTGGAGTATCTAGTAGTTACTGGAATCTTTTTTTGGTCAGTAACTGAATATTTCTTAATTGTAAAAGATAACTGAATAAGATTTTGTGGGGAGTTTCAAAATAAAATCAGATATACATTTTCCTTTTCTGTTGAGTGTGCTTTTTATATTTCTTGAATATAAAGTTTGGGTTATTCTTGTTATCAAAAGTATAATTTAATGAAAGGCAAAGAATCTATTTATTCCAGGATTAGAATGAGGTTTAAGATTCTTAATTTGCCAAAATGACAAAATACCCAGTACATGGAACTGGCCTTAAAGGCAAATTAACTAATCCACTGATACCACAATTGGGAGCATATGATTTTGCAGCTTGTAGTTTAGAGTTTGTTTCAGTTATGGCAGGAAAATAAGAATTTCAGCTCTCTTAAGGTAGAAGAAGTGCAGTTTGCTACTATGAATATGGAGATTCTGAGATCTTTGCCTATTCTTAAATTTTTCACCTTATTTTCTTGAATATTGGCATACTGCACTTCATCCACTAATTTAAATGTAGGTGCCTGGTGCTTCTTAAAAGGCTGCATGTTGGCAGCTTCTGGCAGCTTCTCCTCCGCTTTGTCTGCCAGTCCCTGTAGATATCTGAGATACCCCAAAACATTTCAAATGGTGCTGATCACCATTTCAAACAGGGAAATAAGTCCCTTGTGTTTCCATTTGTCATGGAAAGATGCATTTCCCAGGCAAAACCCAAATGAAATAAAATCTGCCTTGTGCTCTCAGCATCCCATCTATCCCAGTCAAAGTCCTTCCTCGGGTTTAAGGCTGATTAAAATAAGGCTCTGCATTTTCTGGATCTTTAAGTATGAATGAGTAACTCCTCCAGAAGTGGGAATCACAGGAAAACACAGGATCTGTCTTAAGGTCCCTGAAGGACCTGGAGGATACAGGGAGAACAGATGGATCTGATAGTTATGAGCCCGGGCGCTTATCCACTGTGCTTACATCCTATACGTAAAATGCATGCCACAACCACCTTCTGCAAAACAAGGAGCCCAGGCATTTGGTCAGTATGCACAGACCACATGGCAACAAGGTATGTGGGGCAAGAGGCTAAACTAGCCTCTGTGCAGACATCCAGACAACCTCCTTTGCTGGAAACAGACACCTCACTCAAACGCTGATGACTCAGTGTGTGAAAAATGGTTATGGTGAACAAGGTTCATAAAATACCATGAAATAAGCAGTTTCATAGAATGGGAGCCATAAGTCAATTACTGCCTTTATTTACCATCTTGCAGTTCTGCTTATATGACAATAGCTATTTGATAATAATTTAAAAATGTTTTCTGGGTGGCTGCTGGATGTACCCACCTCCTGGCTGTAAAGCTGAGCGAAAACCTATCATCTGATTGCCAGGCTTATCTCTTTCATTCTCTTATAAGAGCAATAAGATACTCAAGGGATTCTCAAAACTTTATAGAGAAGTAAAAACATAAACTTTTACCATTACATTTTATAATTCCAAACAATCTACCTTGCACATGATGGCCAGCTTTGCATTATAAAAATGTGGAATTCACAGCCCTAATAAACATTTCTTATGTTTATCCTTTCCCTTCCCTTTCCCTTCCTTTTCCCTTTCCTTCCCTTTCTTTCTCTTCCCTTCCCTTCCTTTCCCTTCCCTTCCTTTTGCTCTGCTTATAAACATTTAGGAAAGTAGCCATATAGATGGAGAGACATCCACATAGATGTGGATAGACAAATAGAATAGCTCACAGCATAACATGCTCTCTTTAGTCCTACAAACCAGGTGCCACAAGTAACAGCAGTGTGTACTTCTCTCATATTCAAATCAGATGTTGTCAAAAAGCAGGAATGGCCACTTATGCTCCATGATTTGGACAGTTTGGCTGAGAGGGTCACAAAGTGCCCACGGGTAGGAAGCACCTTCCTTTTGTGTAGTGGGTCCAGCAAGAGCTGGGCTAAGATCAATTCCCAGGTCCCAAGCACACACCCAGTGTGGATGACCTGCTCATAAGGACACCCTGGGGACACATCCTCTCGCGGCTCTGACCCTCCTCAGCAAGCAGCGTGACGGGTCGCCTTGCTGCGGTGATGCTCACCTTGGTGATGCCCAGGGCCCCCACGTTCTCGCTGTAGGATGTGGTGCCGTTGCCGGTGCCCCAGGCACCAGCCAGGAGGCAGCCGAAGCCCTCCACGCCGATGCCCCGGTTGATGGCATGCTCGGGGGGCGGTGGGGCGCCTGACAAGCGGGCGCACGCGTAGTAATCGCCCAGTGACTCCAGCATGGAGGAAATCACCCCCGCTATGATGCCAAATATCCCAGCGAGGCTGACAGTTGGGACTCCCCACTGGCCTGCAAAGAAAGAGTTCAATTCAGGCTCAGTGGCATCAAGTTTGCTCTGAAACCTATAACGGACAAAGCAGCGGGGGCACATGCAAGTGTTTTGCCTCATCATCCAACCAAGCCCAGCTGGGCTGCTCGGATTCCTTTCACCTCCCCATGGTGGCCAAAGGTGAGGGCACAAGCCAGTGAGGCCCCCAGGAGAGGCAGCAGCAGGAGCAACAGGAGCAGCAGGATCAGTAAGAGCAGCAGCAGGAGCAGCCGGAGCAGCAAGAGGAGCAGGAGCAGCAGGAGCAGCCAGAGCAGCAGGGGCAGCCAGAGCAGCAGGAGCTGTGGGAGCAGGAGCAGCAGGAGCAGCTGGAGCAGCCGGAGCAGCAGGCGCTGCAGGAGCAGCAGCAGGAGCAGCAGGAGCAGCTGGAGCAGCCGGAGTAGCCGGAGCGGCGGGTGGCAAGGCAGAGGCGGGCACCAAGCTACCTGGGTAGGGGAAGCGGAACCAGGGAGCCTGGGACAGGACGTCCCCTCGCGTGTCGGTCCGAGCCGAGTGGCCGTATCCTGCTGGGTCCGCAGGGAGCACATTGGTCACTGTGAGCACGTAGCAGAGCAGCCAGCTCAGGGAGAGCCCCAGCAGCACCTGTCCAGCACAGGCAACAGGGGCATTGTGTGAGAGCGCAGCCTCATCTCCATTAGGCTGATAGGACCACCACAGGGCAGTACAGGGCCTGCTGGCTACCTCCCTCATAGAGGGTGGTGGTACCTTCTTGCCCCCGGGACCCTCCCTTGCCAAGAGCAGTCCTGGGGGCAGGTGCACTGGGCAACCAAAGAGGGCTCCACTGCATTCAGGAAGTGTTTTCCCTCTGATTACCCAAATAACAAAATAAATGACTAGAGAAAGTAGGAATCAGACACCAGCTCCAGCACATGACATGCTGAGCAGCTTGTGTTTCTGAGATACAGACGGCTGTCCAACGCTAAGATGAAACCAGACTGCAACATAGGTGAGGCTGGGAAACTCTTACTGCACTGGAAATGAGTGGAAACAGTATCTGAGCCCAGACAGCCTGAACCAGGTTAGCCCAGTCACTCGGTCATCATCCAGAACTGTAACTTACTGGGAAGATCTGGAAGAGGTAGATCTTAGAGAAGTGGCACTTCTTGCCTTTCTGGTAAGATGGCAAAGGCACAGGAACATCTTTCAGGTACTGAGAGAAGAGAACTATGAAAGCAATAGTCCTAGGGAGAGGGGAAAAAATAGATCAGGAAACAAGGAAAAAAACTCAAAATCAGGCTCTAGGTATTACAGAAAGGGTCTCTACTCTGTCAAGACTGAAGGGGAACAAGCTTCCCATTATAAGCTATCTAGAGTTTTGTTATGTTTGCTAATGTTTTGTTTTGTTTTTCTCCCTTCTGATCTAAGATGTGATGTGTGTTCCACATCACTGCAATGGTAAATCATTGAGTATGATATCATTGGCAGAAGTTTAAAACTGATGCTGAGTAAAAGAAAGACATGAGAGACATGCAAGGTCCAGGTAGGCTATTTAGGAAGCTGTCCTTGAACCTCTCTATATAATTTAGATGTACTAGAAATACAGGATTTGTTGGTTTCCTGATTTCAAGTTTATTTATGCTGCTTGTAAGCTAAAAAGAGTTCCTACACATCAAGGGAAAAAGAAAGAGGAAGTCACAGGGTTTCGTTTCACATTGCAAGGGGCATGAACTCACATTGATTTGCCTATGTGAGTTCCTGGTTTTGAAGAAGAAAAAAAGTGGCTGGAGAGTGGGGTTGCACATCATGCCCTGGTGTGCTCCTTAGTACTGGGGTCTTGTTCAGTGGCTAGAACACAGTGCCCCACAGGTCCTGCCTGCAGAAGTAGTGGTGCCAGCCTAGGGAGAGCCCTCTCTGGTGCCTGGCAGGGCATGGCTTTCCCGATCACACACGAAGGGCAGAGCATGGCTGACCACACTGCCACACCTGCCCTCTTGATGGGTTGACCAAGGCACTTGCCCCTACCTGGCCATGGACCTTGTTCTCATAGTTGCGGCCACAGTGCAGCTCTTCTCCCACCCTTGCTATGGGGCTGAACCTCCTGGAAACCCCAGTTATATGCAAGCGATTTATTTGAAAGAAGGTTTGGTGATTTACATTAGGAACTTGAGAAGAAATGGTAGTTTTCCATGAGTGAAAAGGTCACATGAGCTGTAAGTACAATATGGATGGCCGTCTTCCCGCCTGTCTCCACACACTAACTCAAAGCCTGGCTACCTGAGGAGCCCAGGACTCCAGAGGCCCCCCCAAAACAGGCTATATCTCCACCACAGGGAGGTTATTCCTTCCTTAAGGACAGGCAGAATGCTAGCAGTGCAAAAGAAACACTAGCCTCACCTCTCTGCAGAGGCATGCCACCACGTACAGCCACAGGAATATGAATCACCAGTCAAAGCACTGAACGGTGAAGCAGAAAGTTTGAGGAAGACCTGCTTTGCATTCTTTGTTTCTAAAGAAACAGAGCCCAGGCCAGCTGCGTCAATGCACATTTTGTGTATTCATGCTTACAAAGGGACTCAGCACTTTATGAATCACTGAGGAGCAGTCTTCTATCTTGGGTAGGTGTCACCACTCATTATTCAGATTGCCTGATACATCCTGTTAATAGAGGCTATTTTCAGCTGCTTTGAAATTCTTCCTAACTCTAACAATTCAAGATGAAATTTTCCATGGAAAACATCTGCCTTGGACCAAATATTTCTGGAAAAAAAATATATCTCAAACCTATTTTCAATAATAACCCTCAAGAATAGACATAGTATGACCTGTGTTTAAAGGCGATTTTGCCTTGAACAGCAGGAGAAAAGACTTAAGATTCAATAAGACTTGATCTTTGGGGTGAGGCATATTGCTCTTTCTCATGAAAATATGCTCAAGTATGATCAATGTGTACGAATGATCATTTATCCCATGTCCCAACTGCTTGGCAGAGCCATCTCTGACTTTAAAATTTGCAGCCCATAAAGGTGCTGAGCTTTTTGGGTATGTTCTCGCCTCTCCCATTGCTCACTGATGAAATATGCATGCACGACCACCAGGGAGCAGATGAGCACACACTAGCTCACATGTGGAAGGCAACAGTGGGTTTTGCTCACCGTGGGTGCTCTGGGATGTGGTGGGGTTGAGTAGCAAGGCCAGGACCACAAGCCTTGTGTCTCCCTGCTTCTTTGTCACTTACACAGTGTGGAGGAAGCAGCCTCACAGCAAAACAGGACACAACCCAGATAGCTCAGAGCATAATGACCAGGTTGCAGCAAAGGAGTGTGAGTCATGAAAGAAAGGAGCGAGATTAACACAGGCAGGAGATGGGAGAGAAAGGAAGCAGACAGAAAAGGTGGCCAGGATTGAGGGCAGATGGGGCAGCAGGACTGGGCAAAGAGGTCAAGTGAGGACATGAGATCAGGAGTAAGTGAGCAGAGAAGCAAAGCAGAAAGAGAAGATAATCCAGCCAAAGCTAAGAAAGGGGCCAGGATAGTTCATTGGGTCTGGAGACTAGGACAAGTCAGAGATGTCATGGGAGAAGCTTCAGTTGTGTGGGAAGCCTCGTGGAACAGACAGAACTTCGGGCCTTAGGAGATGGAAGAGGAAAGATCCATTAGGTGAGGAAGTGGAGGTGGAGAACAGACTGATTCGGCAGAGCTGGGGCCTGGGAGCAGAGGTGCTGGGAGGCAGAGCGGACCAGCTGGGTCAGGAGGAACGCAGCCAGGAGCACAAGCTCAGCCTGCGGCCAGAGACAAAGCTGGGAGTGTGTTCCCCAAAAGCACACTGCCTCCCAGGGGCTGGAGTCAAACCTGGCCACTGAGTCTTCAAAGGCAGCTCTGACACCACTAGCAAATCAGTTAAGAGTCCATAGGGCAAATAGAAAACTAATGTTTTACATCGCCCTAGGCTCAAGTTTACATGGTGGATGCAAAAGCATCAAATAAGCAGATGAACCATCCAGTGGCTCTTCTAACTTTTTAATTTGTTTCTGGAGTGCCAAGGTAATCCTATCACCAAACATAAGGGTACACATTCACAAATGCCTTTGAAAGGACAACCTTAATGTTGCCAAGCCACATATGCATAATGTAGGCATTTTCAGACCTCCCAGGGCCTCTTAGGAGAAAACAATTCATCCTACTCTTGTGAAAGCAGTATATACTGCTGTTTTGACTTGAGGAATACCTAACTCAAAGAACTTAATTTTAGAAATGTCTTTCTAAGTTAAATTCTGAGTACATGAGATACTATATGTAGACAACTAGGATAGGGATTGCCACCAGGAATCACCATAGAAAAAGCCTGTTTGCTGACCTATGAACTCAGGGTTTTCACAAAATGAGATCTTTTTTTAATCTTGTTTTTGTTTTTTACTTTGTTGCTGAAGGTTCTAAGCTCCTGGAGAATAATTTATGCCATACTGGTGTTTTTCACAAGCCTGTCACATGTTAGTGCTCAACAAATAATTCCTCAATCCCCAGAGAAGCCTGCTACAGATTATAACATTTGATTTTATGTTGGAGGTAGATGGTCTGTGTTCACACAGTTTTCCCAAGGGGAACTGAGACTTACATGAATGATATGCCCCAGTGTTGCCCAGCATCATCTCCAGCCGAGTCAAAGAGAGGTAGCGCAACCAAGGTGATGGTTGGGGCTATTGTCAGAGGGCCAATGAATCTCATCAGAAATCCAATCAGGCCAGAAAATCCAACAAAGATTTGAAAGCAGGAAGCCACCATGATAGCTCCTTGCACCTGGAAAAAAAATAATGGAAAAGAGTACAAGTTGAAAGGAGCTCTAGCTGTTAAGTCTTTTCTTAAATAGGGGAGCGGAAAACAAGCATGACAGTTAGACTCAGCTCCCAGTGACAGACAGGCATGGAGATTTCACTCCGATGACAAGAAGAGCTGGTTGAGTATCATGTGTAGAGAAGGGCCACCAAAGCACCAGCACATCAACCCCCTCTTGGCTAATGAGTTTGGACGATCCCCAGAACCAGGTGCCTGGTTACTCAGCATCACAAAATGGTTGAGGTTGGAAGGGACCTCTGGAGACCATTTAGACCAACCCTCCTGCTCAAGCAGGGACACTAGAGTGCATTGCCTGGGATTATGTCCAGGTGACTACTGAATAATTCTGATGACAGAGACTCCACAATCCCTGGGCAACCTGTGACAGCGCTCTGTCATCCTCACAGTAAAAAGTTTTTTCTCATGTTCAGACAGAACTTGCTTTGTTTCAGTTTGTGCTTGTTGCCTCTCATTCTGCTGCTGAGTACCACTGACAAGAGTCCAGACCTGCCCTCTTGACAACCTCACTTCAGAACATTGACAAAATTCCCCCCTCATACTTCTCTAGACTGAGCAGTCTCAGCTCTCTCAGCCTCTCTCATATGAGGATGCTCCAGCCCCTTAACCATCACAGTAGCCTCTAACTCTTGTTACCCCCACCAGCCCCATGGCAGTAGGTTGGTGAAGATGAAGAGACACATATATTGATTATGTCACATTATCTAATCAAAGTGTCTTTGGGATTGCTAGGAGGTATGTGCTCAAGCAGGTGAACACAAAGATGTATTTGAGTTCCTTGTAAAGCACAGTCCGCAGAGGAAAATGTGGCTAACTGGATATTGCGGCATACTGATAGAATAGGAGGGCAGTTATAGCCAGATATGTGGTTTTCTCTGAGTGTTGGTTTCTCCCAGGGGACAGATATATCACCCTGAGCCTCCTTTTGTCTGACAATCACTGTTTAAGTAGCCCGTGGTTACATGCTGAGGGTTGGTTTGCTGCTTATATCAGCTCCAGGCAGGTGATATGTCTGGGCCTGGGTTGTCTGAGGTGTTAAGCAGCTTCCTTTAGCTCTGGCTCAAGAGGGAAGAGAAATAACCTCAGCCTGGTGATAAAGCTCCAGCCTGAATGGGAAAGGCAGAAGTGCTTGTGTGACAGAATAGTATTTACATGTATCCACAGGGATGGCACTGTGCACTCTACAGCAAAGCCTTACGGATCCTGCAGTGCATTTCAAAGCACCTGACATAGACATCAACAGAGACAGAATCAGCCACAATCACTTCCAGTTAGGTAATAGATCTAGAATAAGGCAACAAGATCTCTGATCCTTCATCCTCTCTGGCTACCTAACAATACTCCTTTTCTTATTATCTATAGTAAGTTGTGCCCTTTCACTTCTTTTTACTGGGTTTCTAGTACACAGAGGGGGTCCTTTCCTCAGAAATATCTTCTCTTCCTTCCTTCTTCAAAGCTGCATGGCAAAAGGATCTGGCTAGACCAATGGAGACCTTGAAGGGACCGTAAGTCCCCCGAGGATTATATATCCTGTTTAAAAGCAGCAAAGCCCTTGCTTTTCTACTGGAAAACAGGTGCAACAGACTCAGGCTCAGAGGCACTTGGGGGTGAGGGTTTTCTCAGCATTTATGGTCCTGCCACAATCATGAGCTTGTGCGAAAGCAAACAGTCCTGACGCAGAACCAGTATCGCTGTAAATATAATACAGTTACACAGGTCCCCTGTCACAGATACTGAGCTGCTTGTAATGCAGCCTTCAGTCTGCCTTGACTCAGTGGTCTCTCTTGGGAAAATCTCCCCAGATCCTTGCTCGCTTGGGAACCATGTATCATGGCAAGATTTCATGTCGGCACAGCCTGTCTGTAGGGATTACCTCTCGCATCCGTGTCTGCCAGACTTGGATGAACTCTGGTGAAGAGGCATTCACTAGGGTGGCGTTCTGTGTCCAGGCAGGGCACTTCCACTTGGGGAGAGACAGCATGGCCAGCGTAGGAGTCAGGAATGCAAAAGTCCCTCCTTGGATAATAGGCAACCTGGGAGGAACCCAAAGAGAAAAGGTGAAGAATGTGAAAGCTGGTATCTGAGCTCTGTAGGAATGAGAGAAATAAAAGTAAAATAAATTGAAAACAAATGAAAAATCAATCTGCTCATGGTCTCTGACAATGTCTTTAGAAATGTTCTGGCAGGTCTCCACCACTGACAGTGCTTGGGAATTGTTGTCCATTTCTCTCAAGAGGAGTATCAAGGAAAGAGTCCGTGTTTAAACACTTAAAATCGAAAGAGACACTGGTTCTGAAGTCAGATTCTGCTACACTGCTTAAAGGAAAAAATGTGTGATCAGATCATTTGTCTGACCAGATAGCAGAGCTGCATATAGGAAAAAAAAAATGAAAAGGAAATCTGGAGGAAAAGGGAAGACTGAGGAAGAAATAGGGTGAAATTCTCCACAAAAAAAAAAAAAAAAAAAAAAGTCTTAGCACAGATAAGGCTTCTAGGCAGAGATCTTGCTAAGATTCAGATCCTTCCTCTGATCCCTTCAGCTGCCTTGGTTTTCTTCATGACCTTCTTATAAACACAAGCACATAGAATGGCTACTCCCATCACCGCAACCATCTTCAGATTGGTGGGAGAAATTGAGCCTTAGCTTCAGTACACCAGGTTCTAAAGTTAATTCCTCTGCTCTCTTCCCATCGCCACAGGTGGTGCCCTGCATGGGCAGGTCTGAGCGTTTTGGCCTGGGAAGAGCACAGCACTTCCCGCATTCCGCACCTCTTCTCGCCTAGGGGAACCCTCTGTCTTGAAACCCAAGCTAGCAACAGGCTTGAAACTTCAGCCACATTCAAAAGCAGCTTGGTACAGGACTTTATACACAGGTATCAGTGCTCCCTTCACACTTGTGAGCTAAGCCAGCCTTCTTTACATATGGACAAATGGTAAAAAAGATATAAAAGGTCCAAATAACTCTTTAAAGTCACTGAAGACATTAAGTGTCCATTTTAGCGGGAGTTGTTTATTAATGAGGCCATTTCTCTAGCAAGCTTCAGAAACCTGAACCTTTCTGAAGGTCCACACTGACACTGCAAGCGCAGAACAAGTCATTACCCCTCAACTTGGTTCTCTAAAGACCATTCCTAAAGGTAGTCCCAAAACCTTGAACTGGAAGCTCTTATGGCACCTGTGTAGAAAACCAGTGCCATATTGACTCAGGTGAATACTTCTGCAGGGAAAGAACTTCCCTGAACTAGGGGCATTTTTACTACTGCCTCGAACACACCAGAAAATAAAGGATGATATAGACGTATCAGCACCACCTCTCCCTCACCTAAAACAAATATTTACACGACTACACTTAGTGGTATAAATGCTGTGTACAACTGAACCATTGTTCAGGACTTTGCAGTAATTCATATTTGAATATCAGTCATCCATGGAGTCCCTTATTTGTAGCATTCAGTTGAACATGTTGCATCCTTCAAAGAATCTTGCTGGGCAAGGCAAAAAATAAACAAGAAGAAACACAGGTGGCCCAGTGCCATGACTGCTGAATTAACAAGAGATTTATAGCTCCTGCTGTGATTGCTCTGAGCTAGTTAGTTGCTGGTGCTAGTGGAAATACATAGTGAGCTTCCTTCTACTGGGGTTTGTGAGACAAAGTACTGTAAGTTTAAAGAAGGAAATGTTATGTACTGGCCAGCATTATACGATATCTGAGCCCGTACTAAGGGGTCTCACAGCAATAAGTGACCTGAATCACTCCCAGGAGCATCTTGAATACAGTTTCTCCAGTGACTGCTTGAGATTCATCACTGCTTTTTCATGCTGTAGAACATGACAGAGCTGCAGGTTAAAGTGGGTCAGGCTTTTCCCTTGGCTGTTGCTTCTGGAGAGCTGCTCCAGTATTGCATTCACACTTAGTAGGAATCTACTAATTTCCTATGTTCATAGCCAATTCCTATCTATTTGTTCACATGCCAACCTTGTCTTTTAGCTGAAATAATTTCTCCCTGCCTGATCCTATCCTTTCTTTTCCAGTCTAGCTTCTGGCTGCAGCCATAGCCCTCTGAGCCACCACTTTGCCAAGCAACACAAACCAACCTCATTCTGATTGCTTCCATAAAATGATCTGTCTGCTCTCCCCATGTCACCTTAATGGCTTTGAATTGACTCTGAAGTGGTCTTTTTTTACATATGGTCATCCTGAACTGTACACAGAACTTAGCTGAGGGATCCCAAGGGCCTTGGACAATAGCCCTGATATGTTATAGCAATTTTCCTTGGCCTTATAGCTACTGTCTTCTTGCCTGTTATGTGGCTTATGGACATCAGCTACTACAGGGTTTGAGAAAAAACCTAAGAGGAAAAAATATCTGCTTCCAACTTTCTCTTCAGGCTTGCTTTCCCTTCTTTAGCTACGCCACAGCCTAAACCTCAGTCTTTCCAGCAGGGAATATCATCACACCTTTAAAAATCAGGGCTGATAATAAGGCAATCGCATCCTCAGCTCAAAAGAACCCATTTAAGCATAATTTGATCTGTTGTTCCTCATTTAGCTGCTCAGCTACAGGAAATAATGTTCTCTAATACTCTTTCATCCTTGGCTAACAGAGAACAGAAGACGTCACAGCTCTCAGGTACTCACTGAGCCATTTGGGAACATGCTTGGGAGCTATTCTAGAATGAATCACCCAAATAGCTACCGATAATAAAGGTCATGGTGATACAATCTGTCCTGAATTTAACTGAACCAAGAGTAGCCAGATTCCCTCTCTTTCGTAGCCAAGAAAGGTGACCTGGCCCATGTGGCACACCTGCAGTTTATGAGAAGTAGTAGCCTCCTGGAAGTGAGGTTTGTCTACAGTCATTGCTTATGATAGACAGCCATGGGAAAACTGCAGTGGAGGAAATGGCAGGGAGGGTAAAAATCAGCTTTTGAAACCGACAGTCTAGATCTTTGGGAAAAAGAAGGTGCTGCAGATAAACCTCTTCTCAGATATTTCATTTTCTGGGCAGCTGCAAGTTCATCCTCTCACCACTGGTTCTTCAACAGCTCAGCAACAAAGCACATTTACCTCAGTTCAGTTCAGGTTGTACCATGAATCCTGGGCATGAGAAGTGCTACCACAAAACTGGATATGCTTGAGATGTACTTTCCCATTTACCCCCTACCCAAGAGTTTCTCACAGAGTTTATGTTCCCTTGATCCTGGGCACAGGTCAAAAGGGTCCTGCCTGAACTGGAGGATTCCTGGCATTCAGATGAAGTAAATACTATTTGAGGCATACTTTAATGATTTACTGTTTTTCATGGTAGATTCTTTACTAGGACATGAAAAAGTACATCAGAAGATGCAAAAGTCAGAGTACTCAGTGAGCTGATCCTGCAAAAGTATCGTGTATGGTGATTTTGTGATGTTTTAGCATGAGCCTGATTAGCCAGGAACAGCAGATAATCCTCACTGACAGGTAAGTTCTACTGCAAGCTGGTCACTGAGCACATAGTAATTGTATCTATAACTGTTTTTCTCACATGTCCCAGAAGAATTTTCTTGCATTTGGCCTACCTGACTCCAAAGAAGACTTGCAGCAGGGTGCAAATCCCTGAGACAAAGAAGATGGTGCTGATCAGGTGGCTCTGGGTGAGGAGGTCGTGTTGGAGGCACAGTTCTTTGGAGAGGATCAGAGGGATAGCCACAAGACCTCCCATGGCTGTCAGGAAATGCTAGAAGCCACAAGGAAAAATTGGTTAAGGAAGGATGCAGAACTGGCTGTTTTATTACTGGGTCACTGAGGAAAATCTAAAAGGAAGTTGTAGACCAGTGCTTGTGTGATACCAGTATTACTCATACTCCTGCTCTTAAGACAACTTGAATTCTCTGCGAGGAGCAGTTTCAGTGCACCCATGAGAACAGCAATGCTCAACACTAACTTTCCTCACCTTTCGAGGTCCCCAACCCTTTTGTAGAATTCTGGACTCTCTAAATTGCTGTCAGAAGGGACCTGTTTATCCCCAACACTTGCAGACACTGCTGCTGGGAACATTCTTTCAGGAAGGTGGAAATATCCCAGGGCAGGAGAGGAGAGTGATCAGGCTAGGTGAGGGCAAATGCAAGTTTCAATATCTCTTTTATTGCACCAGTAAATAAAATATAAAATATTACCAAATTAGAGTAACAAATTCTGTGCTATCAAAAACATCTATCACACACTATATATATATATACACACACATATATATGTGTGTATATATATATTTCTAAACAAGCCCCAAAATAGATGACAAGTAATGGAAAAATCAGGCCCTGTATTTTTTCAGAAGGGTCACAAAAATATTTCTACAATGAACTTCAACTAATTACTAGATATGAAAATATTTTTCAGACACTTTTGCTTTAAATGTTGACCTCATTTGCCCCATAGTAAACAGTGGATTAATCCAAGGTCATTTTAGTTCTTCACAGTTCTTATCTTGTAGCACAAGCCTGCAATGTTGGAACTGTTGGTGCTTAATACTTCACAGTACTCATTATAAATTATGTTTTATTAAAATAATGATGACAGAGATGTGTTCACATAACCTTCTTTTCATACTGTCTCAATTTGAGATCAACACTTAAACAAACAAGATGCCCACCAAGCTCAGTCCATCGTTATCTTGACGTGTCCCTTTACTGAGGCTCTGCACCAAGTGACATTGTTAATACTGGGTCATTCAACATGCAGTGCCATGGGCAAAGAGCAATGCTGCATGAGCCTTGCTCATGCTATCTCTGCTATCTTCTGTCACCTTAGCTAGAGGTGACAGAAATTCTGAAGCTTTTAGACATTTGGCTCACCTTAGCAGAGGTATCTAACCTATTCCTATCAACTCTTTGGCTCTGACTCTGGGACTCTGCCTTCCCATTTGCACTTCAAAGGGCACAGTGTAGTCATAAGCACAAGAATAATGATCAGTGTTTAAGAGATGGTGGGAAGGACTTGATCTCATGAAGTTCTGATCCCACAGCTCTAGTCATGCCTGGAGAATGCAAAGCACTCCCAAACACAGGTTTTACCCCCATTAACTGATGGAAAAGCCATTAAACATCCATCCACCCCGTTACTACTGTTTTCTTCCCAGTCTCACCTGAATGCCCAGCAAGATGCACAGATACCACGGTGGTACCTCCGTGACGGTGTAGGCCAGCTTGCTGCGGTGCTCCTCACCCCTGCCCTCCCTCGGGCTCTGGGCAGCGAGCTCGGCAAAGGGGTAGTAGTGGCTCCCATCTTCACCCTGTCAAGCAAGAGAGAGCTCTTGTTAGCCAGAGCCTGACCCAGTGGGCACCGAATTGCTGCTTCTCCTGTGACTGTGCTCCACATCTTGTGGGAACACCTCACCTGTAGCTAGCAATAAGGCCAAGATAAAAAATAACTATAGGGGAAAATTAATACATAGATTAAGATGCCTAGATAAAAATGCATAGATTAATGTTTATAGGTTACATGTTTATAGGCCGCAGCATTTCATCTAGATCAGAAGAAATGCTGGACAATGTCTTGATTAGCTTCAAAGACATATCTGAACAAAATGCAGTAGTATCATTTATGCTTAGATGAAAACAGAGTAACTATCTAGAAGCAAAAAAGAAGCTGCAAAAGGTCAATCCATCAAATCTGCATTGTCCCCTACTGTATGTTGTCCATGGCTGTCCCCCACAAGCAGTGTCTTTGATAAAATATCTTAAAATAAGTGGGCAGCAAATAATTGCAGAATAGGAGTGTGTTTTATATTTTATTTTCTTCTCTTCAGTCTTCTCTTTCTCGTCTCCTTAGCAAACACTCCAAAATCTTCCATTTTGATAAACTCTCCTTCACTTTGTCATGCTAGAAAGCCTCTCTAGTACTGAGGAGCAGGGCGAAACACAGTGAAAACGATGATCTTGGAGACCCTGCTCCCATTTTGAAAGAGGACACGGGCAAAGGCAGGGCCTGCTGAAACCCCCAACACGTGCTGCAGGAGACCCGCTGATCACAACGGCCATGGAGGAGCAAGGCTAATGCCACCCCATGCACACACCACCCCACGCGTGCAGCACTTCACCACCCCAGCTGTGCACACACACACAGATCCCTGTGCACACACACATGACACCCAGGCAGTCGCACTGCCCCACGCACACAGCACCCCGGGCACACACACATGCAGATCCCTGTGCACACACACACACACCCTGTGCACACACACAGGCACAGCCCTCCTTCTCACCTTGCAGGAGTCGCTCAGGTAGTCGGAAGCCTCAAAGTTTCGATCTGAATCCAAAAGGCTACTAAAAAAAGCCCGATGTTTGCTTCACCGAATCCTCCACAGCCAGCAAGCGCTCATCGCACCCGGAGCAGAGGGCCCTTTCCAGGCTGGGATGCCTGAATCTGGCAAGCCTTTCTCGCGTTACTCCTTTCCCAATCTCCCAACCAGTTTGTCAGTACCAAACCCTTTTCTTTATCTTTCAGTCTTACTGGAACGTGGAGACCCCAAAATGCCTAGCAAAGAGAGATCTTTGCAGTAGCTATGATGACCTACCTATGACTATAGCCAAAAACTGACACTGTAATCAGGGAATAGGGATGTAAAATCAGGGAATAGGGATGTAAAATTAACTTAGGTAGATACATTCATTCGCAAATACGCAGCCACACCCTATTAATCCTGGACAACTGCATCATTTGCCTGAAATCTTCAGTTTTCCAGTCTCTTTCATGGCTGAGTCTCCAAAGTCCCATTTAAAATCATGCTGTTAAAAATGTGCTATATCTAATACCTTTTAAAATACAGTGTATTTACTTTGCCCAGACAGTCTGGGAGCAATACAGGTACTTAAAAACAGATAGGTGAGGGCAGAGTTAATTCAAAGACAGCTCAGGCATGAATTCAAAAAGCAAAACGCATTCCCAAATAACTCCCCATGGAGGCATGTTCATTTTAGAACAAGAGAGCCTGAGCTTTGGATTAGCAAATGCACAACAAGGTACTTAAGCTTGCCCATGTGTGGAGCTTTTTCCTTGGGAAAACTATTCCTGGCCACAGCACACAAGGATGGATTGTAAGCCAGGCAGGCAGCAGCAAGTCCCTTTTCCTGGACAAGCCTCCCTCCTTGTCATCTCAGCGTCCCGTTTGCCACGAGGTTTCCCAGCCCAGCTATTGCTGTGTGCTCAGGTGCCCAGGTTGTCCCTTGTCTGCTGCCAGGTGCAGGACCAGGGCCCGTGTCAGCATTTTAGACAAGCACATCATGAGAGCAACAGGATACTGAACAGATGCACCACAGGTAGGAGGTAGAGGAGTGATTCCCACTCAAGGGAGTTACAAGCCTGCTCTGAATTACAGCGGAAGAGACAGAAGCAGACATGACTAATAACAACAGCAGAAACCTCTGCGTTGCTCTGAGCATCTCTCTGGAGGTGCTGCCCGCAGCTCGCCACTCTGCACGCCCAATCGCACCACTTGCAGCAAGCTGGCCAAGAGTTACTTGAGAAATGGGCAATTTGGGCACTGAGGGGTTAAAAGACTCCTCCAAGCTGCCACTTTGGCATCTATCTGCACTGAGCAGAGCAGGCGGAGTGTTGCAGGACCCCATGCTTTCACCCTTCCTGTGAGAAGAAAAGCAACTCTTCTCATTTCTGATGGCAGTTGTCTCTATGCTGAGAAGGGAACAAGGCTGTCATGCCCCCCTCCTAGTCCTACGGCTCTGTCACAGTGTGCAGCATTTCCCAGGCACCGTATACCCCTCATAACACTCACTTGCAGATGCTTTTACTATCCTATGGCCCTGCAGAGTGCTCTCCCCAGCTAAGTCTCAGATCCCTTCTTTGGCTGCCTCTCTATCAATTTGCTCCACTACAAATAGACCCAGGAGACAAGGAAACACACTTTTCATCAGTCTACATTTCACTTTTACTTATTCTGACACAAAACCCTCAATCCAGAGACAGAGTCACAAGAAGCCACAAGCTCAATTATTTCTTCAACATAGATATACTTGTGCTGCCATTCATCTACTCTCTTATTTTACAAATAACAGTGAGAAAAGAAACAAAGAAAAACCTCTGAAGAGCAGAAACCACTTCAGGTATGTAACAGCAGCAAGCTTGATTGAGGAAATTATTCCTCACATTTCTGTTGATAAGAGCTAAGATAGATGTTCACCGCCCACAGGCACCCTTGCAGTCAGTCCAACCCCGCTGGGTTTCCCTTTGTCTTGCTTTTCTAAGACTTGTACCAATATATGCAAGAATTAACCCTCAGAAAAGGGCACACTCACCACGAAGCTGGGGTTATCTAGCCCGTTGAGCTCTTTGTCTGAGGAGGGGGTCATGCCTTCCGCTTTTCTTCACGGACTGCCTTGAAGAAGAAAGACAAATAAAAAGAGGAAAGCCTCCCAGATTGCCACTTGTCCCCGTCAAGGCAGCCCTAAAAAAAAAAGAGGGTGAGAAGATGCAGGAGCTGGACTTCAGGAGTCCACCACCGCTCAGTCCTAGTTATTCATGTGAGCAGTATCACAGAGGCATTTCCTTTCTCTTTGGCTTATATAAGTGACTCCTTTTCTCCAGCTGATTAGAGGATCGGCATTCAAACTGGAAAGCAGCCCTGAGTGAATCAGTAACTGATGACAGAAGAAACTTCCTCCATAGGGAAGGATGCAAGGGGTTTCTGAGAGGCGGGATACCCCGTTTTTCTGGCACAGCCGTGAGAAGTGTTGCTTCATTATTGATCCAGCAGCAACTTGCATTTGCCATGTGGGTTGGGCCTGTTCAAAGGGCTGGTCTCTAGAAAAAGTCCATTTCTAGATGGTTTCACTTATTCTGCATGTAGATTGCTGTGTGTTTTGGCTCAGGTACAAATGTTGTCATCTTGTATGATAATCCTATTACAATTTGAAAAGAATGAGGATGGTACTGGGAACCTATTTAAGGCAGTAACCAATAATCAAGTTATCAGAAGACGGTATAAAGGATACAAATAAGATATTAAACGTATAAAACCACAGAGCGGAGTCCTTACATGGATAAGTATCCTAGCTGAATGTGAATGATCAGATGACCTGAGGCACACAGTTTAGTTAGCCTTATCTTAATAAGCTGCAAATAGTGCTAATGCTCCATCAAGTCATTCCAGCCTCACTCCTCAGATTAAGTATTTGTTTAATTTAATTTATGGGCTTGCCAAGACAGTAAACAGCAGACAGCGGGTGCAGAGCGCTCCCGCATGGAGGGCCACTGCGATCGCCTACGCACAGCGATCGCTCGCTTGGAACAACTCCTGGTTTCCAGGTAGGAAGCAGAATATCAGAAAAAAAGCTCTGTCTCCTAATTATCATGTAGAGCATTTATGCTTTCAGACCTCAGTCCCAGCTCTTTTCTTGTCTAAATAATCCTAAAAGTCACCATCAATGAAGCAACAAGCTGTCAGACAGCTGCAGTGGCAGCATCAAAATCATCAGACATCTGTGACATTTCTAGACCTCCTGTCTGAATTACCATTGCATAGGACTTTCCCTATATATTTAACTTCATTGGATGCATTTCCAGCCACCCTGATCTTGGCATGCAGATGTTCCTATTCTGCAAGCTTTAAACAAAAACTATTTTCCTGGTCATCCTCAACTTTACTAATTTCCAGCACAGAGGAAAACCACATGACATTATATATACTGACAGTGTCTATCCAGGAAAACCAGTGAGGATGAACAACTGCAAAACCCTAAAAAAAAGAGTACTTGATTTTTTCCAATGCTCTTTTTAAAAATATACATTCCTGCCCACACTTCTCAACAGATATACTGTTCTCTTAGCAGCTAAGTCCATCCATTCTGATATTCTTCATTAACCTCTTTCTTGATTCCATGAATCTACTATTCTCTGTGCCCTATCATCTCTGTCTCTCTCCTT
Organism: Crypturellus tataupa; assembly: GCA_034781795.1. NCBI lineage: Eukaryota > Metazoa > Chordata > Aves > Tinamiformes > Tinamidae > Crypturellus > Crypturellus tataupa. The sequence goes on along the minus strand of JAWLRI010000201.1, from coordinate 620,224 downwards.
TTTTTTGGGGGGTCAGGCAATGACAAAATATTCCTTTAGGATTATTCTGTCTTTCCATTAGAATATGATGAAAGCTCGCACCAAAAAGAGTCTTCCATCTCTTAATATCAGCCCAGCATCTGTTCAATGACTCCTCAGGGAATGACAGTCCTGCCATCGTCTTAATTTCCAATGAGACCCAAGCTTTCCTCAATCAGGTTTTTTTCTTCTCTTTGGTTATATAAACTTGTGAAACAATCCAAAGAAGCAGGTGAAAAATAATGTCTGAGTCATCTAGACTGGATTTTCCCAGATGTCTAGTCTGAAGTGTGCAGGATGAGAAGAAAGAAAGACCTTGAGAAATAACACCACTAACAACAAAACCTTTTCTCAGTAAAGCTGGGTAGAAAACAATTTTGCCACTCCTAGAAACACTCAGGTGTCAAAAAGACACCGGAAGCGTAAACAAGGGAATGCAGGTTCTCATGAAAAAGTGCAGAAAGTTCCTGACTAGCCAAAAGCCTAGACTTTGGAGTAGACTTGATAGGAATAAAGAGTTGAATAGTATCAGGCTTTCATCAATGTAAGGCTAATGCTGTAGATCTAGAAATTAAACTATTATGAAACAGCAAAATCGACATGCCAAAGCAGGAATTTATGGAGGCTGTGTAAAAATGCCCAGTCTGGAATGTTCTGGCCTTGGAGAGAAGCAAAGGCTGTAGTATCTCTGTGTGTGTACATAGATATCTACGTCATATGTGTATGAGCATGTATGTATGTAAAAGGATCGACAATGAATTACTGAACTGAGAGATTTTCAGGGGAAAAAAAAGAAAAAAAGAAAGAAACCCGAAAACAGATAGCAAAGATGCATGCCTAAGCAGTAGTGTTTTAAAGTAGTAATAGCGTAATCAGCTGTATGAAGGGCTTTTAGGAATGCATGGGTAGGCAACCACCTCCCCAAGTACTTTGCAATGTGTTAGAAAAGAAAACCAAAAAAGACTGGTTTCCCCTTAGCCTTGTGTGCCTCTTTGGATTATCTCCCATCAACATCCCCATTACACAGCTGGCTGCAAATGCCCCAGGCCAAGGCCAGGCCTCATTTGAGGCAAACCTGGGTACCCTGGGATGAAATCCAGGCAGGTGACAGAAGGCACAGCCGCTTCTTCTCACCCCCAGCACTTATCTGCCCACGCTGCACCGTGACCTTCCTCTGGACGTCCTCGGTCCATGAGGCGGGAGGGAAGCGCCTGCTCTCCTCCGCGGCTGGTGCTTTCTGGCGTCGCAGAAACTCGTGCTGGGGTGCAGCCACCCACTGCGGAGCTGGCAGGGCTTGTGCCCAGCCCAGGTGATCAGCACGAGAGTGTGGGCTGTGCTGGGAGTGAAGAAGATTAAAAGAAGGATGCCTTAAGTTTCACTGGGCTGTGCCAACACCTTGCTGCTCAGGTCCCCTGAGGGAAGCCAGGGCCCTCTGCCATGGCAAGGGAGTCCCGTGGCTTTTCTCCTATCAGGAGTGCCAGGGTGAGAGGAGGGTGGTGAGTTCAGCTGGTGGGGAAGAACCAGGGGACACCTCCTGCACTGGGGTGTCATGGTGGTCCGGGGCGAGATGACACACGAGACCCAGTAGTTGCTCTGAGCCAGGGTGCTCATTTTGCAGCTGCAGATGGGGACTGAAGGAAGAAAATCTTCCAGGGCAGGGTGGCATAAGCATAGGTAACAGAGTGTGTGAGGGGTGCATTTGTCCAGAAAGGAATTTGACAGGTCTGAAGGACACAGCAGAAGGTAGGAGGAGAAGCTCCTCAGCCCAGCAGTTTGCCCTCAGGCAGCAGGCAGAGCTGAGCACGCACGAGGGCCCTTGGAGCCCCCTGAAAGCCCTCCCACGAGTCAAGCTCTCCCTGGCCGCCTCCCTGTGGAGCCACTATCCCGTAGGAGCCCATCTGCAGCCCGTGCTCTGGAGGCCGGGAACACAGGATCCCCGCAGTGCACCTGCTGTCCCGCAGCCACCCCCATCCCGAGCGCCCCTCTCCTTTTTCCTTTATTTTGATGGGAGAAGCCTCAGTGCAGCTGAGCCCAGCCGGTGTCCTTGCCCAAGGCCACCTGCTGCCCCCGCCACTCAGCCCCATGGCCAGCGCTGCTCCTGCACCCGCGGCTGGAAGGCAGCGCTGGGGTGTGGGGCACAGCTCTGAACCACCTCCCCAGGGGGATATTAATTTTGCAATAATAAGCCCCTTTATCTCCCTCAGGCCCAGGAATAGCTCTTAAGAGCATTAGCGAAGGCATAATCCATGTCATCTACTCCGCATTTTGAGCGCAAGCTCAGCAGCGGTTATTGTATCCCCGGGCTCTGGCTGAGCCAATTCATTCCTTGGCGCATGTGACACGACTTAGCACCCGCTCGGCGCAGAAGGCCGCGTTCGTGGCATGTGCCTAGTCACCCGAGCTGTTTAGCAGGTGTATTGGGCAGAGGGGACAGGCAAACAGCAAGACTGAGGTGATGCTGCCTGAGGTGAGGGCAAGTTAGCGGCCAGCAAGCGGCAACCGCAGGACGAGCTGGGGCTGCAGGAGAAGATGCGAGTTGCGGGGTCCAGCCACAGCTCGGGTTCTGCAGAGGGGCCAATTTTTGTCCCACTGGACTGCATCTGGATGCAGGAGCATCCAGGAGTCCCAGCAAGCCAACTCATAGGTCTTTGAGTGATGGCGTTTTTTACAGCCAGGCAAGGCCCGTGGCCTGAGGTGCCCCTGCTCTTGCAACCCGAGGGTCCCTGCCAGCCTCAAGGCTTATCTTCTTAGCACAAACAAACAGAACAAAAAATGCAGGCAGAAAGGGAAGGAAAAAAAAAAAGACCGAGCAGGGAAATAACCGCATGGTCGCAGTAAGCCAGGGCCTGGCTGCTGTGAAGTCTCAAGCAAAGGCGCTCAAAGCCATACAGGGTAGAGCAGTGCCAGCCTCTGAGCAGAGCCCAAGGGCTCTTGCAAATCACCCCCAGCCCTAACGCACCCCGTGGACACCCAGGCAAAGCGGCCAGCGGCTGCCCAGTCATGCTGCTGTTCATGTGGGAGAGGCACCGAGCACCGCGGTCAGCAATGGGAAAGGCCACGAGGGCCCAGTTCGCTGCTGGTGCTCCCTGCCCGCTGCAGCAAGCCCCTGCCGACCGCCCTCTGCTACGGGGTCCTTGCCCGCCTCTGACACTTGTATTTCCTCTTTATGTGCGGCACTGAATGACCCGGCTCGCACACAGACCCTAAGCCTGCCGCTTGCTTCTACAAGTGGGAACTGCCCCACGTTTCTGAAGCGACCAAACAATCACAAAAAACAGAGCTAAATGTCCTCACACCCGGCTGTGGAGGTGGTTGTATTCGTGCAAACGTTATTCTTGAATAATTGTTCAGACCTTATTGCACCTTTAATTCTTCGTCTTGGAGGAAAGCCCAGAGTGCCCCATGACATGCAGGATGCAGGCAGAGCCTCCTACCAAAGTCTTTTTCTCCTTCTCCCGCTTATTTTGGCTCCAGCAGGGATTGCTGAGATGGTCCCAGAGGCACAGCCCAGTGGGAAGGGGCAGGTGGCAGCCACAGCAAAGAATGCTCCAAAACATACCAGCAAGCCCTGCCTAAGGGATCATCTGATCACACAACTCACATGCTGACTGCTGGGCAAAGCTGCAGCACAGAGGCTTTTGCCTTTTCCTGCTCTGAAATCTCCCCATCTCAAGTCCTCAGACACCACTAAGGGCATTTCACCTCTTCCCAGGTGCACGCAAAGGGTCAGGCAGCTACCAGTAACTTTGTCAAAAAAAAAACGTTTTGAGACAAGAACTGGTTGCTGCCACAGCCTCTCCTAGCTATAAAATATTGCAAGTAGCCCGGGCAGCCCGAAAGTGACAAAGAGAGCAAGACATTGAACAGAAGAAACCCCAAGGAGAAAGGAAAATAATTTTTTCTGTGCTTCTCACAGCAGCAAAGTTGGCTGAATTGATGTTGTGAAACCCCTTTGATTTGGATGCCATGTATTCAGTGACACTGTTATTTGCAGAAAATTAGCCCTGGGCTTCAGTGGAAGGGAAAAAAAGGGCACAGGAGGGTCTGTAATTCAAGAGCCTCAGCAGTTCTTTGCAAAAACAGAAAAAAAAAAAAAAAAAAAAAAAAAAAAAAAAAAAAAAAAAAAAAAAAAAAAGGCACTGTTGCAGTTTAATGCCCACTTCCTGGGCTGGGCTGCTGGTTGTTCCCCAGTCCCTGAGCCGGGCTCCAGGCAGGTGAGCACTGCGGGTGCCCCACATGCGGCTCCACGCGCGGGGAAGCTGCAGCGCCTGGCGAGATGGTGACAGGCTGGCCCTGCAGGAGGGAGCTGTAAAAGATGGATCCCAAATGCACTGCCTTCCCCGAGCCTGGGTCCCCGGAGTGGGGTAAGGCCGGGAGGGGGGGGACGTGCGGCCACTGGCTTAGGCTTAGAGCCCTAAGAGCCCAGCTGAGCGCTGCTGTGCGGTGAGGCGGTGCAGGGCGCTCGAGGATGCCGCACTCACCCCAACCATGACGGGACGCCGCTCTGCCGGGTGCATCGCCCTTTGCCTGCTGCCGTGGAGCTGCCTGAGCGTGGCCTGCGGCGATGCTGCCGCGGGGCCGGCGACAGCCTTGCCCGGCGCGGGGCCAGCACCGCTTGGAGCTGCTGCCAACGGGAGCTGGGGGCACAGCAACGGTTCAGGTAGGCGCCACTGCTCCAGGCTGTGCCGGGCAGCGGGCGGGGGTGCCTCGGGTGCCGGCTCCAAACAGCCTCTGCGATCTGTGCCGGGAGAGCCTGGTCACTGCTGAGGCAACTGCTCCGGGTGCAGCGTCCTGAAGGGGAGAAGGGTCTCCTCTGTGAAATGAGGATGAAGAGTTTTGGAAGGTATAAATGATCTCAAAATGATGACAATGACTATTATTTTATTATTATTATTATTATTTAATCTACTTCCTGGAATATGCAGTTACTCAGCAGGCGGGGGGGCACAGGGTCCATGGGTACCAGGGTGAGCACCTGCCCAGCACTACACAGTCTGCGGCTTGCCGACTGAACTTCCAAACCTTCCAAAACCTCTATCCACTACATGATGCTTCCAAACTGCCTGCTGGGAACAGTCTCTGGACCACCTTATCTTCAAACCACAGCTTGCAAGTGTTTGGGAAAAAGGCACGTTGGAGGAGGACTTTTCTGGCAGTTTAATGCTATGACCCATCAAGCATTCAGGAGATGTCACTACTGGCACAGTGTGATTTACCCATGAAGATGTGCTCACTATCTCTTAAAAATGTTGCTGTCCCTAAAAAGCATCTGACCTTACCCAGGTCAGGTCTTACTCAACCTGCTAGTATCTACTTTCTTGTGAATCCCTCTTGAGAAGAAGCCCGTATCATCTCAGCAAAGCCGGAGGCAAAACAAACCTCCCTCTGGACTGAGCTTTATTGCCGTGCTACCTCTTTGCCTGGAAAGTTTCCCCTGCCCTAGACACAGTGCAACTTCCACTCTGCACATTTGAAGCTTGCCTATGTTCACAGATTAATATTTTCCTTTAATTCAAGATATTTGTGGTACCTCTGAAACTAAGGTCTAGAAATTCACATCTTCTTGGCCTCTTGTTGGGATGTGGTTTTTTGTTTGTTTGTTTTTATTTGCAAGGATAGACACAGATTGACATCCACCTTGGTGTCTGCCCTGCTCATGGGTGTTACTAGTTACTACCAAGGAGGGCAAAAGGACAGCTCTGAAGATGCAAAGGGTGGAACACAGAAGGGATGATCTAAGCAGAATAACCGAGTAATGCTGAATAACGTAGATAATAAAGTAAAAAAAAAAAACAAAACAATAAATAAATAAAAAGCCAAGGTGAAAAAATTACCTTGCTGGTAAGGCAGGTATGTCTGTCTTAAGGAAATATTTTTATTGTTTTGAATTCCACTCCATAACATTCTGACCAGAGTCTAACTCCCTTGGCTGTTTGGGGTATTAAAAATGCCCATCTGTTTTCTCCTCTTTTTAAGGGTTGCTCTCCACCCCTTCTCCCGTATTCTGTACCTTTCTGGTTCTAATTCTGCTATTTAAAACTGCCTCATAGTACAGGATTTGCAACGGGAAGACTAGTTTCTTCTTTTCTTTTCCAAATGAAACCATGAGATTTCCATGTGTGTCTCATTCAGGCCCATTTAGATGTTTTGCAGGACCTGCAGGAGGGCCACAGGGGTGGCTGTGTCAGGCGCACCGGGCGCGCAGCTCTGCTCTCCTCCTGCCCCTAACGCCTTCTCTCCTTCCACAGCAGAGTGCACTGCCCTCGTCCCGCTGCGCTACGGATCCTACGACGTGGACAGGGGCTCCGGCAGCTCACTGGGCTCTGTTGTCACTTACTGGTGCCAAGAGGGCTACCAACTGGTGGGCAGCGAGAGGCTGGTGTGCCTGCGCCGGGACGGCGTCTCCGTCTGGAGTCACCACCCGCCCCACTGCGAGGGTAAGGAGCAGGCAAGGCAGCCCTTCTCCCGCTTGCCGATGCCATGGGCTAGCTTAACTCTTGCTCATTTATAGGGTTTTGGCTCATTTTCTGTGCTCTCCATCCCTTTCTGAACCATCCGCCTCCAAAAACCATGATCACAATTTGCACTCACTGTTTAGAAATGGTCGTAGACGGATGAGGGCAGAGAAACCCGACTCCCAGCGGGTGAGGGGGCAGTTTGCAGAGGCACAAAAGCCTGAGATGCGAATGCTCAGGCTGGTGTCCTGAGACACGTGTCATCACAGGCTCTCCACTCCATGCACGAACGATCACTGTCAGGGCAGGGAACCTGCTCTACTGCCCATGGGGACAACAGAAGTCCTGCTTGGTCTGGTCTGTAGCCCATCTGAATGCAATGCAGAGCCACTGTGAGCATTTAATGGAATCCCTTCATCAGCATTTAATGAACAATGTAACCTGAGCTGTTCTATGAGCCTCCAGGTATGAAAGAAGCCTAGGGGAGAGCTAGGAAACCCTCGTTGAGGAAATCAGGCATTTCTGTCTAGCTGACATTTTTCCAGGACAGACACAGGACAGTTTTCACAGTGTCCTAAGGCAAAGGAGCATCTTGGCATTTGCTGTCCTCTGACCCAGCAGGAGTTTCCCTCCAAGACCAACCTTTAGTGAAGAGGTCACATCAGCCTCTGGGCTTCAGCACCATGGAAGAAAGAGAGGGAGATGTTCTAGTGCAAAAGATAACTGTATATTTTCCTACACTATTTTCTGTCTGTTACAGAGCAGCCATCAAACCCAATCTTTAAAAAAACAAACAAAACAAAAAAAGGTGGGATGGAGGGGGATTTAATCACAGGAGTATTTTCATCAGGAGTTAGTTCACCCCCAAATGAGCCATTATCTTGCTTGTGACAACTTGTACGGAAGACACCATGAAACCAGGCAAAGGCTCCCATCCAACTCCAAATATCCGGCAAAGGGAATCTCAATTTGCAGCCAAAAACTTCCATCAGGAGGAAGGAGGGAAGCTAAACTTTAGAATAATCCAACACTTGTTATTTATAAAAGCACATGACAGATTGAAATGACCCTTTTTTTTTGATGTTACAATCTCCTGAAGGACTAATGGCTTAACATCAAAAGAGCAAAGTCTACCTCTTGAAAGCTCTCTATCACACACCCTGCATTCTGAACGTGCATAAAATAATTTCAGGGAAATTGCCCTTAAGAAAATAATATATTTCTTCAGTGGTAGCCAACAATGCGGAAACTGTAAATACTGTATAGCTACCCTTTACACCCTTTAGATATATTGCCTGTGCTAACTGCTAACAATTAAAGCCACATAGCCCTATCCAAAAACAGTTTATCAATTAACCTGTGGAGCAAGATTTGTCTAAAAAATGTTTTAAAAGGAAAGCCTACCACATTTGCTCTTGCTCCTTCTCTTTCCTTTGCTTAAGATAAGCAAAACTATTCATAATGTGTCATAAAATTAAGACACGACTGTTTCAGTCATAGAGCATCGCTCTACATCCCGAGGTAGGACACTGCAGCTCTGGCCAAGAGAGACATGAAAGACAGCTGGCTCTTTAAAACATGAACACAAATGAAGCAATTTGCCATCAATTCTAAGTCATAAAATTTGGCGATACACAGTCAGTGGCTGTCTTCTGATCATAAAAGCAATTGCTGCAAAGAGCGAGGAACTTCTTTGCAATAAGTTACAGGTACTCCTGTTTCCAACAATAAAACATCCATAAAGCTAATTAGCAAACCTTATCTTCTCAGCTCTGAGCATATGCTAAATTTCTTACACTGCATAACGCAGAAACATCTTTAGTGATCAAAAAAAAAAAAACCCACCAAACACTAATCACACTTTTAGCACCCAAAAATAAACTTATAAACAGTTTTAAAGGAAAAGATCATCAGAAACTTCAAATGTTCCTTTAAAACAAACCTGTCTACTGCCAGAGATTTTATTGTGGTCCTTTTTAAGTGTCATAAAGTTTTTGTTTAATGCGTATATTACTGCTCCAAACATACCATTTTTTGCAGACATAAGCAAATTCTTTTATATTATTTTGACCTTGGGATGGTCTAAAGTTTCCAACTTTAGACATCTACAGCACAGCCAGTATTTAGATTCCCTTTATTGTTTCATTGGAGTGCAATTCATCTGATGTTTTCAGATGTCAGTCTTAAAGTAGAAAGAGATCATGCACTAAGATGGATCTTACACCTTTTTGAGAAAACTGAAAGAAATGCCTACTGCATCCAGAGATTTCTAATCAATTTTCTTCCATCTCCACAAGCCATATTTCTTCCAAATATTCTTGCTTCCTTCAGCCCTTTAAACTTTTTTTTTCTTTTTTTTCTCCCAAGGAAGAGTTAAGCAGAAATATAGGTTAAAAAAACAATAGTTACCATCATTTCTTTCTTAGAATTGAAGCTAAATCCACGCTACCTTCACAGCTTATGCAAGAAACATGAGGTGTTGTGTTTTCTGTCATGTTCATTTTGCTTTAATTCTAATTCTCTGAAGGAAATACTAATTTTTAATAAAGTTCTATCATAAATTTCCTTTTTTTTTTTTTTTTTTTTTGCTAAACTGATGCAGTACGCTTATGTTATGTACTTATTTTGTTAGGCTGCAATAATTAGTTCACAAAGCAATTCTTTTATTAGCTTTCTTCCCATTAACTTTCCAAACATGACGACTTAGGCAACACAGCTATTAGTATAAATCATCCCTCAAGCATGTCTTTAGGTTACCACAGGCTTGTCCACATCTTTAATAGATAGAGATTACCTGGAGACCATCCGAACATCTCCTTTAATAAGCGAAGTCATTTATTGATTACGGCCTAGAAAACCACTGGTCAAGTTAACTTCAACTCCTTGAAAATGCAGAGCACTTTATCAAATAAAAGTGAGCACACGGCAACACGCAAGAGCAGAGGTCCTGCCCTCGGAACCGCGATGGGAATGACCTGGGGCATCTCATGGGTCACAAACTTGACCAACAGGCCCAGAGGTCAAGGAGCCATGATGAAGGTGGGTATTGGGGCACTGCAAGGCCAGGGAAGAGCTGCCCTGCAGGCTGGACCCCGCGAGCCTCGGCCACCGCTGCGCCGCTCACAGCACCCTGCTCTGTTCCCGTCCCCGCAGCCATCCCCCGGCCCCACGACAAGGGCTTCCGCATGGCCGTGGTGGCCTCGCTCGTCAGCGGCGCCATCATCCTGGCGCTGTCCATCTCCTTCGCCGTGTGCTGCTGGCGGGACAGGACGCTGAGGAGCTGCGCCCTGCGGCACGAGGCCGGCCAGGGGTGAGTACCCGCGAGGGAAGGAAGGACCCTGTCACGGCCCGGGCTGGGGCAGCCGCCCCACAGCCGCCCTCCCTGCCTGCCCATTGTGGCAAGGGGGGGCCTGACCTGTGCTCCAGCCCTCCCCTCCCAGCCCTTGGCTGGGCACAGTTCACACAGGCCTCTGCAAGCCACGCTAGACCTCTTCTTTGTTGCACTGCTGGCATCAGCGTCTCCCATATCCCAAACCATCAACCAGCCCCTGCCCTCAGAAGCCCAGTTTCCAGGGCACTTTTGCAGGGCGTGAGATGCCAGTGCCTCCCAGAGCTAAAGAAGTGCTGCTGCTGCCATCTGCTGAACAACACGCTCCAGCGGCATCACATCTGCAAACGCAGCTGCCTTTCTGCGTGGCTTCATGCAACCCACTTCTCCATCCCATGCAGGTGCTGCTGTCAACAAATAACATTGAATTTTGCCTCTAGAAACTACCCTCGAGGGTGACAGAAAAGCTGGTTAACACAACCACATGTGAAAAATTCAGGCTTTGCTCACAACCAAAGCTATATTGAGTCCCAGGGCAAAGATGGCCCACCAGGCCGGGCTGTGCAATGGTGTCTGATACAAGGGTCGATGTGGAGCTCAGAGCAGTGCCCGTCTTGCCTGCTCAAAGCAGAGAGCCACCAGTTTTCCCAAAGCTGGTGTAATTTCCACCCAATTGACAGGATTGTCTCAAGAGGTCAAGGAGCTCCACATAAAGGAGGAAAGGAAATGCAGGCAGCATGCTGAGGGAGGGACTTGCAGAGGCAGAGCAAACACTAGCACCTTGGTGCTCAGGCGGCCTCATCCCTACCCCTTCCCTCGAGCCCGCTCTTCTCTGAGCTGGCTGGAGGCCGCCAGTCCATCACAATTCAAATAACCCTGTTTGTGCACATCTTTCCCTCTTTCTTCCTCCTCCTCCTCTCCTTTCCTCCCTTTCAGGCCGCAGCTTGGCAGAAAATGCCGAGGGGGAAGGAACCGTGACCCTGCAGGCCCTGAGCGGGGGAAGATCGCTTTCGGGAGGCTAACGCACTACCACCGACGCGACTACCATCTCTCAGCCCTCTCCAGCTCCGTGTTCCCAGGCGCGTTTGCAGGATGCAATAATCCAGCCTTCCAGAGGTAACGTTCAGCACGGAGACCAGGGCTGGGGCACGTGGCAGCCTGATGTTCCCCATGTAACTTCTTACATCGGGGGAGAGTCATTTCCAGACCAACTGCGTCAGGAGCAGTGAGTTTTAACAACATAAGCCACACAAGACTTTTGTCCCCCCCATCACCCTCTTGCGCTTAGTACCAGCAGGACAGGAGACCTGTATTAACAGACGCATACCCTACTACGTGGCAAGAGCCTCTCCTTTCCTGAGGTCTCTGCTAAAGCCCTGTATGCCCGAGCGACCACAACTCTTGTTTGGGGGCCAGGCCCCCAAAGTGCTGCCTGGGCACTGCATGTTTCAATAAACTGCGTTACCAAATTATGCAGTGGAGGAGCCTGCTCTGCAGGGCACAGCCCTTTCCCCACTGTTCCACACAAGCCCTAGAAAACAAATTTGTGGTGAAAATCTCCCAGTCAGCTCCCCACCTAACACGATCGAGGCAAGGCAGCGTTTGCACCAGCCCTTTTCCTCAGCAGAGCCACAACCCTGCCACGAGCTCAGCGCTCTCCTTTGCCCTGTCTCATCCTATGAGTCCTTCACGCTCCCCTCTCTCCCGCTTGCCTTTAACAGGAGCCCGGAGAGCTTTCCCAAGCCGCCCACCCTCGCGCAGGCTGTGCCGCATCCCGGGCCCGCGTGCGCCCCGCTGCTCCCCTCGCCGAGCGCCGTGCTCCTGCCTGCAGCGCCGGGCCGCGCCGGCCTGCCCATAGACCTGCTGCCCCTCTACTACAGAGGCCACGAGGATCATAACCTCTTAAACAAGCTTCAGAGGCTGGTTTGAAAATGTCAACTGCCTTTTTCTATTAAAAAAAAAATGAGGCAAAAACCACCACCTATTTCTTGAGATGCCACAGAGTTCAGGGAAGATTTTCACAGGAGCCCATTACTGCACCTGGGTTCTCACATGGAGCAGACTGGGTGTTTCGTGCTGAAAGGCTTTTTCATATAATCTTTCGCCTTGCCCTGTTTCCAGAGTGGGCAATTGAAATGTAAGTTCCTAGGTTGCATGGCTCTTAATGGATCATTTTAGTAAAGAAGTACAAAGCCACATCAAAAAAGCTCTGGTTAAAATAGAGTATAGGCACATGTAGACCTTCAGGTTTTATTTTTTAAGAATAGGAGCCTGATTTTTCCATGTTGGGCTCTCTTAAAGGCTGAAAGTGAACACAGCCAGTCACCACGAACAAGGAATCTATGTCACTAGATAATTGGAGGCATTTACAATTCGTTGCACTTGAATGTAGGCTGAGATTTAAAGCCTTTTCTTGTTGTTGTTTAGAATTCACCGTATCCTCAACAGTTCTATGCAGTCAGTCCTGGACTTGCAAAATGCAGTGTGTAAAGACAGTCAGTCAAGAGGAAAAGATTTTTCCTCCTTAATACAAACAACATAGCATGCCTGCAAAAGAGCTTTGGGTTTCTCCTTCCTTCCTTCCTTCCTTCTCTCACCCATTAGAAATTCACCTCGCGTATCGGGACCTACAGCAGTGCCCAAAAGAGCTGACTTGCCTGCCCTTATTTGCATTCAGAGAGCAGGGACACCCATATTCCTTGTCCATGATTTCCTGGATGGAAACATATAGGTGCATTTCCATGCGCTGCATGCAGAGCAGCTTCAGGACATGTCCCCCACTCCTCTTAGCACTGGGGAGCAGATTCCTGCATTGGGAGCAAATCCAGCACATCTGGGCACGTGGGGCCCACTGAGCGGTTCCGCATCCACGGCATTTCAGGAGCTGCTGCTGCATTAGCCAAACAGGTGCTGGCAGGTCAGGGAGCTGCAGTAAGCACCAGCACCCACAACATGAACCAGCAGTATCACCATCGTCATGAAGGACATTTAACTTGGATATTTCCCCTGCCCTGCTATGAGGAGTTTTCAGCTGCTGACTTTACTTCCATCAATATCTGCATTGCTGTTTTAGGCAAGAAAATTAAAAGGTTCAAGGTATCACATTTTTCTGTAACAGGCAAGCCCTACCAGTAGACATCCTCAGAAAGCCTGATACGTCTCTTTGGATAGGGGCCATTTCGGCTGTTTCTACTAATAATAAAAGAATCTTTTTCCCATTCCACCTTGCAACTATTATTTTCCTCTTACTAAACAACAGAAAAACTGTTTTTGGAACTGACTTCCTGTGAGAGGGAAGAGATGTTAAGAAAACTTTTATGTATGTTGTTTTCAAGGAAGAGGACATCCACAATGACCATTTATCAGCAAGTGCACTGCAAGGAGGAAAGACCCTTCATTTTCATAGAGCAACTGAAGCTGCAAAGCAGAAAAAAAACATGAGCAGAAAACAAACAAACAAACAAAAAAACACTAGGGAAATTGTGTTTCCTTCAGGCTTGTCCTAACCATAACCTTCTGGGCAGCTGCAGCCAGGCTGCCTGCAAAGCCTGCCTAGACCCGCCGGGAGAGCCCAGTGAGTGCTCAGGCAGTCTCAGCAAGCCCAGGTATCCACACAGCAAGTGGCCCCAGGGCCCTGCCCAGCAGAGCAGTTCCTGCCCTCTGAAGAGAAGGAATCGGCTGCAGTGCGGGGAATAGTCTGGTCTCAGGGCATCCTGTTCCTCAGGTACCTGCCTGGGGCTTGAGAGGCTGCTTGAAGGACGGCACACGCTCCCTGTTCAGAAACACCTGCAGGGATATTCAGAAATCGCGCCGCGGGCATTTTGACTCACCCCTACTGCTCTAAAATGCCCGCGGGTACCATAACCACAGAACATGCTTTCGTTTGTTTCATTAACATATATTCTCATGGGTGGGGATTCAGCACAGTTTCTGTCCTGGGAACAGTACTGCCAAATTCCCAAATTCCTTGTTCACATAGAAAGAAACTATATACATATTTTAAGCGGGCAAAACACAAAACAGAAAAAAAAAAAAAAAAAAAAAAAAAGAGAGGTGGAGGCGGCAGGAAGGGAGACTAAAGGAGAAGGGAAGAACATTTTCCACATCTGTTTCCTCTTTTTTCTTCACTCCTACCATCCTTTAAAGAAAAAAAAAGCAAAAAACTCACTACAATTTCCCTTCTCTCAAAAGTGACTTTTTTTGTGAAAAAAAAAAAAAAAAAGTGCTTTTGGGACATATTTGGAGTTTGCTGTTCTCTGGATCCAGATAGGCCTTTAAAAACAATTTTTTTTCTTTCTCCTACCTGCATAAAATCAGAGATTGACACCTATTTTCACTGCAAACTGAAATGGTGCATGTTTTAAAGATAAAAATCCAGTGTCAAACATGTCCAGAAAGATGCTGATTTTGATGTGTCATAACAGAAAGTTAGCATTTTCACTGAAAAGTGATAGAGTGGCTTTTCATACTGAAAAGTGTCAAATCAAAGTAAGCATTTTCATCATAAAAAAGGCAAATTTGAAGAGTTTCAATGGGATAATGCTTTCATGACTGTGTGTGAATTTGTGCCACAATCATGTTTCCTACCACAAAAAAAAAAAAAAAAAAAAAAAAAAAAAAAAAAAAAAAAAAAAAATCGATCCCCAAACCTTGACAGTCTTAGCTGCACAAACAGCTCCTCCCTAGGAAAAGGCACATATGGGGCTTCCTAGAAATTCATCTCAGGTTTCTAGGAGACTAAAAACAACAAAGATGGATTAAGGGCAGTAAGCCCAGCCCTACCACAAGTTTTCTTATTAATTACTTAGCCTTTACCTCACTTTCTTCTCATGTGGGACTAGTATAGCAAATATCAGCTCTGTTAAAGGTGTGAAGAGCCATAAGCAGCTTCACACAGAGAAGGCAGCACACCAGCAAAGTAGTACGAAATCACCAGCTGCATTTGTTCACACACATACAAAAAAAGAAAAGAACATAGATAGCTAAATCTTTGAGGCAATTCACAAGCTATAAGAAAAAAAATACCACAAGTTAATAATGACACACATCCTGACAACACTTTGGCTCTAAGATTCCCTTTGCTCAAATGACTTCTTACCAACACCATCACCTCATCAGCACCATCCTAAACCAGAGCCTTTCCACTAACAAAACTAGCAACAAACGTGCTCCTGCCAGGATCACCCCACTCACCTCAAACCCCTGCTGCACAGGTGGGACTCCGACATCCCAACGAGTGGCTTAAGCTCCCTGCACTTGTATCGCTCGAACTTCCCTTGGCTATTTCCATCTCAAGAGCTCTCCTTTTGCCACATAAGCACCAGTGGTAGGTCTTTGACCAAAGGCAGAAAGGAAGGATGATGGGAAGGAAGATCTTGTTCACATACAGTGCTCTCATACGTGGATCAGAGTGCAAGAAGGGTTAGAACCTCAGTACCCTCTACCCTAAAGCTATGATACTTCACCTTTTCCCCTTTTTGGAGCTTTGTTTAGAGCAAAAGCTACACATGGAAGAGGACCCAAGAGGTAGATCTAGACCTGCTGCTGTTTTCTCCAAAGCAGCAAAAAAAAAAAAGAGGTTGGGATTTGGGCCAAAAGAAAGCAGTGCAAGTTCTTACAGTTACTACAAGCATATTCAATCTGAGTATCTAATAAAGTTGCAGTCAGGTAGAAGTCACTGCTATCAGTAATGGCTATTACAATATAGCACAAGAAGATGTACAGCAACAACTGATCAACAGAGATGCATTCATGGCAAATAGCACTTCATCTTTGCTTTGTGTGCTCTAAAAATGAATGTTACTACTGGCTGCCAAGCTGGACCAAGGGAGAGGTCATCCCCCGCAAGTCAGGGGGAACCTGTGACCCCTCTGACCAGCATTGGTGATAGCTGCAGTTCAGCTTCAGTTCCTGAACTCTTAGAACACTGGTGCCACCTCCCACCATGTCTTGACCCACCTCAGTTCTGAGCAGTAACTGTTTTTTTTTTTTCCCCATCGCTGCAGTTTTTCCTCAGAAACCTGTTCATCACAGTACTTTCAGTGGATTCACATACGCTACAGACCAACACCAAATTCAAGGTCCTTGGTATCTTAAGGCACAGTTCCATACATCCTGAGGGGAAGGACAAACAAGAAGCCCTTAAAAAAACATAGAGCTGCTATCCAAATGTATTTTTCTAGACTCTCTTGCAAGGGTGAGGCAGAATTAAAAAAATATATCACTGAGTTCTTCTGCAGAAGGAGAAAGTATGTCCAAGCCAAAGAAATCTCAATAGCAGCATGGCCAGCTCTCAGCATTGTAAATGACTGGAATCTCCCCACAAATCCTATCTCCTGATGACCTGTGATTAAATAAGTACCTCAGGTATAAGGTTTTTGGAGAGGGCAGATGGAAAAGAGTTCAATAACTAGAAGACAACTGTTCAAATCCATGATTAAATACACTCGTGGAAGTTGGCAATAGCACTTCAAGTATGGTTAGAGCAGTCTTGTTGGGACACTGCATGTGTGGGATCACATACCTGTACCTGTTTGACTAGCAGCTGGAAAACAGAATTTATAAAAGAAAGAACTTACTCATGCAGTGGATCTTCACCTTCCCTAGAAGGTAGCATTATACTCTTGAGAAGTATCATTCTCTTAATACATGAAAAAGAAATTAAATAGCAGTCAGTCATGAACCTTTAATGTCAGCCAGAACCACTGAACTAAGAGTTATTACACTTAACACTGGAACTCCTTTGAAAATAGAATTTCTTCCAACAGATTCCTGGCTAACAACTTCCTATCTCCTTGCAACACAAGTTTTTATTAGTTTTGGAGGATTCTGATCCATCCATCTTCTCCAAGTTCAATCTATAGACATCACCTGCCAAATGTGTTGCTAATCCATGGTCACCACTGTTTTAGCCAAGCTTTTTTTCTGGCCTAAGTGGCATGTGCCCACACAGTTATCTACAAAACAGATGCACTGAAATAATATGGACAAAACAGTCACAGGATCTTTCTCCTTTCAATAAAAGTTCCTGTATGGAGTTTCTTGGAGTAGGAAGTAGATGAAAACACAAATAAAACACTGTATACATGAGGAACTGATAAAGTCCCAAACAATCGAACACAGTGAAATGCCAGGTGGCTTCCCAACTAGGAGCAGGGGAAAATCTGCCTCAGATCCTGGATAAAACTAAGCTAGAAACCCCACTTTGTACTGCTGCCTCCTCTGCATTATTGCTCATTGCAGTCAGAGTAGCATTTCCCCAGCAACCTGAACACATTTTACTGTTACTGTACTTACTGCTACACAAGTAGAAGTTGTGGCTTGGGAAACAGAAGAAAAAAAATCTAGTGAGAAGCCTTAACAGCCAAAGTTAGCCTTTAGGCTGACTATAAGTTATCATGTGGCAGCAGGAAATAGCTTTTCCTGCTCAGGAGAGAGCTTGCTTTCTAAGAGCAACAGGTCAAGGGGCAGTTTGTCTTCAACACATCTCAAACCTAAAAGATAAATGAAGAAACAGAGAAGGTACCTGTTTCATGAACTGCCATGGCAAATACAAAGTGATTACAGCTACTTTAGGAAGTGTGATTATGTTCAGATTTCAGAAGTGCAACCTGCTAGAGAGGTCTTAAGAGTTAAAAAAGCAGCTGTCTCCAAGAACAGGGCCAAAACCCCTCGCGCCTTCACCACAGCCTGGAGGAAGCAGCCCTCTCACCACAGCAGCTCCCTCTGTGCTCAAGGCCATGGGGTGGCAAGACAGGACATACCCTGAGGGAGGGCACTCCCCTGCCGAGTTAAAGCAGCCACACTACTCCTGAGGGGACTGTGCAGGGGGTGGTTGGGACACAAAAAAACCCCTTACTCCTGTGGCTTTGGAGTGGGGAGGGGGTAGGCATAAACAGTGTACACCTCTTCCACGCAGATAGAGCACAGGACTTAACTTGCCAAAGCAATGCCTGTCCAGAAACAGCACCTTCAGTTCAGCTAACAGACAGCAAATACAACTCTAGATAGCCACAAGGGTAAGAGCGCAGCAAAAGCAGCACTCCCCAACAAGGAGACATTGAAATTGGGATAGGGGGAGTAACTCTAGGCACCAGACTCTGTACTGACATTAGCAGGTTGATTTCCCTTCCCAGTAAGGGATTGATACTCCAAATGCCCATGCAGAGAGGAGCCAATATCCCTGTGTTAGGTGCCCACAGTTCTGTGCTATGAAGTCCCTTTTCTTACCATCACCACCAGCAAACGCCTTAGGATGGCAGCCAGCACAAACTATACAGCTCACATCAGATAATTCCTCCTGCACAGACATTCCTAGTATTTCAGGCTCTCAGCCACCTCTCTCATGAGCTCTACAGTGAAGATTTCAACTCACTGTTGCATCTAGGTTGCAGTGTTACAGGTTTTAAATATCAGCACTGATCTCCGGCTATAGTGGAAGCCCCCACTGAAGGCCTCGCAGGTGGTACGAGTCCAGCATGGCGCACTTCAGTGCAAATGTTTTGCACTTTTTGAGCAAAGGCGTTGGTGGGCAGTAGAAGCTGTGGGCAGCAGCGTGCAACCTCTCCCACGTGTCTGACCTTGCTCCCATGCTGCCTGCCCAGTGGCGAGACCTTTAATTAAGAAAGGGTATAAACACAAGTCCTTCATCCTTCAGATTTCAAATGATACCAGGAAGACTTGAACACAAATGGCCTTTAGCTGTTATCATGAGTAAAGAAAACAGAATCCCTTATTTTAAAATAATACATATACTTTTTTCCAGTCTTCAATAAAATTAACATCCAACGCAGTGTTCTGAATATCCAATAAATTTCTCCATGTAGAAGCACCTTCAGTTTAGGATGTACATGAGGAAAAGAAAATACAAGGACACATAATTTTAAAGTTTAAAAAAAAGAACAAGAAAAGCAAACAAAATCATCATCAAGTTTTCTGTTTTATTTAAGATTTTAGTTTTAATTCTGAAGAAAGAGGTACATTTCCTTGGTTTTAGTTTTAGCGTCAGGTTATAACCATGTTTGTTTCGTTTTCCTGTCTTTTCAATACTGCACAAACGTCCAGAAACTACAGGGTTAAGTAAAAGCTGCAGGCAGAGGAGGTCAGAGGTTGCTCCTGATGGTGATCATGTGGCCCCAATGCAGTGCTATCCCAGAGTGCCCTTACCAGGTGAATCTTTGTTTTTGTTTTTTGTTTTTGTTTTTTTTTTAAAAAAAAAAAAAAGAAAGAGAGACTGACAGAGGAGACAGAAAGACTGAAGTAAATATCACTCGTGTTTCAGCTGCTTATAATTATATTATGTATACACTAGGTATTAAATCTGTGAATACTTTTAAAACATTAAAGTTTACTTTAAATCTAAAGCCAAAATAAAAAAAAAACCCTTTTTCTCCCCTCTTTAAACCACTCTTTAGCAACATGCCAGTTACTGATAGCTATAAGTATGTTTTGTCTTTCAACACACTTCATGTCAAACCTCTTACTGACAAAATAAAGTCCCTCTTTCAAAAAAAAAGAAAAAAGCTATATCCCTGTGTAGTGCCACACTGAATGCAAAATAAATGCTAGGCCACTGCTTGCACCACATGTTCAGTAACTTTGTTTAAATTAAATACCTTTTTCCTGTTTCTGCATTGGATTCTCCATTCCATTTTTCCCCTACTATAGATTGACACTTTTCCACTAGGCAAAAATACTCATGTGCAAAAGACGTAAGACAGTAATATTCTCTTTAAGCATTGAGACTGCATTTTGGTTTCTCTCTCTCTTTTTTTCTTAGGTCGCTTTAGGAAATATTTCAAACAGTGTATTTCAAACACTGGCTCAGCAGAAACTCAACAAAAAGCCGGTCATGACCCTGCGATGGCATTGCATTTGGGGGGGAGGTTTGATCAGGAACTGGATTCTTCAGAAAGAAAGATATGAGGAGGAACAGTAGGTGGGCATGGGGAGGAGTCAGGGTAGGACACTTCCTGCATTTCTAACGTTTTTCTTTTTTTCTTCTCTTTCGCCTTCCCCCTTTCCTAATGACGATCCAGCGCTGAGCTCTGTAGTAGATCTGTGGGGGTTTTGCTGGGGGGTCTGAAGGCTGTCTGAAAGCCTGGTGGGGGGGAGTGGAAGCTGGTGGGGTTTGAAGGAGGAGAGTAGGGATTCCAACTGGCTCTGTGCAGCGGGATCTGTGTGCCGAAGGGGTTACTGTGGTGC
This sequence comes from Crypturellus tataupa, assembly GCA_034781795.1. Classification (NCBI taxonomy): domain Eukaryota; kingdom Metazoa; phylum Chordata; class Aves; order Tinamiformes; family Tinamidae; genus Crypturellus; species Crypturellus tataupa. The sequence goes on along the minus strand of JAWLRI010000201.1, from coordinate 600,220 downwards.
GTCTGTGACGGCGCTGCGCTGGGGCCGTCCATCTCTGTGAGGGCTTGAAGAGATTTTAGCCAATGTGGAGGATTGTCATCTTGAAGGGTGTCTAAACTGTTTCCTGTGGAAGCTGGGATACCTACAGAGGAAAAAATAAAAATAAAATAAAATAAAAAGGAGAGAAAAAAGAAGAGAAAAAAGAGGAGACAGACAAGTCAGAGCAGAAGCAGTAAAGGTGAGCGTGAAGGAGGTCAATTTAACCTAACAAACAGCAGTGAGAAAACATGGTTAGTTTGTACAGAGAATGCATTTTACATAGTTATATAAAATTACCCTGCCCACAAAACATTTAACATGTATATCCAGGTAGGGGAAAGTACCTTCTCGGAGTACTGCCCCCAGACCAGACGTTTCTCTGCCGCACATTCTGCGCAAGGACTACCCCTGCTTGCATGACCCTATCGCAAGCCCTAGCAGTACGCTGCACGCTTCGCTCCCTACGCTGCCCATGTGCATCACGCTTCAGCCTCTCTAACAGGGAAACACAACCAGACAGCCTTATAAAAGAGAGCTTTATAAACAAGTGGAGTACGTCCCTTTTTAAGGAGCAAAGTCCAGTTAATGCTTTCAGTGCCTCAGGAGCAGCGGCGCACATACCAGACATGCCATCCGGCACAAGGGACGCCTGTGTCAACCCTACGGATAAGCACCAATCGCCCTGACTGCCTGCGAAGGCCCCGGGCATGCACTGCGAAGAGCTAAGTGACACTTTGTTAAACCTAGTAGTTCCACAAAAATTCTTAGACCTCTGACATTTTGTGGATGGGAGCTGGAAGAGACCACCGCATACTGCCTTTTTTTTTTCATTTTTTGTTCTCCAGATGCAGATCGGTTTGTGCCAAATACCCATCTGATGGTTTGCCAGCAGAGCTGAAGGAGTGAGAAACGGTTACCTGTGATGATTGCGGGGTCCATCCAGCTGCCAGGGCTGTCCCAATTCAGGCTGTCGGTGGTGGCAGTGTTGGACGTTGGTACACTGTGGTTGGCGTTGGAGGGGGAAGAAGCATTGGGCAGTCCACCAAAGTTGATGTTAATGTTCGGTAGAAGTGCCCTTAGCCCGTCCTGCCATTCCTTCATATTTAAACTCTCTACAGAACTGCTGTTGTCTGGGAGATTTACCAACAAAAAGAATGAAAGATAAAAAAAATAAAAAGCCGAAGTTAGAAACAGATGTCCTTCTTTGGTGGGGTATGGGATTTTAATTTTACTTTTTAAACTAGGCATTTAATACTTTCCCTATCCAAAAACTAAGGTGATGTTTAGAAGGCCTATGAATTATTTGAAGGGACTGGCAGGTCTAGAGCCAAGCATTAAGAGCTGGAGAAAGATTTAACTCCTCCTCCAATTCACGTTCTCCCATTTTTTTTTTTTTTTTTCCAATTCAGAGACTTGAATACTTAAGGTGAGGGCAGCTCTCCCTCCATTATGACTGGGGGACAACCCACCAAATACTTTAGGAGAAGACTCTGCTGCATGCTGTATCACCCGATTCAACTGCTTTATCAGCAGTGAGCAGACTTGAGAGGGTCTTTCTTTGGAGTATACTGAAGTGAAGAAAGGCTAGGGAGGGCTTTGCTATAGAAATTCAATCAGTTGAGGAACCAGGGAGGCAGGGAAGTATCACTAAAGGTTTTGTTTTATTACAGCTTGCTCATTCACTGCCCTACAGATGTTATTCTGAAGGAAACTGGGACCAGGTTCTCATGAAGTTGGAAGGGACGCAATTTCCTCTTGCAGTTGCAGAACAGTAGCAAAAGCTCTTTAAAGATCTTTCAAAATAATTCCCGGCACAACAATATCCTCAAGTTTTAGTCACAGGCAAACCGGTTATACACCAAGACAGTCAAGCCTGAATTGTCTTGCTGTTTCAGGGCATGTACCGACAGAGAAGTTTAACAGGGTAACTTAGCTATTAGCATTACAACAAACTACTGTTAGGTTTTGATTCATTTCTTGTTTTAGGTATCTTGAAGCAAAACAAACCAGCAACAGACACAAGCATTGTAGTGTCTACCAGCAAATACAGAAAGCCTCGCAGTCAAATTTGTTTGAAAGGGAAGTGATGGACAGTACGCTGGGGCTAACTCTTACTCCAACAAAAATGTACTAATATAACTTCTTATACCTTCTCTGGCTGTCCTAGCTCAAAAGAGGATTTTCATGCCAATAAGCAGCATTATAGTGAGATATTTGCATAGTACTGCTCCTCCATCAACAACAGAGGAGATTTAAGTCTGCATTAAAAAAAAGAGCACATCACCAACTTAAAAGTAAGCACTCGCTATCAAATCAATCCTTGGTTTTGTAAGTTTTTGTAAAGTTGAACACTCAGAAAGTACTCATGTCCCCAGTGACCACCTTTTACAGCTAGAAAAAAAGTGCAGGCTGTTGAAAACCTGGTACCTTCATACAGCACTTGCCTTCTGCAGGGCTCGATTTCCTTGCCCCTACTCCCCCTGCCCACCACAAAAAGAAAAGAATACATTTTCATAGAATGCCTAAGGTTGGAAGGGACCTCTAGAGGTCATCTAGTCCAACCCCCCTGCACACGCAGGGCCACCTA
>JAWLRI010000201.1:578186-592028 GCA_034781795.1 Crypturellus tataupa | reverse complement strand
ATACTGATCCATATTATTTTATTAAAGACATATATATCCAATTAAAAAAAAAAAAAAAAAAAAAGCCATATAAGCACACCATCACTATTTTCAAGTTAAAAAAAAAAGATTTACCTAACACATAGATCACTAAGCTCAACTATCAAGTACTAGATTAAGATACTGAATTTTAACATACACATTTTTAAAGTTTTTCTAAATAATTTTCCTTTTTACTGATCATATGACTTTATAAGCTTAATGTAGTCACAAAGCTGAAAGGAAGTTTAATCTATTTTTCAGTAGAAATTCCTCTATAACGTCAATGAGCAAATACATTCTTAGATAATCAACAGGAAGATTCTTATTTACTTGCACGTATAACGTCTGAACTATTAGACCAAAAAAAGGGCAACTTTACACTTACAAAGCATGTTGGAAAAGTCTTGTTATTGCCTCACATTTACCATGGCTCAGGCGACCAAGTCTAATATACAGTTACAGCAACCAGTCATGTTATTTTAAACTATAAGGAAACTTAAATTCTAGCTTGCTTTGAAAAGCATACTTCACATTTCCATAGTATCCTAGAGTATTCCGGTATTTTTACTACTAAATTTTAATAGTTTATTACTGAATGTGCTTAATGTTCAAGTGCAAGACCTCAATCAAGTCCTGTTTCCCACACACAAAAATGGCAAAAATATTCTGCAATACTTCTATGATAGTCAGTAAATACTCTCCTTTTCACATGAGCAGGATTCACCTGAGAGAGGATCTCAAACTAAGTGCTTCTCAACACAGGTAATCTTAAAATGAGCATGAACTGAGAACACAAAGATTGTTAAGATACCAAAAGGAGTGAAAATAAACTCCCGCAATGGTTTACGCAGAATACCTTGATTAAAAAGTCTAGAAAGACATACAAGTTCCTTTCATTTGAATAACCAAACAATCTCAACCTAGGTATGCCTGCTGCTTATGCTTAGCTTCTGTATCAATCAAAAAGCTCAGTCTCACTAAGCTACTCTAAAAGTCAGCAGGGAAAAGAGGCTTTGATCTCACCTGGCAATCCCATACTGTATTTAGAGCGGGGAGGGAGGGGTGTGTGCTTGTACAAGTGCATGTATATGTAAAAGCAAAACACATGGAATTATTACAGGTCTGAAATATTATAGTGGAAGTTGCATGATTTTTCTCTTTAAACATTTGCCATGTTTTTATATCAAAAACAAACACACCACTACGTTTTAAAAACAGGCATCAAACTACTCAAAAAAAAGCAGCATGCACGTCCTTCACTGCCATCTCTAGTAACTTCATGATCAAAGATTTCCAGAAGTTTGTTATAAGAGCTTAAACCAAGCTCCCAGAGATGAGTGCATAGATATTTATACATCAAGCATTATTTGGAATAGTATCTCCTATATGATTATAAGGAAAATTCCTTAGGGGCTTTAAAACAGTTGCCATATAAGCTCTGAAAAGGCACTGGAGAGGAGATCGGAGTCAGCTGAGATTTTAAAACAGATGGAGAGCAAGACTATTTTAAAGGACAGGTGCTGTGGATGAAATTCTCATCGAGATCGTGACAAGATTATGTTAAGGCAGGCAGATCTTACGAGTAAGTGTAGTGAGAGTATGGCAGTTAAGATACAAGATACTAGAGGTAGGCCAGGGAATATCCATAGCAGAATTCAAACTTTGTAATTCTGTGTAAATCTTTACATTGACTTAGTATTTTAAAAATGAGTCAGAGATCTCACTTCCATATACAGGCTACTATATTTTAAACTTAGTAGTGCCATTTCAAATGCATTAAAAATAGTATCTCCAGAGCAAGGAAAGCAAGTAAGCCATAAGTTTAGTTTCAAATTAAATCTTTGTAACATATTATCCTGAACACTTCATCCACTTCCCTGTGAAGCACAGAAGTTATTACAGCAAATAAAAGGAGTCAGTGCTTAGAAATAAACTCAGAATTGCGGTGGGGAGGGGAAGGAGGTAAACGCAGATGGACTAAGTGCCTGATAAAGCAGCTGGGAAATATTAATAACTAGTGTGAAAACCAAAAATACCCAATAACAATGGTTACACTAAGAACAGCTATCTTGGCTGAGGAAACCTGAACACATTAGGGTCTATGCAGTGTTCAGCATAGTCTGTACTGGAAATAGATATGCATTTTTTATAAAAAATGCTTTTACTTATTTTCAAACGAGTTGACACCTTGACATCAGAGTATGAGGGAGGAGTTGCTCAGCTCTGGAAGGGTTTTGGAGGTGCCAAATCTGGCACCTGAAACTGTTTTATCAGTCAAGATTTTCAAAAGGCTTCCAGATTTTCAATATTTATACTTAATGAGACTGCTTTCAATAGTAGACAACCATATACAGAACTGGGAGTACAGAAGAGTAGGATTTTATCCACATTGTTTTACATTTTGCTACTATCAGAAAACCAAAACATCAAGGAAAGCCAAATGAACAAGCAGACATCCTTTAAAGAAGATTGAGGGACTAATGCATTTCTCAATGATAAATATCTGCACTTAAAACTGCAGAAAACTCTTCATGACTTGTCAAATCAAGACGAGAAGTGCAACGCACAGACCCTTCAACTCCTGCACCTGAACAAAAGCACTCGAATTATTTCAACAGTTGCTAGGAAGAAAGCATCAAATACATTTGGTGCCCAGCACAGCAAGAATGGGATGTTCTATAATATGCTGAATTTAATAGCCATAAAAAAGGGCAGCTCCTTTTTAAACACACATGGCAGCAGAAGCAAAAAATAGACAGAAAACCCACCTACAAATAATTTTCCTGAGACTACAGAAAAATATCAGCCATGCTATATAATTGAGGGGGCAGGGCCTCTGTAGGCCACATTCTTTCATTTTTCAGGAGATTTAATATTAATATTTAATATTAACGGGAAATTTAATATTAACAGTCAACCCAGAGAGACTAGAGAAAAGGGCAAAAGGCAAATAAAGAAAATTGTGTCCCAAACAGAAATGAGGGCATATTTTGAGAAAATATGAAGTCAGACTAAGACTCCTGGTGTTAAAGGCAGAGATTTCAACATGAATTCTCATCAATACCTTGCCTTTCTCCAGAGTCTAAACAATCTTCAAAACTGTCCCGTCACAGCCAGCATATCTCTGTTTGCTTTACTAAAATGTTGTCAACAAAAGGTAGCATTGAACATAGAAGAATTTGATGTTCAAGACAAGTTCAATGGCTGAAGGCATGGCAGGTAGATAATTTAAAGTGGGAAGGGATGCAATGCTGTAGCCTGATCAGATAAAGAAAAGCTCAGAAATAGAATGAAAATAGTACAGCACAGTAGCTGGTCCTTCTTAATACAACCTTTGTGCTTTCCTCTCCCTCTTGTCTGTTTCTTCACAAAAATTAAGAGCAGGTAAGATTCAAAAAAAATGTGCATACTAACTGATAACTTAGTAAGGTATTTCTCATCGCAGGGACGATTACAGGAAGAAAATTTCATTTTCTTAAATCATTGGCTCAATCTCATCTTCAAGTGTACATAGGCTGTGCATATAAGAAAATTCCTAAAGATTCCAACATAAAAAACCTAAAACCTAAAAGATTCCAGTATAGAAAATTATCACTTATACTCCACTATGAAGACTTAGGACCATCAAGCACCCTGTTCTGGAAGCAGATAAAAAACTTTCCTCGTCCCCTACTTTAAACTGGGTTTTATTTGTGCTTCCTCTGTCTCTATGCTTACTCCACTATCTCTTAGCTTTTTATTACATGTAAGATATATATGGAAAGAATGCATATCAATCATACTATGTGATATTACTCTTAGAAAAATTACAATTTCAAGGCACCTCATTAGTATTTATAGTATCTTCTTAAATGACTGTTTTCTTCTTACAAACTTAAAATTCAGAAGATAATTGTGGAATATATAAAATAACAGCTAATGTCTCAAAATACTTATTATTTCCTCTCTTATAGAAAAGACAGAGGACTAATTATTTACAATTTTTTCCTCAGACTTCTAACAGTGTATTATTTATTCTTATACTTTTCCTATGGAATAAAATCCATGAATACAATCCCTGACTATTGATCATTTAGTAGAATCTAAGCAATCTATTTCTTTCCGTTTTCTCCCTATCAATAAAGCTGCCTATCATTTTACAAGCATCAAATTTTTACACTGAGGTCTCAAAATGTGTTGCTAGCCAGGAGGCATACTTCAGCCTACTATTACCTACCATACTACCCAGTATTATACATATTATCTCAGAACACAATGCTGGGCAGCAGAGGAGCAATGATGATTTCATATTGACTACAAAGTACAGAGAATTTGCTGATATACCAAAGAAACAAAAATCAAGGAAAACATCTCTTCACATGTAGTAACACTGTATATGTCTTATCATGATCCACAGGGCAGGAGAGCCACTGTCCTATATTCCTAGGCTGGTGGCACACAGTTTAGGTTAAGATTGCATTGAGTAATAATCATGCAGCCCAGAAATGAAAAGTCATTGCACTTTGCTTGTGCAGCACATTTGCACGGCTGTAATGACACAGTAAATCACCCAGGCCAACCCAGCCCAGAGTACAGCAACAAGCCTGAATTGCCACTTGCCATAGGAATACAGAACATCTGCTGGAACTTGCAAAACTCACAGGCTGCAGGGCACGGGGAGAAAAATCTTTCTCTGGAAATTGAAAGTTTGTTTAAATGAAGTTTGTGAACAAAGGCATGTCTGATGAACATGCCACATATATAATAAAAATGTCAATTATGCATTATGAACTATAGGCTTGCAATTGCTAATATATTAGATATACTATTGTGTCACTTCACTGGGAAAAGGAGTTTAATAAATACTGCTTCCTCTGAAAAATTAGCACCAAAATCCATATAGAAATGTGTATTTTCAAGTTAAAAATGCAGCTCTTCCTGGAGTTGTGGTGTTGAACTTGGCACAGTTCTGATTCTGGACTAACAGGCACACTCTTCTAATGTCAAATAAGTATTTCAAATCACATCACATTACATAAAGCAAGAAGCAGGAGTAGTTTGAGAGAGGCACTGATTTCTTCATTCAAACTTCAAAAGCACAAATATACTTAGTGGCATGGCCAGAGCAACTGAAGTTGGAAGGGTCTCTGGAGATGACCTAGTCCAACCTCCACTGCTCAAGCAGGGTCACCCAGAGCAGCCACACATGAAATCACCCCAAGTTGGGATTCAAAAAGCCCAGGCAGTAGTACACTAATTCCAAATGAAGTTTTCAAGAAAACTTTAGATCTGCTTGTTTTAAAGGGATGGTTGAATAGAGAATATAAACTAGTGAGGTTAAAGCAAAAAAAATTGCTCATTCCATGCATTAGGTACTGATCCCATATCATCTGTTTTAGGAATTTCTAGTCCAGGGGTAACTTAAAAGATTTTAACAAACATTCAGTCGACAGCAGTTGAAAGTCTCTACGAAAAACGAGAAAATTGAGTTTTGCCTACTCTAGATTTCTTTTCCTGTTACATTTGGAAAATGTCATCAGCTCTGCTCTTTCAAAACACCCTAACACAGACTAACAAAAATAGGCAGAGTGAACTTCAAGCATACTTCAACTAATGGGTACTGCTAAATATCTATCATGACACATTCGTCCTTTTTAACAGGTCAGCTGGAATCCCCAGCAGTAAACACAGCTGTAAGATACCATCTACAGGGCTTTGGTACTCATGCACCAGTTTCTCTACCACCCCCACAGACAGTTGAATCTATCTGTATACCTATCAAATGAGCAAAGTAGCTGTAGAGTCCCATACACCTACTCCTGACAGAGTAAAAATAAGCATGAAAAATAGAAATTATTCCCTCTCAAAAAGTATAGATAATTCATTGATTTGAAAAGATAGAAAAATCAAATCTAACTTGAAATTAAGTCAACACGTACATGGAATGTCCTCATTTTCAAGTTATTAACGCTTCTGAAGTATTAACTATAATACAAACAATACAAATCATAGTCCTACAAACTCACAACTATTCAAGACTAAGCTAATTCTGACAAGAGGAAAAAAGGTAATCAGTATTTTCTTTTTCAAAGTATTAAAACTAGTACATAAATCTACTGAGAAATGCTTGCAGGGCAGCAACTGAGGCTATCCAACTGCAAACCAGGCAACGAACAATGTTTTCTATAACACGAGATTAAGACCAACTCCAACTAACTTTTCAGAGATACTACAGAAGATGTTTATTTTCTGTTTTTAGCACTGCAACTGCCAAAAATACTAAGACTGAGTGGTTCTAGCAGTTACATACGAAAAAAAAAAAGAAAGAAAAAAAGGATATTTAAGGGTATCATTGCTGTTGCCTTAAAACATATGGGGTGCATGCCAACTATGAACCCAGAACCTGCATCTTCAAAAGCAGAGTCAAGGACCTATAACTCTTCCCTAAAAACAAAGAGAACCACTTCCAAACCACCACAGTGGACTAAAATAATGATTTTTAAAAGTACTTTTCTAAATTCAATCTATACTGCAAACAGATTACATTTTTCCAATACGAGGACTTTTTGAGTCTTACTGCTCCAAGAGATAGTCTTGTCATCAGTCCCTTGAAGTAGCAGTTTTTAGAACTGATTCACAGAAGATGGATAAATCTAAACTTAACAGCTGCTAATGCCTTCAAGCTTCATGGATTTTTAGGGAAAAGAGTAACAGTTTGCACTGTTGTTAGGCTGTTACTTTTGTGACTCCACATCAAGAATAAAATTCTGTCTTGTTTTTCTTTTTTTACTTCAGAATAATCAGTATCAGTTAACTGGGAATTTTATTTCTAAAACTCTGTCAGTGCTAGCATGAAGACTTTCAAACTATTTACATTTGTAGTCTGGAGCAAAGGTTTATGCTATAAATCAGCCTAAGGACATACTACAGCAGTGGTATGGCTTTGACAAGGCTTCAAAGAAGAAAAAGTACAGAAAAGAAAACAGCCAAAATTAGCTCTTGTACTAGAAGTAAAAATACACAGTGACTTTCTCAGTCACTTCCTTACAGGATAAGGAGCACTTCTCAAATCCTATCAAAAGAAAACAGCTGTGACAGTCTCAATAACCAGTTTTCTTCATCTCATATCTGTAAAACAGCTTACAGAGAGTTTCTTCCCACAGTTGATTACAAACTTAACACAAAATTAGTTTATATTTTTCCATTAGGGAAATGGAATCAGTTTCGTCCTAGGGTCAACTAGTGAATTTCTGATCAAATCAGTATTTGTTACAATTAGCTCATTAGTTGTAATGCTTACAGTAAGAAGCTATCTATCCATCCAGGGCAGTCTACACTCGCCTGAGTGCTCATTCCTCCAACATCACAGCAATCACAATCAGGATAATTCCTCTTATTATCACTGCAAACATCCCCTCAGTTCACAATTAGTATAATATTAAGGTTATATGAAGCACAGAAATGAACACACTGAACATCTTTTTACTCATGTATTCCATTAGGTGCAAGGGGGAAACCCAACAAATATATCTGGCACATTTTTCCATTTTTCTCTTTTTCTTTTTCCCTTCCCTCCTGAAGAACTCTGATCAGCATCTGTGAGTCAACAGTGAAGTCACCGTATACTTCCAGGGCCTACTCTTCTCAAGCAAAGCCATTCTGGCAAGACTGAAGAACCAAAATACCAATCTGTTTCGGCACAAAATGAAGCGGGCACAGAATACTCCACCTTCCTTATAAAGCTCAATATTACAAGGCTAAGTATCCAGTTATGTTTTTAAAGAGAACAGAAAGGGCTTGCTTAAAACAGTGTTCCTCCCTCCTTTTATAAACCTAGGCAAGAGATAAAATTCTAACACCTGTAGCTGACTATTCCCCTCTCCTGTCCTGGCTCTGAGAAGCAGAAAGCAGGTATTAAGTTATATTCACGGCTGTCCTGGTGCACCTACCTGATATAGGGATCCCTCCCAGACCTGTGCTGTGCTGTGGCGGGAGATTCAAGTCCAAGAAATTACTATTTGAGGTGGGATTTGCTGTGTGGTTCAAGTGCATGATGCTATTGCGTGGGAAGGCCATCCAAGGATAGCGAGCTGCTTGGCCTGGAAAACTGAAGGAGTTGTAAACTGCTCGATGCTGTTGAAACTGTGGGAACCTCTGTGGCATGACTGGAAAGGTGCTACTGAGAGAGTTGGCATTTGCGGGAGCAGCAGGATGCAGGAATCCAGAGCCTGGCCCTTTGGCAGCTGTAGTGTGTGGGGTGGGGTTCTGAAGAGATGTGGGCGAGAGGGAAGGTTGGTCTTGGACTGACAGTTCCTTCTCAATCAGGTCTGCTAAGGCTTTGCGGGTGATGTCAAAAGGGTCAAACCCTAAGTCGTCCTCTTGCTGTTTGGAGGAACCAAACCCAAAAGCTGCTTGCCAGTCTGTAGAGGAGGACACTGGTATAGTTTCTGTTGGAGAACAACAAGATGGAGAACAAGAATTAGCAACTAATTATCCATACAAAAATTTCTGCCTCAATGGAATTAAATCTGTGTTAACTGGTAACTTTCACATAATGCTTCTTTACATGTTCTCCAAAGAGGCATCTTATTCATCAGCTAAGACCTCCTTTTTCACAGATCAAGCTACTTAAAGTGTTAGTATCTTTAATACAGAATTGCTCAGAACCTAGACAACTCTGATTCCCTTTGCCAATGTAGTGTTTTCAGTAACAGCTGTGTGTAAAAAGAAATCAATGCATAAACACTTATTTTAAGATGTTCTTATACCTATGTTTCCCAACTGAAGTGTGACTAAGTAGAAATTCTTAGTTATAAAAGTTACTATTCTGTTGTTTGCTTTGCTTTCAGTATTAACACTATGCTTCAGCTCTGCAAAAAGGTAGAGGGAAAGATGATACCTCTTAGAAATATTTGTAAGTGATGGTGATAAAAATGTATTTCAGTGAAGAAAAACAAACAGCTGAAGTCCACACCTTGATAAACGAAGAAAATAACATCTTGTAATGCAGTTTCTAGGTATTTTGACATAGTATTGCAAAAATGAATTACCGGAGGCCTTATGGTTTCAATTCTTAGTTTCATTATATTGCTTAAAGTTATTTAGTTCAGGCTCAATGGATACTGGCTGTAACTTCCCAGTATCTTTTTTCACAGTCAGGCTAAGGAAAACCAATGTCTAAAAGGTGTTGTCACTTACAACACTTACTCCCTCTGCTGGCAGGGAATCTTGCTAAAATTATGTTCAAAGAAGCCTCTTGCAGACAGACCTGTAGTTCTATTTTAGCATATCATCACAGATTTCAGAATTAAAAATGCTGCTGGACAAAAATATTCTTCATATTCTGTTTTAAACAGCAATAACATATGTGTTACTAATTATAAAATAAACAGAATCTCTACCATCTGCAGGTTCTCTCACTAGTGTTTAATCCTCGCAAAATCAACATGTATGAACATCTCAGAGCAGCAGGTAATTTCCTAATTAATGAATGTTATTTACAAATGGGATTATCGTATCCAGAACAGCATCAAAAGATTAAACACTAAGAGCAACTGTATCCCAAAGTTTAACTAAATTCTCTTTATCTGTATCATTTCACTTAATTTTCTAATGTCTCAGACTTAAGATATGTGAGCTTCTAAATACTGTTAACATTCCCAACAGTGTATGTGTGTGTGTGTGTGTGTGTGTGTATATATATATATATATATATGCAACCTGTAATGGTTTTCATATGAAGTGATATTTCATAACAAAATCATTGGAGAAGTGGATGTGTCCAACTTCTAGATGCTGCAATTAACTGCAATGCTACCTTTTCTTTCACTGCAGAAAGATTGAGATTAATCAACTCCATGTAACTATGCAGTACGATAAGAAGTGTTAAATATCACTGCACTATTTCTGACGCTGGAATTACAGAAGAGATTATACCAACATATCCTGACATCATGTATTTTCTTCATTCCCAATAGATACCCGAAATGCTAATACTAGAAAATTAGAACAGGCACTCCTATAGAATAATCTTAAAAGACTGAAATCTAGACAGTTGAAAAACAGTATTTTTTTCTTAAGAAGAAACCCTTATGTCAGTGTAATTCATCTATAGTTTTTGTGAAGTTGGGGGAAAAAAACAAAATAAATCCTGGTCTTTTTGGTGTCACACAATTTTGGACACCAGTTACAAGATCAAGCAACACCCAGCAAGGTGACCAAAGCTCCTCACCTGATGTGAAGAGGCTCTGTGGTTCTGGTGCTGTGGGCCAGTCATTGGAAGTCTGTGGAGAACTGGGGAACGGAGGAAGCCCACTGGGGATGGGGTTGGGGTGCCGAAAGTTGTCAGAGAAGAGTGACTGTGATTCTGTTACTGCCCCTTCGAACGGGGACCGTGCACTGTGATTAGATGAACTGATGGGTATGACTGGATTGGGTTTTGATAAACCAGGTGGTGGTGAAGGTGTGTCACTGTTTGTCATCTGCAGGCAAAACAAAGAGAGAAAGGACATTGTATTGACTATACTAGAAGTACGGTTCGCTACTGCACTTAGGAAACTTCCTCAAAAACTTTTGGCTGAAATTAGCTTAACTAATATGCACACTGTTTAACATCGAATCAACTAGAGACAGCATTTTGCAATTTCATCTATAATTATGATTTTCTTCTAAAAGTAACCGTTTCTCAAAGTACAAGTTGCATCAGGCCCTCAGCCAAACTCAGTTCGTACTTTCATCTTTGTCTTACCTGTTGAGAGCTGTCACCATTTCCTATACTGAGGGAATCGGAAGGTTTGTCGATAGGGCTAGAAAAGCAGGAGAGGAAAAAAGTCAGTAATACGCTCTGGTATACAAAGCGAACAGTTGCTTTTCAGTGATACAAATATCTTGAAATAAAAACAAATTTAATTTTCCAGACTTAAAAAGGAAAAAAGTACACTTGTGAGACTGTTTTCAATCATGAGTATTCCACCCATTTGCTATATTATTGTAGTCTTTTCACCCCCCTACTCTCCATTCTGCCTGTTGACTGCCCTGTTAAGGAACAAAAGACAAGTTTTAGACATCTTCCAAGTAACTCTATGCCATTTCAAAAGATTATTGTACTATGGCAGCACTCCATTTTGTAGTCAGCTCCATCTGTTTTGGAAGAAAACTTGGAAACAGATATGTTCCCCAATATCTATATTCTTAATTCCCATATACATCCTAAATAAATCTGAGGAGAAATAAGAAATTAAAATTAATTTACTACCAGGATAGACTGGTTTCCCATCAGCCTTTAAGCTTTAACTAGCAGAAATTAGTTCTAAAGTACAGAACAGATTTTGTTCTGACAATGACAGGGGAGGGAAAAAAGAGGAAAAGACAAGGTATTTTAAAGAAACAAACAACAACAACAAAAAACAGAGCAAAAAGAATAAAGATGAGAAACAACAGAAAACCACTTCAGAAAACTCTTCATTTGGAATGCACATCCAGAGTTCAAGATCAACAGTCATTTTTTGAGCAGCCTTCGTTCTGCTACATTTTCTACTCTCTCAGCATTGCTAGCTTCAGTTTAGATGAAAATCTCTACTTTACAACCCGTGGGTGCTTTCACCTTATCTACTCATAAGAAACAGTATGCAAAAGTATCGCGCTGCACAGTTCAAAAGCCAAATCCTTTTATCCACTAGTTAAAGTTATGAATTAAATGTCAAAATTATAAATTAAATGTCAAAACGTGACACAAGTCTAATTATAGACATATTCTGTTAGTATAACACAGTCTTTATTTTTTTTAAAAACTAAGTGCAGACTTTGGACCCTACCAAGCCTTTGTTTTCAAACACCTCTTAAAAGCCTGCGGAATGCCACTATCACGCTTCAAAATTCAAAAGATCCTCCCTCATATTTGTTCTTCACAGCCCATAATAGATAGAACCCAAATGCAGAATTAACTCTTCTTTGCAAGCAAGCACCACTCAAGAAAACATAACTACTTTCTACTCAGTGGCTGAAAGGACCGAGAAGGTCATTCCACCTGGCACAACCTGCTGCACGTTAATAGTTTCCAAACATCTACAAAAAATTTTGTTCTAGACTCCTCACTAAACAATCATTCTCCCCCAGGAAAAGATTCAACTGAAACATCAGCTCTACAAGACCACTGACAGAAGGACACAGCCTCAGACTGCACTAGTGAAAGACAATACCTATTATACTTAAACTTATGTAAGAACCCTTTGAAGAAGCCCTCCGGATTGAGCAGGATTCATTATCCATGGGCTACAGCATTTTCACATAATCTTAGTATGTTTTTTTTTTTTTTAATAAAACAGAAAAAGGAAGCTACATGCTACTACTGAGATGCAACTATAGGATCTCTGATCACGCCTTGACTGCTATTGAGTCTACAAGGGAGGCACCGCTTCCAACAGCATTCTTCATCGCAATGCTAGTACATCGGTTCAATATTGATTTAGATAAAGATCAGCAACACCACTTCCCGAAATATTACAGATGACCTCGGTATTTTCCCATCCAACATCTGAATGAGCCGAACAGATACACCTAAGGGGTCCAAGCGAAAGAAATAATACGACTGCAGACCACCACTGAAACTGCCAGTGATGCTTATGATGGAAGAGAACACCAATTCTATGCAAGGAGGGTATTCAAAGAGGGCAAAAAAAAAAGCTGGTTAGCAGTAAGGAAGTTACTGCAAGCAGATGAATTGCCTCCTCTACACAAAGAGGTCTCAGTTGATCTGCTGCCCTGTTTTTCCTGCTCTGAGTGGTAATTAGGAAACCCTTACCTCTCAGTTGTGTTTCTAGAATACACTGCTGTGAAGAGACAACAAATATTCAGCCTAGCATTTAGCTTCTTGTTCTTGAGGCTTTTGCAAGTGACAAGCCTCCTGGAACACAGCAACTAGTGTGTTATTTTAGTGGGAAGTTCCATACAGAAACGAAGGGTTTAGTTCTGGCTTAGATCATGCCCTGTTGTGGGAAGCTGTATAAGTTTTTGATAGAAGGATGATTCAATTCCCCTCAGCCCTTACCTGTACCATCACTTACTAATTTATTGTTAGGGTACTTCTGCCCAATTTGCCAATCAGTTTTTTCTTTTTGACATGGGCTAGATTAAAGCCCAGGCTTTTCATTGATCTGATCAGGATTTGAATCCAGCTCTCCAACCAGAGAAGCTGGAGAATCATTCCCTCCACACCAATCAGTGAGAGAGAAAGCGAGCTATCTGAAGTATAAAAGGCAGCACAATTACCCGAAATCTGAGTCTGCACCATCTGGAGTCATGTGTTCTGGGTCTGTGCCATTTTCTAATATGGGAGGCGTTTTCCTGTGTTCCATTGTAAAACCGTTGGCTGATCTACTTGAACTCTGTAATGATGGCCAGGCATCTTTGTTATTACTGTTGGGTCTGGAAAAAGGCAAGAGTAAAAAAAAGAAGAGTTCAAGTTATGAAGAAAGTGTTTTTAAAAATTGTAAGCAGCCAGGAAATGAATCCGTGTGCCAGACAATCCCTATGGACAGATTTATATGGATATTACTTCTCAGATTTTAAGTGGTGGCCATTTCAAAAACAAATCAGAGGGGGTAGTAGAGGGGAGAGAAAAAGACCAGGCAAAACTGTTTTCTTCACTGAATACATAACTGCACTGCCAACACTAAAGTTCACACTTGTCCAATTAGAAAAACTCACCAACAGTTAGTTTCAGGTACCAAAACCCATGTATATGTATATATCATAGAATCATAGAACTCCTAAGGTTGGAAGGGACCTCTAGAGGTCATCTAGTCCAACCCTCCTGCACACACAGGGCCACCTAGAGCACGTGGC
>JAWLRI010000201.1:528710-571329 GCA_034781795.1 Crypturellus tataupa | reverse complement strand
CCCCCCCCCCCCCCCCCCCCCCCCCCCCCCCCCCCGGCAGGGTTAAGAAAAGAAAGTCCTGTAAGATCACAGCATGGATTTTAAAATTGCAAACTACAAAACAAGTCTCACTGGTTTTAGAGAGGTATTGGTATTACAGAGAAAATCAAGTGAAAGTTTAGCGCATGGGGTAGGAGGGAGGGAAGTTAATCCAATAACGAGGAACTGAAGCACATTTACAGAGGAAGACAAAAAAAAAAAAAAAAAAAAAAAAAAAAAAAAAAAAAAAGCACCAACGTCCAACAATAAAAATAGATGCTGTCATAGTTAACTTTATACTTCTCCATAATAAACCTGGGCTTTATTTTTGGAACTGTCTATTTTTATTAATGTGAATGAAGTCAGGATGCCTACGACAGTGACATATTTACCACCACAGGAATGCTTTGGGAGCACAGTTCACAGGACATTAACATACTAGAAAGTTTGAATGAGGAGAAATCTAAGGTTCATGTAATGTCACCAAGATTACTGCCTCTTTAATAGCACTCCATGTCTTTGGATTGTAGAAGTGCTTTGTAAAAGCAAGTATCAGGTTTTCACACTATGTTTCTAAGTTACACAGCAAAAGACCCATGTGGCAAAGTGGGAGAAGGGAGGCATTTCTTTTGCTCAGCTATTGCTTTTAAGATGTTATTTGCCAAACCTCTATCAGTTAAGAGTTCACTAAATTTCAATGGCATGATTAATACTTGGAAAATAGGTCAAAAAAATCAGTAACTTGCTTAATTGGGCATTTTTGTTCACAAGCACAAACCTATTACAGAAATAAAGTTTTAAAATACGCATCGATATTAGTGTGCTAGCACACATACATGAGAATGTAAAAATATTATTACCTTAAGTGTTCTGCCATCTACTACCACATTATTGACGCACTGTATGGCTCTGAGAGCATCTTCTGACCGAATGTAGGTTACATATGCACTGGCACTTGGACCCTAGGAAAAAAATAGACCTTTATATTTTTTTTTCCCTCCAGAAAGACCAAATATTTGTATGGCAACTTGTTTTCTAAATTGCTATACTCAGGTTAGACATTGTTAAAAGGAAAGTGACCAAAAAAAAAAAAAAAAAAAAAAACACACACAAATTTAGAGGCATAGCTGTACCTTAAAATGGGAAACAGTAAATAAATGCCCTACTGCTGCCTGTTTGAAGGTCTCGCCCCATTTCCTGCTTTTTAAATTTTTATATTTGCTCTCTGTATCTTGCAGCCAAACTTTGAGAGTCTGATAGGCAACGGCTCCTCAAGGCAGGTAGGCAACGGCTACTGACTAAAATCTGATTTCTATAATATTGTATATTTTTTTTTACTCCTTTAACCTACTGCTTATTCAGAAATAGGGAGCCCAGATCTATTCCAAATCATATTTTTTCTAAAACGGATAAAACCACAAGAGCCTTTACAGACTTACCTGTGAGCCTGCATATGATGTGCTGTTATTAATGACAACTTTGTGTATTTTACCGAATTTCCCAAAATATTCCGGTCGTTTCAAAACCTATAAGAGAAGAGAAGCAGTTTATCAGGAGATTAATTGCAATATATCTATCATTGTTCTAGGTAACTATGCCACCAGGATCTCTAATAAAAACAGGCCTTTTCAAAAAAGGAGAGCATGTATGCTTGTTCCCCAATGAAAGAGATTGTTATTTAAAACACGAATTTATGTAGCCACTGCAATAAAGAACTAGAATGAGGCATATTCCACAGCATATGTTGTCTTTTAAGTTTCTTTTGGGACTCAGATTATCTAAACCCTACTACAGCAAAACAGAACCCATTCAATATGAAATATTCCTATATATGTTCTCCTTCCAACAAATTATAAAATAGCTAAACAAAAGGCACATTCATCCTAATTTTAAGAAAATTTTAAGCTTGCATTGACATATATTAAAATGCTCAATTCTGACTAACTTGTCCCCTCCTTGAAAGGCAGAGAGTATAACAGTTAGCTTGAATCATCTTTCAGTGTTTCAAATTCTAGAGATGAAGTACAGGAAGACAAAGCACAAGACTTCCAAGGATCGAGAAGAGAGATTTTAGAATCAATACTGCACTGCAACCAATGAATGGATATCAAATCCCTCAAGGGAAAAAAATAAACAAAACACACATGTCACTGCATTAGTTAGTGGTAACACCACTTCGGGATCCCACGCAAAGCAGAAACATCTGTGGAACATGAAGCACCTTTGCTGAACAATGCCTACACATATGACAGCGAACTTGACAGTGTGCCTTATGCATGGTACTAAAAGCTGGTATTGCTCTATTGCTTGCTGACAGGCTGTGCAGAAGCACTGACTGTTAAGGCTGAGGCTAGATAAGCAAAGGGTATTTCTAGCCCTCAACAATAATCAGGGAGAATAAAAGGAGCCTCCAGCTTGCTTCCCCAGCCCTAACTTCACATCAAGACTGGATAATACAGTTAAATCTTTTACCTAATCATCTTTTCTCACTCATTGAGTAAGCACCCATATCTTTACAATCTAACAACACTAATCATATTTGGAAAGTTTTGTAAGACTACAGGATATGTTTTCAGTCTCATAAGCCTTCTGAACAGTCTGTTGATCTCTGCCTTCCTGAAAGACACTGTGTCCATCTGCAGGTACCCACCCAGACAAGACTGACAACCCTCAGTAATACATAGCACCAAGCCAGGGCTAAAAGCTGCTCCCAAACGCAGAGCCAATTAATTTGTTGCTATACTCTTACAGAAATTGAACTGATTGAAGTGTTATCAGTTTAAGGTTGATTTTTCCATTTTCCCCACATACTCTTGCTTTTTTCTCTCCTCTACACAAAAAGCAGTTTTTACATTTACTCTTTTCCAGTCTACCAAAATGCCACCCATACTCAGTTTACAGAAAGAGACACTTTTGAGATTTTTTTCCAGACAATTTTAGATTAACACAATGAACTTAAGCTGACTTGCCCAGTAGATCACTCCTTCCACGTTCTTGCTGAAGGTACTCTTACGTACTAGTATTAAATCCATTAGCTATCTGCAGTTGACTTTTTGATGATGGAAGTAGAGAGCACATCTTAAGTAATTTTCCCAAACTAAAAACTTTTTTGACAAGGCAGGTCATTGAGCCAATCCTCTCTCGGGTGTTCCCTGTATTATTTTTTTCTGTCAAGTTACATTACTGTTAAGATCATTCCCAGTCACACTTTATTTTGTGTCTTGGCTTTTTCTTTTTGTCATTACAGGTTTGTGCTACACTTTCATATTTGTTCTTTATAATTTGACCTAGCTCTCAGTTTAGAACAGCTATGACACAGCTGTGTAGATGCAAATGCCTAAAATCCTTTAACTCATTTTAGGTTAAAAACAAACAATCTTTAACGAACACTAAGAACAATTTCTTTAAAGACAGAGCAGTTGTACTCTCAAAAACAAAACAAAACACCATCTGCCATGGTTATTTTAGAGGAAGAAGGGGAAGCAGGCGCCAGCATCAAAAAGGTTTTGGAAAGCTCGCAATCAATAGATGCAGGTGGAGGCACAAGGATGTTCCCATGGTTGCCTGTCAAGGCCAAGAGCAAGATCTGCAGGTATGAAGTGCTCACCTCTGGATCTGCTAGGCGCTGAGATAGCCCTACCACAAAGACAAGATTCTTCTGTACAACCCGTACACTGGCCAAGTGTTTGCGGTTCTCTGATATCTTCTGTTTCCTCTCGTTTTGTTTCTGTTTCTTTTCATTTTTTATCCTTTGCAGCTCCTCCTGGGAGAGTGGTTTGTACACTGCTGGATCTTCTGGGTATGGCTAAATATAATAAACATCATTAAAAACAACCCAATTAAGAAACAATATGCCTAAAAAACATGAATCCTGCCATTCTAACACAAGCTTCCATGCTATGTTACCCTGTTATAATTGTTATGGCCAGCCACATTTATAAATTTAGTCTTGAGGGTGGGTGGGAAGAGGCATCTTGTGTAATTTTCATAGAATTCTCTTACTTGCCAATATAATATTGAAGCTAGCAAGACCTGCATTCTGCTGCCTAGTTTGGTAATGCTAAGAACAAGGACAACTTGAGAGCCAACACACCCTATTGAGATTTAATTAAAAAAACAGGATAAGCAGGGTAAAAGGCAAGGCCCTGCATACTCACATTAAATTGTCTGTTACAGATGTAAATAATTTAAATATAGTAAAAAGCAAAACAAAACAAACAAACAAACAAAAAAAAGACATGTAATACAGGTAGTAGGAAGAAAGAAAGTATATCAAAATACAACTGTAATTAGGGGCATAAAGTCAAGACATCACCATTACATGGCTCAGTCTTCACATCATTAACTTCACCCAATGGAAAGAGAGGTTCCAATGCAGTTACTGCATTGCATTGTATCTATATTCTCACAATGTTTGTGTATCAGTTTGTAACTTGTTTTATCTTTCTGGAACAAAGTTATATATTTTCAATCTCAAGATCATCATCTACAGATAGTTCCTCCAAAATAGATCCAACACTTATGCTTTTTTAATCTCAAGAATAAGTAGCAAAAACAAAACATCCTCAGAGTTACTAATAAAGACTGTTCTAGTCATCTGAAAGATGCATCTATTGAGTAAAAGGCAGTTTCAGTCTTGTAAACTGTAGTGTATAGGATTAGTATAGGACAAAGCAGCCCTACATTCCTTACCTTTCCCACTTTTTCCATATTTAAAAGTTAGGTTTCATGTCTTTAAATAAAGTAATACTAAGCACAAAAGAAGATTTGTATATCTTAAAAAGAATTGTTTCTAAACAAAGTTGAGTTCCAAGTATAATGTTTAGTTCTAAGTCTAAAATTAGAGGAGTATAAGAGATGGACATTAAGGCATGGAATTTAGGTAAAGAAGCAAAGTTCACCAGTATGCTGAATTAAGTTCCTCCCCTGAACTACTATAATCAAAGAGCTTAGGGCATAGATCCCCCCCTGATGCCCACTGTTAATAGTAACACACAAAATTAATCATACTAAATGGCTCGACTTGGAAAAATCTACAGCAGCAGATTAAGGCAAGGTTAGGTTAAAAGCATAGATTCCTCAACTGCACGGTGCAACTGGAAGGGCCATGAAGCACCTCACCCTGATAACATTCTGAGAACATCCTCAAACAAAGATTAGAGTTAGGAGACAGAACAGTTTATAGTCCAGCTTCTTGATGCTGCACTTGAGACACTTTCTGGAAATACATTGCAGTTGACTCCAGCAGACTGTGTCCAATGTTTCAACATAGAGTTCTCTGGAACATGTGTAACATTTTTTATTATCACTTAGGAATGTAAACTTCTAAGATATCTAGGCATTAGCCAAAGGCACACATCTAAACCTCTTCCAAGAAAATACAACATGGATTCAAGTTATCCTTAAAAAAAAAATAAAATTATCGAAAAGTTACATTACTGAGCAGGTTTCACTTGATGTACTGGACAGCAACACGCTACATAAGTAAGGTCATTTGAAATTAGATACAACCATTATTTTGAGTTTTGTTACAATAAATGCACTCCAATAGGACTTTAGAGAAAAAGAGCAAAATAATTCTAGAAGGCATTTCATTTACATAAAGACTTTATCAAAGTCTGTGCAAGTCAAACATAGCATACAGAATGCTGCTTTAAGGGGGAGAGACTGCTCCAGCAAAGAGAAAATTTGTTCTGTGATCATGGTCAACCACAGTTTAGTTAGGAATGGGAACAGAAGGGCACCTGTACAAGGTAGATGCAGTTCCAAAAATAAAATGGTTTGTTCTATACAAAGTGTTGCAGTATCTTGCCCACAAGCCATCCTATTACAAATGTAACGTCTCCTCCAAATCCCATACTATAGAAGTCAAAGCCCTCAAGCATCCTGTTCACTGCAACTGCACAAGGAATGAATAAATTGGTGATTTGGTAAGGCCTCTAGAGATCCAATGGACTCTCAAAGTTCACCTGCTTATTTCCTGCCAGATACAATCACATTGAGAGCATGTTCTCGAGTAAAAAGCAAGCTAAAGAGTATGTTCCTCCTCCACACAACAATTTGCTGCTGGATGTCCTCAATGTTCGTTGTGAAGCATTCATGGTTAACTGAAGCAGAAGTTCAAGCAAAACATTTTGCTCTTCACAATAGGACTAGTAGTTTGTACAGCAGAGTATGGAGTCTGCTGGAACAGGACTAACAGCAACAGTAACTTCAGAATTAGGAGAAGAAAAATAGCTTATATAAGACCACCTAAATAAAGATTTCAGGAACTAAGCAGCAGCAGCAACTGATTTGCCACCCCAGATAACAGTATTTATTTGGGCAGCATTCTGATCAGAAGTTTTCAGTGGATACTGCTGAGGTAAATTATGTATGAAATGTTTCATAAACATATTTCACTTATGACCAGTGCTTCTAAGGAATACAAATAGTTGGGTATCTTGATATGCAAGAGCTATAGAAGAACCTTCACATATTTTTTCAATCTCAGGCATAAATCAGAAGAACAATTCTTAGATATTCTCCCATTTGATAGTATGTGGTAACAAGAGAGCTTGTGCATTCAAAAAGGGAGAAAGGCCGGCAAAAGCACAGTACTAGAACCTGTTCCTTTTGAATGCAGATCTAAAGGCAGATATGACAACAAATTATCTCATCAGAGCGACTGCTTCGCAGAGATGAAGTTCTACAGCTCAGACGATGGCTCAGCTACAGGTAGAGACTTGTGAAAAGCAGGGGGAACAGGGTGCTGGAAGCCAGACACGGCCAATGACTTGTTGGTGTCTCTCAGTATCACACTATCATTTCTGCTCTCTGTCCAACACTATGAAACAGTGAGAAGGTAGCTATCAAACTCACAAGTCTTAAACAGCATTAAGTGGCCCGACTATAAAGACACACCACTAGAGATGACAACCTTGGGCATGCCCAAGATAAGCATGAATCCTGTTTTGTATGGGGTAAAACAAGGGACTAGATGTTCCTGATGGCTAACAGGCAAAACAAAAATCAATTAAAGCTACTATCACAGATTCCTTAACTAGTAGAGAATTTGAAATGCAAGAAAAGTAGCCAGGGTAAATATTGACTTAGATATTTTCAGGTGTAGAAGATAGAAATGTCAATATCTGACTGACTAAATTCAGCAGACATTCCTCTCGAGTTATACATCCTCTTCAACAAAAACCATGAAAAGCACCTGAACAAGAAGTGCCAACATGCAAAATGACAGACTTAAGTTCACACTAACTGCAAGGTGCTGGTGGTCCCGTAAGTACTTCATCAAAAAAAAGTTTTGAATCTCTCTTCTGCAGTCTTGTTTCTTTAATCAGAGGTGGCCCTTGATGATTTATTTCTTAGTCTTCCTAAGTTTTTTTTATATGACATAAGGTTTCTCTGTTTTTTGTTTTTTTTTTTTTTTTTTTTTTTTTCTCTCTCCTCTCCAGACTTTCCCTCCCACATTTTCCCAATTGTTGAACGCAGAGCTCGGTTTTATCTGGATGGGGTCACGCTCTTTCCACATAATGGATGTGCCAATATTTTCAGTTGTTTCCTTGCTACCAAATACGTTCTGAAATGAGAAAAAAAACACAAAAAGTTATTAAGTTTTATATATAGTGTACAGCACACTTGTTATATCAAAAATCAAAAGTAGTGATATTCTATATATTTCTGAATATCAATTGTTTTACCAAATAAAAACTCAGCAGTTTCCTCCAATGCTTTTAATCCTACGGCTGACATCTGAAGATTGTACACTTAGAACAGGTACTGCCTTCACATGGAGGCAGGAGAAATGTGTCCAAGAGGGGGATACAGATTTATGACTAAGAAACTAATAGATTTACTATTTTTAGCCACCTTCAGCAAAAGGTTGCATCACTACATCACAGAATTGGAAAATAAGGTCAAAGCCACACCGCAAGAACAGCATAGCAAATAGCAAACAGTGAATCAAACTATATGTTTTGGCAGAAGGGCAAAGCAATAAAGAAACAGGAAGGATGCAGACTAATCATCCCTTTCCCCCATCCCCTTACTATTGGAACAATTCTATTTGGAATATTTAAAAGTGGAAACAACTGGCATTAAGATCAGGTATCCATGCTATATCAAAGCAACATAGGTGACACGCATCATTATAAATATACACTACCTTGGCAGCTAGATTTTAAAGAGGGGGAAAAAAGTCATTGTACTTATATAGCTTTACAACTGGAATTATGAGTCTACTGATAGTAAAGAAGCCTTTGGCTACTAAAGTCTCTTCAGAAAACAGCATGTTTTCATCGTGGTTTGACTAGCTAGTGACTGACTAGCTCACTCGCAGTTAAGAAATCAATTGACTGGAAAAACAGGAACATTTGTTCAACCTCTTCCAATTGTCCATATCTTCCGTACGTAGGCATGCACACATGTATGTATGCTACCACTTCCAGCACTAGGAAGCTTAACGCATGTTAACTCAGTTGACTATTATGTGAATGTATTCTGCACGTGCATATATTAAGCTATAATAGCTCAAGCATGTAGATATATTTCCTTCTAGCTAGAATAAAGTTTAAAGCTAGTCTCTTTTCAATTACATGCAGTTGATGAAATTGTAGAAAAATAAAGAGTTATATATTTTTTCCTCAACACACAGTAAGACCTATCCAGCCTATGGCAAAAATGCACCCTTAAAAGTTCCCAGACAATCTGTTTTAGCATATTCTTTTCTGAGCTCTCCCTTCTAACCCTTTCAGTCCAGAACCCTGGATATGAAAGCTATTGACTGTATCTCTCCAAAGACTAGTGGTGAAAATACTGGAGAACCTAAGTGTCCTGAGCCCAGTCAGTAGTTTTCTATCAGTTGTGCAAAATATGCAGAAGCAAAATGAACTATTCCTATACATATACCGCAGCAGAGTTAATTAGAGCATCCTGCATTGGCATACACATTAAAAACAGGATATATATGTTGAAGGCACAGTAACCATTATGAAGTCTGCTGCAAAAATTTTACTATTTGGACATTTTCTGAATTTCAGTATTTTAAGTGATCACTGCTAACACAATTGTTATATGAATTAGAAAAATCACTTAGATATACAGATAAAGATTAAAACACACATTCCACAAAGACACATACCTTGTTCAGAGGGTCTAGCACACTTCAAAAGGTGGCATCATCACAGATTCCAGATGGCACAGTTGATGGCAGCAGAGAAGAAATGATTTGTTGCTGGAATCTCAACAGGATTTCTAGTCCACAACATCCATCTTTGAACCACAGAAATAATATTGTCCTCACTCTCCTCTCCACAGACCTTCTACAATCCAGCAATACAACTGCAGCTCTTCTTAAGATCATCTGGCAGTCCATGGATGAAGAAAGTATCAAAAGTATGATCCTGATCCATGGTGGAAAAGGTCTCCCAGCATGGTTGGCACTTCATTCTCATTATGGTGTACCTTCACTCATTCTGCCTTTTCTCCCAGAACCTCTTTGCCTGAGCAAACTGTATCCAGTGTAGCAAAAGACTCGCACATCAAGGAATACACAAGACTATTCCACATTACAGGGTTCAGCGGTGGCAATGTCCATATTTAAAAGAATCCACAGATGCTCAGAGGCAGTGAACAGCATACTGCTGCTGTGATTTTGCCGATGCATTCCAATAAATTCCAATGATGAACAGGCATAGAAGAACCATGTAATTGGTGATAAAAAGTAGTACAATAAATCCAGGTATATGGAGCAATTTATACTACGAAACTCCAGAAGTATTGTATTTGTTCCAGCAGGATGGAAGTGTGCTTGTACTATGAACATTATTACACATTTGCCCTGTACACGAGATGTCACATGGGGTAGCTCAATTGGCTGATGATAGATGGATCTTCTTTGTAGAAGATAAAGCCCAAACACTGAAGCAAGTCTGTGCAGTTTTTTTTAACAAAGTATATGTTGCTGTGGGACAATCTTCAAACTTGCAAAGGCATCCAAACACAGGTTAGCAGTGATAGCTCTAGTGTAGCCAAAGCCCAAGAGAACAGGAAGAAATAAGCCTGGAAGTGCTTCTAGAAAGCAGGGGCAGCGAATGCTAATAGATCAAATAAGACTACTCAGGGCCTCAAAAAGGAGATAGAATCAATGTACTATGAGATAGGGAGTCAAAGGCATAAATTGAGACAGTATCACAGTTGAATACCAAAAGAAAGAGGGGACAAAAGTAGCTGGGATTACAAAAAGAGAATGGCAAGGACCAATGACATTGGGAGAGAAAGTTACATCAGAGTTGAAGGAAAGGAGATACCAAGAAAGAAATTTATCAAATGCTGAAGATAAGTAATAGGGTTAAGTAAAACACTAAATGGAAGGGGAAGAGATTCAAAGTAAAAAGTAGGCAACTTAAGGAAGCTTAAATTTATGACTGTGGCCCAAAAAAAAAAAAAAAAAGAATATCAGTTGGACAATTAAGAGATAGGGAGAAGTGTGACACAAAGTACTACCTTTCAGCATCTGGCAAAAGGAAAGCATACTAGATGAGTAGACTTTGCCTAGATTTGGAAAGTTTTCAAGTTTAACACCATTGGATATATTTTTCCAAAGGATTTACATGTGTAGAGTCCAGAAATTATGGATAAAGCTGTGGTGTCATAAACAGAACAAGCTGGCCTCTGGCAGCTCTGCTAGTTTAGCCAAACCTCAGCCCTCAGCAAAGCCCTGATGCTGGAATTGTCACTGTCTTTCCTGAAAAGGCTCTGGCAAGGCATCAACACCTCAACTCCCAACACTTATTGACAGTTCTCCCAGCATCAGCAAGCCTTGGTCCTGATCCACAGCTTCCTCCATTAATCCAGTTCTGAATTAACAAAACAAGACTAGGAGTTGCACAACAGCTTCGACACATGTGCAGACAGAATCTGAAAGGTCCAACACCTCACCCTTGATCTAGGCCATTACTAGAAGAATGTTTCCTGAAGGAAAAGTGTGTCTCTTGTATCAAAACAATGCAAGAGCCTTGTGATATGTGCAAGACAAGCCGCTGATCCAGGATATTTACCTTTCTGCAAGCAGGACAAAGTCCATTCTCATCGGTGCGGATACGATGCCAACAGAAACGACATATTTGGTAGCCACAGGTGCAAGGGAAGAAGTTGATGTCATCAATCTCCAGAGGCTCCATGCAAAGGGGGCATTCCACAGGGTCTTCCTTAGCATCAGGGCTGCGAGACATCTTTATATGTTCTCAGAGCAGCAAAAGTTTATAATAACTTAATGGAGCACAAAGGTTAGCACTTCAAGGTCTGCAAGAAAAGGGAAAAAAAAGGGGGAAAAAAAAGAAAAATTTCACTGCTTTGGTCATATCATATAGCTTTTCCTCTGCATCTTTTAACAGTTTTCAATACCCCGCTGGTTTCTTTCTCCCCACACAAATTATCTACTAACTTGCAAGTCACTTATCAACAAGCCTTAGTGTCTCACTCTTACAAGTCCCACAAGTAGATTATTCATAATGTACCTCCCTCCTGAGACAACTGAGCAAGTACTTCTTTGATAGTTTACTAGCCTCTTTATGCTTCAAGATGTACAGTTGCATACAAATGTTTAACACAGTGAGCCTCATACACTGCTTCTGTGTCTTGTCAGTTCCACTTAGAGAGTGCTTGCAGTCTTTTACTAATTCAAAACAGAATCCTTGAACCCAGGAATTAATCGCTCCCAAGCATGAAGACCTTAGCTCAAAGATTTGGAACAACTTTTAGGTCATCCATTGGTAAGTTTCAGTAGGGGTAGCATTATCAAAAACAGAAGAACAATGAAAGCTTCTTACATAGAAGAATTCATTTCTTTGTTCCTCCTGTTTTTCAGGTCCAGAGACTGATCTCTGAGACTAGTCATAAGACTACGTTTTAAATAGTGTTTGCCAAGATTTGTCTTGGCACAGACACACAATTTTCTACACACATCCGACAACTTTCGTTGACTCATTTAGGCTTTTCATCACTATCAAATCTACAAGGCCAATATATGCATGTGCCTGAAACACCTATCAAAACTTCAACTTAAAATGTAGCCACAACATGCAACTTCTCAATCATCATTTTTAAAGGAAAAAAGTTCAGGTAATCATTTTCTTAAATTCAATCCTTCTAGCATACTCCCATTTTGTCAGTTAAAAAAAAAGAAGTTCACGCTCAAAACAAAATGCACATAGTCTCAAGATACTCAATTCAGTTTTTCCTCCCTGCAAATTATAGTTCTGTATATTTGAATTTATGTCTCATCAAGAAGCTGTCCTGACCTGCTGCAGGAGACATGTCTGGTGCATGCATGTCTGAAGGAAGTAATAAAAGAAAAACAGTAGGATTTAAATTTTTTTTTTTTTTTTTTTTTCTCTCTCCTCTCTAAAAGAACAAACTAGATACCAAATGAAAAGAAATGGCTATGTGGTATGCCGGTCATATCTGCATATATAGCCCCCTCCTGCTCCAAACATTGAAAAAATCCAAACATCTCTTACAGTTTTGCATTTCAGAAGTAGCCTTGGTCACAAAGCTGCAAAGATAGCATGAAATTTCACGTTAAGTGGAAAGAGTAAAAAGTTTCTTAGTCACACACTAACTTCCTCCAAAAAACAAACAAAAAAAAAAAATCACATTTTTATGCAGATAAAACTACAATTTAAGGGAGTTTTTGGTTTCACTTCTATCTGAAAGCTGCTGGAAAACACACACTCCAATCCCTTCCCAGGCCTTTAGGAGCAAGTCTACAGATAAACCTTCATGTCCAATAGTTTGGTATTTACTCCAGCCCATGGAAGCAAGGGGGTTGAGTCTTTCGAGACCAATCCATTACTCAGACCAGTGTATACCACAGTTCAACTCTGTGGTCTTCCCTATCTTCCGTTCAACACTAGCCTCACCACAGAAATGCGTCATGTTCACGGCCATACACACTCTAATGATGCTTGCTTGCCTATCTGCTAAAGTCCACACAGTTCCAGATTAAGTCAGGATTTGGCACTCTACAGAAAGGATTGATTCAGTCTCAGTCTGCAACAGCTGTCCCTGTTCCACACCTTTCTCTGGGGACAGAAATTCTGCAACTAGCCAGAGGAGTCTCCTGAAGAGAAGGGATACATGCACCCCAACATGCCACACATGGTATTGGGGACACGGTGGGAAAAAGGATGTAGCTTTGTATGGAACAGGCCACAGCCTGGCCACATTAACCATCGCTCACAAGCTGATACCAGCAACTGTCCAACTGCAGTCTCGACTATGACTGCCTACCTTAGCCTGGTAGGGAGATAGCCCATAGGTATGACGTGCAACCCTGGCAAACACACAGCACTACCAGAAGGAACATTTCCAAGTTCTGTTACATGCTTACATGAAAATAAAAGTGAAGGAAAGGGTTCTAGATGCAGTAATCACTCCCTACGCAACAGCAACAACACTGCCTGCTCTCTGACCTTTGCAATGATCCATATCAAAAAGTTACAAAAGTCATTACTTTTATTTCTGGTGTACCACAGTTATTTAAAACAGGCCTCCAAATCAAGTTACAAGGCAGTGTACCAGTGTTTTGCTGAAAGAACACCAGCAGAGGTGGAGGTGAAAGAAGGAAAAGAGGATTCGTTTGCTCAGGAGCTCTGTCTTGTATTTAAGGACACATTACCACTGGCAGAGGGGTGAGAGAGATTAGCAAAGGGCCAGAGTACACGATTTAATTGCTTTTTATGCAGATTGTACACACCTCTACAGCAATTATTATTAAAATAAACTTAATTTACATGTAGGAAACAAAACATGAACTTCGCACATTTGTGTAACAGCCAAACCATTCCAATATGTAAATGATTTTGAATGGAAGCATACAGTGAACTGCACAGATTTTCCTCAGTTTAGATTTCACTTCATCACACACTTCTAGACATCAGGTCAGTACACAGAGAGCAAGTTGTGTTCAACTGTGCGCTTCTTCCACGGCACGTTCAGCTCCTCTGTGCCTACCAAAATGTTGGAATAAAGCTGCAACACCAACCCTAGTGTAACCAGATCTCAGAAAAAAACCCTTCAGTCATCACAGCAAAACTACTGAATTATGAAGTTACAATTTGGAATATCTGCCGCTAAATGTCATCTGCTCATGAGAGAGAGAAAAAAAGTGACATATTAGCAAGTGCCTCTGGGATATGCCTCTGGGATATGCAGACAGGCTCTCTAACAAAACTGCAACATGATTAACATTTATGAGCTGTTTAAGTTAACACTAAGAGTTCAGCAGCTGCTAGCAATAATGCCAATAGCTTGCTTCAGTCAGCAAATGGCCTGTTATTTTCCAACAAGGAGTAAAGAGCAGCTGTGTGCCATGTTTTTTGAAACTAAGTGAAAAGCAATATTTATTTACATGGGAAAAGACCATTCAAGCATCCCACTCAGGGATTCTCCACTGAAGTGCATCTCCATTTCAGCAGGGCTTATATCCTGGGCACTGTGCACTACGTTTGCACCAAACCAGAGCCGGTTTCTCCAAAATCAAAAAAGAAATAGCAAGCAACACTAAACACTGTTCACGTAGCACTACCAAGAAATGTAACATAACTAGTCAGCTCTAAGGCTATTTCAAACCATTCTCACAAATAATTCACTTAAAAATTGTCTTTGTAGGAGAACTAAGGCAGTGAGAGCAAAAAGTTAAAGCTAAGACTATATTCAATCCCAAGTATTCTGTCATTAGAGTCACTTTCAAAGAGACTGAATTAACTGCATCTTTGGAGCAAAGCAGGAAGGCAGTGCACGCACAAAGCACAGCCAGCAAGAGCTGGCCATGCAGTTTCCACAACATTGACAACTGCAAGGAAACAGGGCTCCAGCAGTTCCCCATCCTGTTTACACAAGACTGGGCCAAAATTTTACACATACAAGCAGAGGTGAACAGTGTCCAGCAGTGTCTCTTACATGTAGCCAATTTGCAATAGGTAACACAAGCTGAATAGAGACTTAATTAGTTGATCTGGTGGAAAAGACACCTGACTATATATAGTTCTCTTTATCCAAGGCGCTCAAATTTAAAATGATAATTTTTTCCACTAACTTTTAAAAGTGTTTACTGAGGGAATTTGACAGCAAATGTCTAGTCAGCTTCACCATAGAACTGTTTCATTCAATGAAATCCTCAGGATTTATTTGAGAGTACTGATCTGAATATTTTTCCTTCCAATATAGGGTAGTGATTTTAGTTTATTTAGAATATATGAACTGTTTCCCCCCCCATTTACTTGACATGATCAAGCTTAGTTTACAGCAGTTTATGTTCCACAAATAAGCCTAAAAGAGGTCTTAAAAAAAAAAAAAAAAAAAAAACACAGGTGAAAAGCAGCCAGTTTCCTAATTACATCACATCAAACATTTTTGCTTGCTGACAGTTCATTCCAGTTAAAAAAAGAAAGAAAGGAAAAAAAGTACCTCAAATTTTAAGTTCTTTGTCAAGGGAGCCCACAGGACATAGGCACATTCTTCTCAGTTGCACAAGAAAATGGATTGTCTTTTAGTCAGAAGTCAAAAATGAAGTCAAGAAAAACCGAAAGAAAGAAATACTTGGAGGCTTAGGGCCTCTTGAAGAAAAAAGAAAAAAAAAAAGAAAAAAGAAAAAGAAAAAGAAAAGAGGGAGATATGCGTTAGCTAATGTTTCACTTAAAGTTCAAACATACCTGACACTTGAAGTGAAACAGATCGGAGTCTATCCACTGAACCTTTAGCAATGGTTTGTCAAACTTATGCAAACAAACTCATACATTTGTTTCCATAGCTTTGTATCTTTTGAAAGTCATTAGCACCTGAGAAGTCTCAAAAATGAACTGTGGATTCTGCCTGTGTAACATCACAAAAAAGCAAATCTCCTAGAAATTTCCCTTCTTGTTGTGCTGAAGTATCAACCTCCTTTCCAAAGTGTCTCTGTCACTCAAAACCTGGGGATAGAATAGTAGAACGTAAGACAATGCTATAATGGAATAACCTGTGGCTCAATAAAGCAGAGCAACAGCAGTTTTCTCAGCATAGCACCCCACTCCACCACGCAGGGCAAGGAGACACCAGCCTCTCTTGGGTGCTTTTGAATTATATCCCTTCCCTGTTAACTCCACCAATAAGAATGCAGCCTATTTCTTTTTGACTCTGAAAGCAAGAAAAGCTGCCACTCCATATTACAGTAACCAACTCAAAGTTTACATGCAAACCTCCTCCACAGATGGGAGGTACAGGAAAGTCTGTGTGAGGAGGTGTTTTACTAAAAAAAAAAAAAATAGTAATAAAAAACACAACAATATCAAGAACTGATGAAGATTCAGCAAGTTTCAGGGTCTCATGGAAAGTCAGTTTCAAAAAAGATCAAATATATATGTGTTCCATAACACAGACAAGTCCCCTAGTTATTAACACATCTACTCTTAATTAGGTCACCCATATAATACAGGAAAAAAATCAGGAAACTCTCATACTCTCATACCCCCTAGCATATATCCTATACATCACTTTTCCTAACATTTCAAAAAGCTATGGACAGGAGCCATTCCTTTCTCCCACCACCTCTTCCTTCTGCCCAGTCTACAGCAATATTTTAGACACCTGGTTTAACACCACTTAATCAGGAGACTATAAGTAGAGGCACTGAATACAGGCTGTACTTTAAGCTTTATGGCACTGCTGCTGACACAGAATACGGACACTTTGGTGGCAAAGCAGTAAGCTCCCCAACGCGCCCAAGTTAATTTTCATCCGAGACAGAGGAAAGGCTCATTTCCTACCGTTTTTTTTCCTGACAATACTGAATATCTAAAGCAAGCACTAATAACTGTAAAATCTTGCCCTGTAATAGCACATGCTTCTTCATCTCATGTCTCCTCTCTGGATTAATAAGGTTTGTTCATTTTGTGGTCTGCGGTAACATTTTGATCACAACACAGTCAGCATATATAGAAAAAAAAAAAAAAAAAAAGAGGGGAACTGAGTGTCATATGTTTAGGAAGTATTACCAGAAATCAGGGAGCCAGTTTCTAAACTCAATGTTATACTGATTAGTATGCATGGTGCCCAATTTATCTGAAAGAAGTCAAAATTAAGTCTTTAGAGATTCCTCCACTTTAAGCCTCCCTAAAAGGCCTTAAATGGTTTCCTGTTGTGTGCAACTTCAGACTGTAGCCATTCCTTCCCATCCTCAAACCATCACTTTGAATACTGCCAGGCTAAGTACTGGTACTGTCACTTCAACCACTGCCTCCTCCTCTAAAAATATAAATAAAAGTCAACACCACGTAAGTTGATTCATGTAAATCAGTTCCCTCCCTGACCACGTTGTTCATCCCACGGCCACGCAGAAGCCCACGGCACAGGTAGAACAAGGGACCGGCCAGGGGAGTAGCAGCTCTGGCAGCGCATTGAGTAGCGCTGCAGAACTCAAAGGCACCACCAGCAGCTCCTAACAGCACTACCTCAGGGCGCCCTGATAACCAAAACACAAGAGTCAGGTGCTACCTGCTAAATGAAAGGTAAGCTGCTCATTCCTCACAAACCCACTGTGCACAAACTATTTTAAAGACAGCTACATGGCAAAAAAGTTACATTCTATGAATAAGTGTTTCTCTTTCATTTAAGCATAACCAAGAATTGATCACATTAGGCTTATTTTTAATCAGATTCTGAAAGCCTTCATGTACAAAAGGCTACATAATGCAGGAGTACTAATGAAAAGATTGCTTATAATACAACCAGTATCAAGATTTCAAATTTTGTCTAGAGAGAAAACTGCTTAAGTAAGTTTCTGGCAAGTTTATTCACAAGCAAACAAAACTCTGGACACAATCATTCCACAAGAAAGAGCCATCCCAAAACGTAGCTTGATTCATTCAACAGAAGCAGAAGCATAACACTGCTGTAAAATCGTCTAAATGCGTTTCCCACATTCCTATCAGAACTGGAAGCTAATGTGGGTTCCTTTTATGTCCTCGTCCGATTTCTTTTTATGTCTATTGCTCTACTATATTTTAATATGACAGGTCAAAGGCATTTACGTAGTAAAGCAGAGATGAACTGCACAATTACAAACTCAAGTATTTTAAAAGTCTGTGTCACAGAGTAGTATCTGATTTTGAAATGAATATTTGACAACAATAGTGTCCAAGTTGCTGTGAAAAGTAGGAGCTGCTCAAGTAACAAGTTAAAATTCCCTGGACAATAAGGGTACTATTCAGTTTGCTTGAACTTCTTCTAAGCACCTACTACTAGTAACTATCAGAAAGGATCTAAATCAATGGACTTGCTGATCCTACAGCAACCACAGCTAGTTATAAAACAGGCTGGATAAGGAATGGATAGTTTTATTCTATTCATGCAGCAGCCTCATTCTGCAAATTCCATTTTTCCCTAATGCCAGTTGCTACTGAGTGCCTACCAAAACCACATATATATATATATACACACACACACACACTCACATACACACGTATAAGCTTTTATCCCCTTTTTAAGCCAATAAGGCAATCAACAGGGATGGAAAACTATACCTTCCAAGGACAGAAACAAATAGGCGGCCCTAACATACTAATTTACTCCATGTATGAGGGCATATTGATTTCATTACAAAAGAACCACATTCTAGCACTGAAGATAAATCAGAAGAGCACCGCTGCAAAAAGCAATGTGTTGTGAAAGACAGATGGCTTGGAGATTAACAGCTTCATTAAGGCATGTACATGCACCGATTTGTTTGTGATACGATAGTATGTAATTGCAGAGGCAGTCACTAACGTAACAGAGGGTATTCGGCATCTGCCTAGAGGACCCCAACAGGCGGGGTAAGCTAATACTGTTGAGCCACACACACTCCTAGCAGCAGAGTGCAGAAGCTACAGCTGCAGCAAAGGGACTTCACTGAATTTAGTTTCCATGTGTTCAACAAATTTTAAACAGTTTTCCCTATATTTTTATCTATGAAGATTAAAACCCCTCAACTTCGCTGTCATCATGAGCAATTTTGAGGACACTCAAATTTGCTTCCACTTCACCCTGGCATGGTGACCTGTAGAATCAGGAATTTGTGGAACACAAAGTGCAAGTTAAGCCTCCTCTCAATTTAAATTGATTTTAACTTTCTATCTAAAAGGCAGATTTTTCTATTGCTAGCTACTGGAATATGTTCATCTTCAAGAGCTCTTTCTAAAGACAGGTTGAAGAGGGGGGTGGCTTTTTTATTTTTGTTGTTTTTGCTGTTGTTTATTTTAAATCAACTCAATGGAAGGACCTGCTTAAGCTGATGCTCTTCCAGGATGTAGCATTTCTTTGGACTAAAAAAAAAAACCCAAAGGAGTCACTGATGCATGTAATAACACTTAAAAAATTGCATCCAAATTTTGTTTTTAAACCAGTGGAGTGTGAAAAAGTAGTACTAAGCGCTTAGACTTGCTTGTAACATAAGACAATATATCTACAAAACTTAAGTTATCCAAACATAGAACTCAACAGTAGGTTTTATCACCAAATCCTTCAGGATTGCAGAACTAGCATAGTGGATATACTTTTTCATCTTCCAAATTAACCCCCAAGCTTGCCCATCTTAAAAGAATGGGTACTTCTAGTTAAAGTGGGCAAACTACTGAACCAGTAAACTGACATAGCTTCACTGTGCCTGTGAGAAGGGTTGCTACAGTAGTTAGATTTCAGTTACTTAGCTACTGAACTTGACTAGTAAAAGAATATACAAAACACTATGTTGAATATTTTGCTTACCAGAGGAAGGATTGATTCAAACGACTAAGAGATCACAGTCGAGATATGAATGTTATGCCAT
Organism: Crypturellus tataupa; assembly: GCA_034781795.1. NCBI lineage: Eukaryota > Metazoa > Chordata > Aves > Tinamiformes > Tinamidae > Crypturellus > Crypturellus tataupa. Next base: position 551,474 of record JAWLRI010000201.1, on the reverse strand, counting down.
TTTGTAAGATGACTTTGATTGGAGTGTTTAATAAACCCATTTTAAGAGACACGACCTAAAATAAAGACCCTCTTTTAAAAGAAGTTACTACTTTAAGTTTCTTTCATAAGTCAGGCTCAAGGTGCCACGTTAGTTCTACCCCCACCTTTGTCCAGTCCTTCAGCCTGCTGCTCCCTCCTCAATTCTTCTCGCTCGTCTCCTAGGCTGCCCTCTCACTGTCTCTCCCTTTCTACTGCTCTCTGATGCCCTTCAGTCTATTCACGTTTTCCTAAGATGCCTTCATCCAAAAGACAAGGAGGCCAGAATTTGTTCCAGGCTCTAGCTATAGTTTTTTTCCTGAGGGGTAGAGGTAAGAATATGCCATTTTGCAATGAAAACATCTTGTGCTAGCTTGTAGTAGACTGCATGCTTAATAATCAAAGTCAGTATTCCCAGATCCAATTAAAAATAAAGCTTAGTTCTGATGGGCTTCAAAAGTCTTTAAAGAAAGACTGCCCAGAAATTCACATACACACACAGGAATCATCCCACCTACAGAGGCAAGACTGTATTTGAATGTAATCCACATTTTGCAATACTCTGCCTACAGCCATCATATTCTGGATGATTTACAAATATGTTTTTTTTTCTTTTTTTTTTTTGACATGAACTGCAGCTGCACTAGTTCACATAAGCTTAATATTACAGCTAGTATTAACTTGAGAGGATGTGTATTTTAGTGATGTTACTCCTGCTGTTCACTCAGGCACAGAACACCAACACAAAATGCTTATAGGAAACATGGGATTTTAACAAAACTTTCAACGAAGGGCAGCTCACCTTTGAGTCACTCGTTGCATTTTCAAGGCGCAGCACAAACAAGACAGGTTTAGAAGTCCTACTTTGCATGTCCAACTGCATTCAGAAGCTAGCATATTTGCACTATGCAGTTTCGAAACCTGCATCCTGTTCAGCAGTTCTCATATCCAATGGAAAAAAAAGGATTTTCAACTAGACTCCGCTGCAAACAGATGCCCAGAGATTTCGAGTATTATTAAATATTTATTAGCATACCTATTATCTGCTATCTGTCCCTGAAGCAGCAGCTGGAGACTAGTTCTTCTACTGAAAGTATAGCTAAGTGAAATGCAACCTTAACTACAGCATCATTTTCCCTCTTTGAATTTCTATGAAAAGTCAGGTACCTCAAAATCTCAAATTCAGTGGTACGTTTTGTTCTTAAGTAAAGAGAAGCCAGCATTTAAACACATGCGTTTCAGAAGGAATCTTGGAGATGATATCCAACGTTAAAAATCGAAGTTGGGGAAAAGATGGGGAAGAAGGGGATAAAAGCTGATCACATCAGAGTTGCACGCACCTATTAGCAGCTCTATGCATTATAAAGATAGACATATATTCAGTTAGTAGATAGGAACTGCCAAAATGACTTGTAGAAGGTAGATTTAAGACTGAGAACTGGATGATTGTAGACCATAGTTTGTCTCTACCTTCTACATAACTCAGAGAAACCATCTCAATTCCTCAATTTTCACATTAATCAGTTGTCACTACAATACTATCTGATAGCAAAATAAAAGCAGATCAGTCATATGAACACCTCAAGAAAACACTGCAGACAGGAAGTTTTCTGCTTATGCAAAATTTGGCAGAAACATTGGGTTTTCCACCCCTTGTCTCCAGCTGATAACTCCTTTGAACATAACTGTTAATTCCACCACCTGCTTCAGGAATTTGACTTGAAAAGAAAATGAAGTGCAGGAAAAGAAGTGAAATGTAAATCAGAGTACTAGGTTATCCTTTTTCAATATCAGCAAGACACAAATAAGACAGAATTAGTCTCTCTGAAGCTTAGCAACACAACTTATAACTTCAGAAATAAGACATGGATGATCCGGCAAATGCTGGTGAGAATCTCACTGCTCTATTCTGTAGCATCCTTCAAATCAGAAAAGCTTATGTGCAGACACCCTGCCATACTTGAGTGAATCTGAAGAGATGCCTTTAAATAACGCTGAACAAAGTTCCTTATTTTTGTATGTAAAACTTGTTAGAAGTGACCTCCATGAAAATGGCTATAGACTACATAATATTGGTTTGCTTTCTGCCGATCTTTACAGCTCCAGTAGTTGTTCAACATCGTCAAGAGGAGACAAAAAAGCTACCTTGACCTTTAAGCACCATACATTGACAGTGTTATTATATGGTTTTCAAGCACTCAATTTTAAACAGTTGATATGAACAACATACTAATTATTCTTTCCTTAACAATATTAGGCTTCCCATCTTTTTCTATACTCCACACAAGAACACATATATGGACTTAGTTGCGTTGGACTAGGGAGAAAGCACCAGAAGTCCAAAACGTAGAAACCCCAACAGAAAAAGCCTTATGCAGCTCCTCTATAGGATGAACAGTGATTCCAGCTTGAGGGCTTCTGCTATTTTCAATTAATAAATGCAAAGCACCAAGTTCAAAAGAACAAAACCCCATTGCTGAGGCTCAGGCGCTGCTCTGGGCCCAATGCTCCATCCTGAAACTCACAGGCAGCTGATGCCAGAGAATAGGGAACTGGCACGAAGGATTCTGTATGGCTTACTGATTAATAAATCAACAGCCACATACGGCACTACAGGGAACTGTCTTACACTCTCAGCTACTATTTTCCCTTAGTATATTACAATAATTGTAATTCTTTCAAATATGTCACTCCTTAAAGACATTGCCTCAAAATCAGAAGGTATTCTGAAATCAAGGAGCCAAGGAGCATTAAGAACAGCTTGGATGTCTGCACACTTCATGGGATTACTGCTCACTACCAGACAAGCAGATTTGTCAGAATCATGGATCTTACCTTGCAATGTTTGTAAAACTGACTTTGAGACATATATACACATAAATATGTATATACACATATTCTACGTTTATTATATACACACTTATACAGAAACAGACATACACACATGTCATTATGTATATATGAATGAAATAAACCTCTGCTTCTTTATATTTCTCTGGCCAGAACCTGTGAAGCACACATGTGAATGCTTAGCTTCTGTCCTGGTATTAATTACCCAAGTATCAGTATTACTTGAGTCCAGTACTTTAAAACCCTAATTTGAAAGAAAAATTACAAGGAAATAATTCTTGATCTTCATTTTGTCATGGAATTATATGGAGACACTGAAAGGCCTCAATCATCATCTGATTCTCCAGGCTGCAACTTTTATTCTTGACAATTCAGTGTCCTACTGAATGCCACGAAGCACTGAAATCTCCACAGGACTCTAAGAGCAGAGAGACAGAATAGTCTACATGATACAGATTAAATATCTGCAGGACCTTAAATTAAATATCTGCAGTTTCTATGGACTTCAAGAAATATCTTTTTTCTGATAACCTATTATTTTTAATACTAGCTTTACTTGGTGGAATAGAGAGAAAAAAAAAAAAAAAAAAAAGGAAAGATAAATCCCTTCTTTTAACTCCAAGCAGAAAAAAAAGTATTTTCAAATTATTTATTTTAAATCCCATTTAGCTTAAGCATTTGACTAGGTCTTTCCCCTACAGGTTTAAAAATAAAGTTATTTGCAAGTTTACTTTCAAAGTTTATGATCACTGTATAGAGTATAAGTATGTCAGGGCCAGGAGAGGAGCACAGCCATTACCCCATGAGCTAAATCTTAGCACTTCTTTGCTAATGAGTTTACACAGATGCTCTTCAATAGCCATCTGCAGTAGCAAACTTTTAAGAACAGAAGTTAACAGGTAAAAAAAAAAAAAAAAACTTCAGAAAGGAACTTTGCATACTTTTTCTTTTCATTAGAGAAAAAGTATCAGCTAGAAAAGCATTCAAAGTATTTCAGAGGAAAACAGTCTCAATTTCTCTGTATCATCTCCTACAGGGTTTACAGAATCAGCAGTACAAGCTGCAGCATTGCAAATGATTCAGCTTTCAGTCAGATATTAAGCATCTAGAATAGTACCCATTCCTAAACGGAAATGCTTTCTTTTTTTCCAGGTATGAAAAAGTCATACACAGCTTGCAGCTTTCCAAGGTTTAGTCTGTGATCAAGTTCCACGGCTACACTAGCTAAAAGTAGAGAGTCAGCAGGGGGACAGAACAAAACAAGAGAAAAATCCCCCCACCCTGCTTCTGGAGAGAAAAGTCATTCCTCATGGGTAATTTCTGAGAGGGATCAGAGCATGTGGACTGGAAATTTGAGAAGGAAACAAAAAATGATCCCCATAGGCTTCCAATAGGGTTCCACAAAGCTCTGAAGAAACTGAGCTGTCCCTGAAGCAGTTTCTTCTGCCGATAAAAAGCTGATTGTAAAGGGCTGGAGATCAAGGAGAGAAAGCATTTGTGGGATTTCCATATGATTCCCTCATATCCAAGACAGTCACTACACTTGTTTGCAATCAAGAAAGAAAATTAAGATGAAGTAGTCAAAGATGAGCACACCGCAGGACTCGGTGTCTCTGAAGACGAAAGGCAAGCACAGAAAGGTGAACAATCTCACACAATACTGATAATACAATGATAAAACAGTATGAAATACAACATTGCTAAATGCAGGGTGACGAAACCAAGAGGCAGCTGATCTAAACCAGCATACACACAGATGTGGCAAACTAGGAATTAGCATTGAGGAACAAGGTCTCCTCAGCTGTCATAACTATGTACTGTCATGTCAGCTCAGGAAATAGCAGCATTCAGAGGCCAAACAAACACAAGGAATTGTTGGGAAAGCAGCAGCAACTTCCACTGTTCAAGTCCACCTGCCGCCTATAGTGAAAACAGCTCCGCAGTACTCCTCTTGCTCTCACCACACATAGAAAGGACTAGAAGGATAACAAGAAATATCAAAGTATCATGAGAAACTAGACATTGGCTCACTGGAAAAAGGGGACAGAGTGCACATAGGACAGGTCCTTCCCACTGCTGGTGAAATGAAAAGCCAAATTGACAATATACACTAAGAAAAATAAACAAACAGGAATTTTAAATAGAGATCCGAACACTTACATACTATAGTGCCTGCTTAAATCATGGAACTTCTTGCTGTAAGTAGCAGCACGTGACAAATTTTAAGGAGGATTAAAGTCATTAGACAAAACAACTGGGGTGGAAGCAGCAGTGTGACATGAGGAGCCATTAAATGTTGTAAAGCACAAAAAAGTATCGTCAAAGAAGTTGCCAGTCTAAAGTCTTTCTGTGCTGGGGAGGTATGTGGGCAGAGAGACTGTTATCAGAAATCCTAATCATATCATCTTTATTTCCTATCTCTACAGATGACTTCCATTTTTGCAATGACTATGACTTGACAAATTCAACAACCAGAAGTCTACGCAGTTACTTATATACCACCTGTCAAGCACAAGAAATGCATCGTAGCACAGTATAAAGACTTCAAAGTTTAACTTAAGTCAGGAAAGCTATATCCTCCGTAATTTTGTAAGCACTCCTGAAGCAAGCAGTTGCTTGCTCCTCAAGCAACAGATGAATATATCAAAGTTTTATCTCTCTTTATAGAAGTCCATTAGGAAATCATGCTGAACTGCTAAGAAAATATTACCCGATTCTGATCAGGAAAGAATATCTATAGGAAGACAGTAAGAATTTAACATTACAAAACTCTGCATCTTTCAAGTAATCACACAATTGCTTCCGTTTTCATACTACAGGTACCACCTGAAGTTCTTCAAATTCACAACTGCCTATTGATACTTTCACTCACAAGCCTTTAAGAGTCAGCACAAGCAAGTCTAGGGGAAAGAGTTTCTAACACAGTAAAAAAACTTGATCTTAGAGTGAAAAAGCTATAGCTTAGCTATAGCACTCACATACTTTGCATAAGTGGACTTTTCTAGACTCTCAGTATTTGATAAAAAGATTAGTTTAAGAATTGACTTCATCTACTCTTAAAGGAGGAACGGAGAGCTGTGTGAGGTACAACCTGAACAGCACTCCATTAAATGTTATATCACAGCTCCAAGCCTTCAGTATTCATGGAAGACCCCAACTTTCCTGCTGCTACTATCCCTTTGGAAGTGGCTGTTAGCCACCATACTATTTCTGTTTTGTACATTCATTGCCATAGACAAGACTTGGTTTCTTGACACAGTTATCTCTAACCATCTCACCCAAGTATTTCAGACCTCTGAATCTACTATAGCTCAAGGCACAACTCCTACAGGCAAGTCACAACTGATACCTTACCCACTAGGAGGAAGAAAAAAAAAACATATTTCACAACCTATTGCCTTGTTAGTTCTTGAACTGTCTTTTAACCTCATGCACAGAGGCGCTGTCCCTTCTCATTAGGAAACAGATCTCTCTAAAGGAGGCACAGGGCAGTCTTATTTGAACAGTGACTAAAGATCAGATGTGAACCAAGAGATTGCAGCCTAGAGATCTGTTACGCAGCTGAGATCTATGGGTACAGCTTTCTCTTGCACATATCCTATAGAGCAGGAAGGCCACACAAGCCCAATATGAACAGGCTCCAGAAGGATCCCTGTTTGCCACTTGGTCGCAAATCTTAACACATTAAGATTCCCACTAGACAGAGGGTTGAAGCCTCCTCAGAGCCCGAGCTGACATCCTCTCAGCTGCACAAAATAATCAAGAACTCCAATTGAGACATTTTTACCTTGGCTGAGGCTTCTGTAAGAAAACTTAGTTACATTTCAAAGTCACCTCCAGTAATAGTTTAGGGCTCAAAACGCAAGTTTACATGCAAGAGGCTGCCTGTTAGCACCAATATCTAAACAGCACCTTGTGTCAAGCTAAGGTCTATTGCAAGCTACTTCCCTACCTCCCCCATGGATGCAGTGCCTCCCTGTGAAACTAATGCCAGACCTTGCAAGTCAGGTAGTTAACCCTCTGTACTATACTGCATTCACAGTTGGTTTTACAGAAGTCATTTCTAAACGCTCAACCCCTGCTTTAAAGGAGACATGGTATATCTTGTCTTTGGTCTCTTTCTTACAGAGGGTCTCTCCATGAACAGGGCAGTTTAGAGGGCTGCTGTTAATAACATAGCTGACATCTAGCACTGTGATAAGATACTTCATCTCACAATAAAAGGAAATCTGAGTTTTCCCTGAAGGAATGATGTACAGCTCTTTAAGAGCAAAGGAAGAAAAGACTTCCTTGTAAAGAAAAGTCTTGGTGGTCACTCAATACACCCACTATTATTGAAGCAATTAGCACTTGAACCTAGAGGAAGAAATCTCAGAAGTGGCAGGTGCCATGATTGTTATATCTAAAGCAAGAGAAAGGAGGACTAGACACCATCATGAATTCTCTGACAAGTTATAGCTCCTCCCAAAAATTGTCCCAGGGGAAGAAGCACATGACACACTGCTGCCTTCCACTGGTAACAGATGTTTGTTACAACACTAGATATGTTAATGTTGTCTCCACTCCAATCAAGAAAAATTTCTCCTACTTTATCCTCATATTGGCTCCAAGCCTCCCCATTGCCCCCAGGGCAACTAAAAACTGTTTCAGTTCCACACTCTGCATGGCAAGTACAGAGACAATCAAAAGACTGCGAAAGACTCACTGCAAAATGCTGCCAAAAACACCATGGTCCCTTCTATATAAGGTCAAGACCAGAGATTTAGAAGAAGTAACAGGTTGTAGAAAATCAAATGCAGGAAACAACACCTCACTTACCAGAATGGCAAACCAAACCAAATTCAAGTAAAGTGTCCTTATTTAAGGGCACTGGCCATGGAAGAAGCCAAGAGAAGCTCTTGTAATACTCCTTCTGAAGAAGCTCTAACAAAATGTTTCTAAGCAGGTCTTAAATGGGTCTCAAGAAATAAAAGTAAAAGCCTTAAGGTTTTAAAAATAAATAAAACCAGCAAGTTTCAGGTGTTTCACTCCAAATGAGCAATATATTCTAAAGAAATAGCTGTTCTGAAAGCAGCCACTGTTAATAGGCATACCGAGTTCAGGACATGTGGAATTAAATAGTGATTGCAATTCTGCTTTTCCTTATGCTTTTAGTTATACGGGCTAAGTACAGGAGCTTCTTTGGACAGAGCTATTCGGTAAGTCCAAATTCATATATAAGGTGACCAAGATGAAAATGATGATACAGAACTGCTGGATTTTCATTTGTCGTGACACCATACTTGGATTTGCTATTGTCGAATCTTTTCCTGTGGTCTCAGAGCTCATACTTATGGTTACAACAAAACATCCTTTTTTTTTTCAGTAGGAAGTTCCACACAGAAAGCCTTCCAATCTTTGAATTTTTGACATGATTACAGCATTGAGTGCATACATCCTAAAACCAATTCTCATAAAAACCAAGTCATACTAGTTTACAAGAAAGTCAATTGTAAAACCAATTTTAAAAACAGAAAATGGCCTACGTACCTGGTGATTATAAACAGCCACATACCCCTGCTGCTCAAGGTATTTGAAATATTAAAATGCAAATAAACTCAAATCAACTCAGCAGTTTCATTCAAAAAGAACAGTAATCTACTCAGTCTATTTTAGTATTCATAATTTCTATGTTCATGGTATCTAGAAGCATAGTAGTAATGAAATTGGAACGAATTACTGATACGGGCTTTATACATTTATGTTTACTATGTGTATTATAACTACCAGGCAGACAGCAGTATCTGGCCTCTGATATGCTGTATTTGCTTCCTCAGAGCATGCAGTTCCACTTGATGAAGAAAAAAAAAAAAAAAAAAAAAAAAAAGAAGAAAAAACATTGTTGTAGAATTATTATCAAAACCTCATAAGTTGCACTTGGAATTTGTTTGCAGAAATAAGAATAAAGCTATGGGTCATCACACCACGCCACTTTTGTGTGGGATAGTGTGTGATTACAAACCTATAACAACAACTTTACAATGTGGTTTAGACCTCATCTGGAAGGTGCTGAATAGTAATTAAGTGTTTTAAAGAGCAACCAGAAAACCCTCATTAGCATTCCAACATCAGAGTGTGAGAAGTTGAGTGGTTTTGCCCTCTGCTGGGAACATCTACTTTCAAGATGACATTAAGTCCCATGCCAGTTTATTTGCTAGGTTTTAAAAAGGTTCTTCTCTACAATTCATTACATAATGAGTCCCACAGTGCATCTTCTTTCCTGGTAGGCTTCAAATTATACAGAGACACAGAACCCAAGTTACCCACTTCCCAGTAAGTACTGCAGCCACCTTAGTAGCAACAGGCTACCTACATATCCCACATTCTTTTAATATGCAGGCATAAGGGCCAGATCTATACTGTAAAAGACAGCAAATGCGGACAGACCACAGCAATGAATACAATCAAGTATATTTGCTCTCCTGACTTAGGCAACAGAGAAACTTCTAATATATCACTATGGAAGAATTAAACTATGAGAAGCAGATTTTTTCCACCATGGCACTTAAATAGAAGAGGTCTGTGATTATTACTGTACACAAGGACAAGTGCATTGGAGGTTATCATTAGTTTTAACTGACAAAATGCAGAGACCAAAAAAAAAAAAAAAAATAGCTCATTAACACAGCAATAATGAGCTAGAAGCTGACAAAAAGACTGAATACAGAGCAGCTTTAACTTGGGTTTTTGATGGCCTTCCCCAATTCCATTCTGGTTATGGAAACTTTTTTATGTATGCATATCTCAACTACATCAACATTCCCCACAGAGGCTAGAATCACTCGGATTGCCAACCCTTACACAAAGGGCACACCTGCCAAAGGCAGGAAACATTGCCATGGCTGCTGTAACTTCACATTTCAATTCTCAGACACTGCAAAAGGAAAAAGCTCACTGAGGAAAGAGAGGAAGGAGAAGAAACCCCAAGAAATAAAGCAGCATAAAAAGAACCTCTCCTAGGAGAAAGAAAGTCTAAGATGTCATCAGCAGAGACACTGTTCCTGCTGCTCTTTCCTCAGGATTACAGCAGCTGCCAGTCTGACTTTTCCACAAAACACTTTCAAGCTAGTTACACACAGAATTCACACTTCCACTCCTCCCTCCCAAGTGTCCCAAGGTACAGTGCTACTTCCAGAAGCAGTATTTCAGAAAAAAAATGCAATTTAGCGTCTTGACTTTTACATGAAAGTACCAAAAGCCTGAGAAGTGTTCCAAGTACTATTAAAGGGCATTTACCACCCCAGTTTTTCCTTCCCCGAGACACATGGCTATAAATAAGACTAAAAATGCTAGAGCACACAGAATACTTTCTCCAGATTAAGATCATGGATTTCACTCGAAAGGTCACCTTATGGAAGCACTTGCCAGAATTAAGGTTTTCCACTTGAAATCACAAGCCACTTGGTTACCCCTGAACATAGTGTAACAGCACTACAGGCACAAACGTATAGCAGTTTTTCAGAAAGCTCAGGGTGCACAATGGCCACAAGATGAGAAGGAGGGCAAGATGACGTGTGCCTTCCTTACAGTGCTGTATTCCTCTGAGGAGTCCTGAGGCTGCCAGCAAAGGCACAGAAGCCAAGTTCTCATAGCTCACACATGCTCCTGGACCCTACTCCAAAGCAGTCACAACAGTTTAAGGGCATGAATAAGGTTTGTAGGCTGAGATGATCTTTTATTAGGTCAAAATGTACAAAAAATTAGTACACTGGTCTAACAGCAAAACACTGCCTCTCCATCCAAGCCTCACTGGTAGCAGTTTCCAGTGTCAGTTTTTAAATTACCAGAACAGAATAGAAGTTTGCTTTAAAACCTCTCTCAAAAAAGTGTGTAAGAATTACAGTTTAAACTCGTTCGCCCTCTGAGAAAGAGAAGGACAGCCCTTCAGAAAGCAAGTTGATTAAGGTTTGCTATGGCCTAATAGAGGAAAGTAATAGCTAGTTCAATGGAGTGGGGGTCTATCTGTCATGATACTACTGCAAAATACACTAAACATCCAAATATTTTCAGACGGGGTAGGAGAAAAACAGACCATTCAGCATACTACATCTGAACAAGTATCCTTCATGAAACTGAAGGGGAGCAAAAATCCTTGAAGTTTCAGGTATCATCTGAATATCCTATCACCTCATGGTGGCCATAACAAGCAGTCCTACAGTTGGGGAACATCTCCGCTATATTGGTTCCTGCTTAAAAAGGTTTCCAAACTTGACATTTAGTCTTTGCTCAGACATCTAAATAAATCTGGAGTATAAGTGGCAAAATCCATTATGTATGGATATGTAAATAATGCTCAAGTGTTTTACACTAAACTGCAAGCTTGGATTATTATAATTTGTTGCTATATGTGCTTCACCCAAAAAATATATCAAATAACACCAACTTAAGTTTAAAGAGTGTAGGTTACTCTTGTCCATGAAATACATTAAAATCTTAAACCACTCCCTCCTAATCTTAAAAAGGGATTTTATCTTTCAGAACAATTCTTACAGTATATATCTCCCAAGGATTACAATACAGAAATGCTAAAATGGCGTAAGGACCTTCCCCACTTCTGTTCTTCAAAGCAAACTTACTCTGAATAAGCATATTTGCAACCTTAGACACAGAAGGACATTATTACAATATTATTTCAAATTTATCTTAATATATCTAGTAAGAGTCAAAGGGCCAATGTTTTTCACTGTTGTTCATACAAGGCAAATTCAAATAAAAAAAAATGTGAATGCTTATTTGCAATATTTAACATATTTAGCTCAAAATCTACTCTTCATTTTCCATGCTTTGTTTAGAGCAGAAAGCAAAAACTATGTTGCTTGCAGAGCTTACTTCCAGTAGTCACTGAATATTTAAGAACTTTGACCTTTCAGCTTGTGCTCAGATCAGGGTTAGCAGTGACCAAGATATGTAAAGCACTTATTATATCTGTCAGCCAGAGTCCAGTATCCACACTAGCCCAACACCACACAAAATTACCAGTTGTGCAGAGAAGCCAAACCAAGGCCAATCTGAAGAATGAATTGCCTTCTCATTCCTACATGCCAGACCTCAGGTATACTTGCATGGTTATATTACCTGTGCTGTAGATGTCTGATGGAGCACTTTTGAAGAATACTGCTCTGTACTGAAATTCCTCTCAGACGCACTTTATGGCATTTTATAGGAAGGGGATGCTTTACAAATACCCCCTTTAGCTCATTAATCCATAACTCACTTTAGCCACAAAGCCTGCTATGCTACCACAATACTGAGCCAAAAGAGTGAAGAGCAGCTATCGTCCTGTGCTTTGTTCTTAACGCAAACAGAAGTAAACAAGACTTCAAAAAAATGTGTATCCTTGAGGCCTCATCTAACAGTAATTCTAACATAACAAAGGATTTGTTTAAAAACACTTAAACTACCCCAAATAACCAGCTTTGAGAAAGAATAACTGTAAAATCTAGGGAAAAAAAAAAAAAAGATAAAGAATAAAATCAGGTAGAGCACAAACCAAAAGAAAATGACTTTCAGGTGTTAGAACCAGATTTCCTTCATCCTCTGCAGTCTCACAGGGGACACTGAAGAACCCAACTACCACAATAATATTTAACAGTAGCTTTTTCTTTTATTCAAGACCCGATTCATAACCCTGCTGATCAACAGCAAGCTACCCAAGGATTTTACTTTAAGAGAAAATTGGGACTTTAAATTTTGCCATGAGTCAAATCATAATGTCTTTGTACGAGCAAGCTGCAGAAGCTGCTTTGGATTACCTCCTATAAAAATGTACTTGTAGCCAACAGACATCAAGCCTGCTCAATTTCTCAGACTTTATGTTAAGACACAATTACAATAACTAGTATCAAACCAGATAACAGCTCCACTACTATTCCTGAGGCTTTGAATATGACTATTTCCCTAAAGAGCATATAAAAAATTCTTAAAGACAAAAACAAACTACTACCCCAATTCCAATACTAAAATTTTTATCCTAACACGTTCTCAGATTTGCTATAGTTATTGAAAGGCAGAAAATGTACCTGCAGTACCATGGACAGTGTACAAAAAAAGTTAATTTGCTTCTCAGAATACCACTGACTTTTTTATTTTAATATAAAAAGCAGTCAATAAAAATTTAAAGGAAAAAAATTCACAGAGCAATATTCTGTGTGACACCCATGAGCCTGAGCATTTAACTTGAAGGAGTTCTGCTATTCTTCCTCCACTGAACTTTCTGCATTAAGGAAGAAAGTATTTCTGCATCTAGGCCCAGAACCAGTCTTCGACAAGGCTAAAATTTATCTTCAACACTGTGAATATGAAGTTAAGTTTTTGATATAGAATCGCAGAATAATTCAAGTTAATAGGGATTCAACATTTCTTGTCAAACTCCTGCTCCAGGATCATCATTGATTCAGTTGTTCAGGGCTTTATCCAGTTGGAGAATCAAAACTTCCAAGGATGGAGGCCAAAGAATTTCTTCTAGTTACCTGTCACAGCAACTACCTCTAAGGTGAAAAAGGTCCTTCTCGCATCAAGTCATTTTAATTTACGTCTATTGTGTCTTATCCTCCTACCAGGCACAGCTACAGAACTCTTGGCAATAACCCTCTCATAGGTACCACAAAGTTCCTCTCACTTCCTCCCCCTGCCAGAGGCCTCCTCTTCTCCATCTGGACATTCACTTTTAGGCAAAGCAAGTAGTACAAGAAACTGTTAAACACAAGGTAGTTCACAAGAACTAGTTAGCACCCTAAAACTTACTTCAAATATCTAAGTAATAGATTAGACTCCATCCTCACCACCTCCTTTCTCAAAAGACTGAGGAGGGCTGCAGATACCAAGACTAGCAGTGATGCTACATTATCATGAAAGTATCTTCCGTTTAGTCACACACGTTTCCCTGGAAAACACCTCCTCACTGTCATCCCTAGCTGACAAGGAGCAAATAAAATCAGAGAAATGTTTGTATTCCTCATTCACCCTCTATTTTTAGTTCCTACAAAAAAAAGCCCCTGCACCTCCTTAAAAATTTAGTCTCAATTCTTGAGGAGCCGATAAGAATTGTAGAGTAGAACTGGTCAACATCTTCAACCTTGTTCTAAAACACAAGAAACAGCATCGCAACTGCCCACAGATTCAGTCTCAGCCATTCACATACACAGTGTCTCTACAGCCATATGAGAACGCAAGAAAAACCTGACTTTCGCAAAAAAATGAGAATAATTCCTTCTCGCCACAGAAGAGTAGCCAAGTCGGTTTTTAAGCCACAGGCAAAGAACACTTTCCAAACTGAGATACAATAATATTAGATGAATAACTAACTTGCTCATATTTTCTCTTTAAACCTAAGGCAACACAGTAATGTATTAGAACTGATTTGAATTTATACAGCACTCAAGGCAGAAAACAAAATATTAGAAGTTAAGGCCTCAATCCTATGAGCATTTAAAAAGTACCTAACTTTACCCAATGGAAGTTACACAATGTGTTTGAACCACAGGCCACAGCCTAAATTTAGAGTATTTGGTACCAAAACATAATTATGGCTAAACAATTCCCAAGCTAAAAATCTCTCATTTGAATATAATGGTCTCACTGTTTAAATTTAAGCGTCTAAAAAGTAACAGTAGAACATACAAAGGTCTATTTTTATAAACCCACTCAAAGAAAGAAAACTTATACTTAAGACATCTATATTTGATATTTAAGGGTGCACATGCAACTTTTAAGTATTAGTCCCTGCAGCTATTGACTGCAAAGCCTGATGGCTCTTTCCAGAAGGATTTGGAAATTAGGTCTTTGATTCAGCTCTTGTTTTAGGCTGAAAATATCAACCATAAAGCTTCTCTAAAAATATGTAATTATACTAACAAAATCTAATTCAAGACAATTAAATATACTTTTTACCTATGTAGAGAAGCGAGCTGGATAAAATACAAGCATGTTCAATTAAAATGTAACATCAAAACAAAAATCCATTATCTAGCAGGTATTGGTTGAGAAAAGACAGCACTGGCTCAAAGTTGGATTTTAGTATGGAAAATTTTAAGAATATTGAGCTCATATCTGCTCAGGGAATGGGCAAAAGTAGGAGTTTTAGTCAACAGTAATGAGTAAAAACGTCCACCTCATTGCAGTTACAGTATTTTTTTTTTTAAAGCCAAAAAAATCCTAGAGTTTTATTTTGTGAAGAAAAAAAGCCCCACAAATGTAGAACTAAAAGCCTCTCAAAAACTTACACAGAACAGCAATAATGAATAATCTATTATCTGTGCTCACTTTTGCCTGGCTTATATTCAGAACTTTGCACTATGCAAACATTACTAGGAAAAGAAGGAGAAAAAGGAATTTAAGAGAAATTTATTTCATAAGTAGCCACCCTGTTCCTAGCCTTCAACTTAAGCATATACCACAGTTCTCCATTGCATGTACTTTTCAGAAGGTAGAAGATTATACTTAACTTAGTTGGTTTAAGCCTACAAGATTGTCATCATTAAAAAAAAAAAACTCAGTATGAAACAAAACTCAGATGGCTAAGCATCTTAGGCAACAACGCTCAGAAATTATCAGCTATAGCTGACATATAGTAAGCTTTGATAAAAGAGAAATAAGGATGAGAAATTCTAAAATCTGCACAAATTAAGCTAAAGGTTGAAATTAAAATCAGAAACTGTCCCAAGGGACATCACAGTGAGCCAAGTTCTTTAGGACAAAAATTAGGGATGACCTTAAATTATTCAAAACCTGGTATTTATTATGACTAAACAGGAGAGTTCACAGACTCCAGATAAGGATCTTGCAACACTGTCTTCAAATGAAGGTTGTATGGCTGATAGGACAAAGTTGTGACAATCTACAGGTTAGCAATAACAAGGTCTAACTACTTGCACGTCCTCAAGTCTGAAAACTGATTAAAATTACGCTGCAACCTGTGCTGTGCATCACAGACATGTTCTGTATCCAGAAGAAAAAAAAAGTAAACTCATAAAATGCCATCACTACTGTTCCATGACCTCTTTCACATTTATTCCTGATGAGTAAAAGACTCATTTAGCTATTTGTATGTTTAACTTGAAGCACAGAAAAACTTTATACAGGACGGAAGAATCTTTGTATTGCTTACTCTATGTGACTATAAGAAATCCAGCAGGTAGCAGTTTTGTACATTGACTCAGATCACAAATCCCACCTCCCACACCTAGCACACAAGCTACAAAGCTGATGAGAAAATTTGCATGTTTGGTACTATACAACAAGGTCAAGGAAGGCCAGGACTGCATTCAGGGAGGTACCTTTATCTCCCTGGGGAGGAGAACGTGAAACTGCTTAACAATATCCAAGATATTGCACATTACACAAATTTTGGAGACAGTCATACACAAAACAACTGCCTTAAAGAGAAAGCATTACAAAACATCCTGTAGAAACAGTTTTCCAGGTCATCTTTCAAAAAAAAAAAAAAAAAAAAAAAAAAAAAAAAAAAAAAAAAAAAAACTGGTTGAAAAGGAAAAATAATCTAATATTCTAGTAAGGAACAATGTGTTAAGTTATCCAAAACTAGAGCATCAGAATATATATTTCTACAGACTGAGACAGGGTGTGTAATGACTTTAAATAAATTCCTTCTGCCACTACCTTAAATATGTAGAATCCAGGTAGGTATATTTACCGAGTCACTAGAAAGGTGCACAGTGTTAAGTTAAATCCCAGACATATAATCTGCTTGATCATGATAGATGCACACTACTAAAAAAAGTTCACTGCAAATTCATTTCCCCAGCATACTCTAAAACAACACAACACCGAGTAAAGATACAATATTTATGCTAACAGTGCACAGTGCTAAGTTTCTTACTGTTCAATAGGAGCCACGAGCAGTGTCTTCAGAGACATGTCTGAGCCCCTGTGAGAAGCAGACTAACCAGAATCCATATGAGATTCAAGTGATACATGACTTCATATTTCACAAAACTCACAGTGACAGAAACCCTCTTCTTTTTGTACTATAGAGTCTCTCCTGCACACATTGTAAGCCTCAGAGAACACACACAAACAAACCACACTAGCACTATCAAATAATGCTGCACTGCATCTCTACTGAGATTGCATTTGCCATTCTTCGAGTTGGTATGTTCTGAATACAGTAGAAAAAGCAGCTGATTGTTCCTCTCAGCCAAAAAGCAGCTCATTTATTAAGCATAGCTGACTACAGTACTATAACTAGCTAGAGGGAAATGCTACAGTCTACAGAATCGGTTCTAAGTGGTTTCTGGCTGAGGTTAGGTGTCTAACGCTGTTAGACAGCCTAGCTAGTTCTTAACAAGCTCCTGTTATAAGTATTTCTAAAGTAATAACCAGAACAGTAGTTCTCATACAAAGCATAAGGCTGCCCTGGGGCTCACAGGCTTGGAAGAATGAAACAAAATGGGACAATGAGCAAAAGAATTAAGAAAGTAACATCTCGAAGAGGTCTCAGTGAAAGCAGGAAACTACTCCACTAGTGAAAACACAAGACAATCTTTTTTCAAGTATGTTCACAGTAACTACAACTCAAATTAAAAAAAAAAGAAAGAATGCTATGACCCACTGAGATGACTACCTATGTGCAGAAGACAGCCTGATGATTATGGTAAGAGATGGTATTTCCTTAAATTCCTCAGTTATTCCTCTATATTTTCAAATTGCACTAAATGTTGTATACAAGAAAACAAGTGATCATTCTCTAGGTTCAAATTTACAAGCTGATGTTCTAGAACATTAATATGTTAAACACATGCTTTTCTAAATTGAAATATTAGGAAAGCAGCTTTTGAGGACAAGCAGCTATAATTTCTCAGATATCGTTCTTCAGTTATAAATGCCTTGACCCTTAATGTAGGGAGAAGTTTTGTAAAATTCTACTGGTTAATAAAGAGGATTTAACGTGGAAAAACAAAACAAAACAAAACACCCACACACACCACCAGAAACACATGCAAGGGAGCTATTTCAGATGAGGGAGCTTTCTGATAAACTGCAGCAAGACCAAGTCACTAGACAAAGTGGGTTAATTTTACTGGATGTCTCTCTCATTTACACTAAAGTTTTTAGCATATTTCCAGCAGTTTGGAGGTCCCCTACTACTTACACTGAGGGAGAAAATACACCTAAATTAACTATATGGCTAGCTGACCATATGACTATATTTGACCTAAGAAACTTTGGGCTTTCATTTTATGCTAGCTTAGGAGCTCTCAGAGAATACCTTATATGAATGAGATGCTGAAGTATAATTCTAGATTTTGCTCATTAAAAAGGGAGAAAAGACACAAGCAGTGACTCTTCAAAGAGAAGTTATGGTTTCCATATAGAATGATTCAACAGATAAAGTTAACTTCTGCAGACCACAGTGAACCTTCAGGTCCTGAGCTGACAGGTACAGCTACATATGCCTGTCTTTATTCATTGTATTTGGCCAGAAGGTACAGGAGAAGATAGACAGTTGAGCACTTCTTCCACACAGTCAATGATCATTACTGTGCAGTTTTTCCCCCACTCCATTTTTTTTCAGATTTCTTGACTGTATCATGAACCAGAAACTGTGAGCAATAACCTCTATCTACTCATCTATCTGGAACATTACCTTCATCAATTTTTTTAGCATTAGCTCCTTCAGGAAGGAAATTCCTGATCATATATTTATATCATAACATTCTTTCACTCCTGCGCTCAAATTCAGTTAAACATATTTTTAAAAAATCTAAATTAATGCAAGAAATAATAGGAAATAGATTTAAAGGTAATAAAACCATTCCAATGCCAACTAGAGTACTTGATACTTCAAGGAGTCTTGGCCCACCGATCATGTAATTTCAAGTTAATATATACCATCCAGGCTGGATTCACATTAAATCTACATAGAAATCTATAAAATCTTAAATTGTGACAATATGTATGTAACCTGCTTTCAAATAAAAAGAATCCAATGAGTTCACCGCTTCAGGCAAATTGTCCAGCTTCTCACTCTTCCACATTCATGAAGATAGAAAACTCCATGTACCATATTTTTGTTTTGCACAGCAAGACTGCTGCCCTTTTAGTTACCAGGTTTTTGTATTAAACCTTACATTCCAGAAACGGTTTAAGAACATCCACTCTGGGAAAAGTAAATGCCCCTTCTGTTCAGTGCTGCTCCTCAGCAAGAGAGAAATTAGGGCTCAGCAGTCCAAAAGATGAGTTGAGATGCAGTCCACTGTGGAGAAGGCCCAAAGACATGGAGAAGTAACTCCAGGGATGAAACACTATTTGAGAATTGAAACAGATTCTCTCTTACTCCTGCAGTATATTGAGGGTCTATCCTGCAAAGTTCCTGTGACTCAGTTCAAGTTCTGAAAAATTTGTTAGTGTAAGTTTAAAGTCAAAAAAGGGAAATAATTTCCATGTATACTTTGTCTCTTTAAAGAAAGTAAATTCCTAGTGTCAATAAAAACTGCAAAATCTTGCATTCGACTGCAAGTATTAAACTTCTCTCGGGAATCACGGACTATAATACCAAGATGAGTATAAAAAACTTACTAAACCAGATGGAGACACTGTTCAAGGACTTGTGCTACAACAGGGCCCTCCATCTGAAAAACAAAGTGTGTAATATTGCAGTCAATGCAAACTCACTTCATTTTAAGTATCTAGTATTTCCAAAATAGAACCAAGGTACAAGAAAATGACCCTGGGATTGCAGCATGCAGGAATGTCTCTCACAGTCGGCCCAAATACTGCCTGCCTCACAAGAAAACAGGTCCTAATCAAAAGTACCACTGTGGGAACAAGCCTCAGTCAGGAATAAGCCCATTTTCCACCAAGTTCAGTGGCATATTTGTTTGTTCTCTACATCCACCTTTATTTTAAATCAGTGATTAAAAAGGCACAAAATCCCTTTTACACTTGAGCCGAATCCACTTTTTCCCAGGTTGAAAAACAGCAAGAGATGAACTACCTAGTAACAATACATAAATGACTGCGTAATCATTATGAAAATAATCCTAAAATATTCTCCTGACAATAAAAATGCAGCATATAGTTTTTAGAGAAAGAGAAGCAATGAAAAGCAACATAATTTTCTTCACCCGTGCTCTCCTGCCGAATACGGATACAAGTTTCCTCAAGTTTTTAAAGCATATGCATGAAAGAGAGAATACAACCTATTTTGTAAATATGCATTTAGAAAGCACTTCTAAGACACATTTAAGTGAAAGAAATAGTTTACGGGTGCCACATTTCTTTTTTTTTTTTTTCCCCAGTCTATTCTAGAATTACCTGATCTTACTGGAAATCCATGTGGAAATCACTGGTTTAAAAAAAATACAGTTTACTTCGGTAAGCTGGAGAGGCCAGTCTGCTAGTAGATACAAAGCTAGCCAAAGGCAGCAGTCAAGAACATAAGTTCTGAATGTTCACTAGGTTAATAGAAACCGATATGATTCTGAAGAAAATACTCCACAAAGATGGACTTTTTAGTCAGTTTGAGCTTGCATAAGAAGTGACAAAACCAAACATACGATCAAAGTTTCTGGTACGAACGAAATCAAGTTCACTAAAAATGCTCATCTAACTGATCCAAATAGTTAACGGAAAAACGTTTACATGCTTTTATTTAAAGAGCAGGTTATGGTCAAATTCCCTGCTAGATCCTTACATTGCCTTCACAATTTGCTTAGGTAAGTGAAAGATCTGAGCTGCACCTCAAGTCATGCTAAACCACTTTGGCTTCCAAGGCTATTAGATGTTTACAACTATTAAAATGTTAACCAATCTCTGAAAAGAACTATGTGAGGGAGAGGAGATTTCTGCAACCTAGGACACATTCATCATATGAAAGTTTAACAACTGTTCTTCTGGTGGTCTGACTAGATGTAGTAGAATGAGGTTCCTTGCACAATACTGCAAGTCTGTTAAGTTTCACAGAACCCGAATGATGAACTTAGCTGCCCAAGACCTAAAAAGTATTTCACGATAGACAGTTAGTAGTCATCCATGTTTATAAAACATATTCTATTGGAATAAATGAAATGGTTTCAAGAGAAACAAGCAAAATTTTGAAAAGCAGTGCCAAAGTTAAGCCTTCAGGGTCCATAGTAACTTCAAAACATTTAACATGCAAAGAACACTAACCTTCCTGAATAACTGCAACAAAGGACAAAAACTACCTGTTTTATCATATTTTTAATAAATGAGCCACGTGTGTGTTATCTCCCCAGCTTCACTAACTCAAGCTTTTCATTTGGTGGGCATTGTATAGAAGGTCTTAAACTTTTTTTTTTTTGGGGGGGGGGGGAATATTAAAATATTTTTTAAAAAAGCACTGTTCTTTGAAGTCACTCACCATCTCTTCTCTCTAAACAGAAAAACTGTTAGAACCTTCCAAAGGTCATCATTTAAAATGCTAATAAACAGGCACCTGAAGAAGAAGCATGCAATTAAAAGTAAAGATCAACTTTATTATGGTATTTCCCTTTACAAAATAGTCCTTTCCCCTAAGATGAACTTTGCTTACAGATCAGCCAACTTCAATTTCTAAGCATTTCTAAATGCTTGCATGCATTCACCTTGTTTATGAAACAAACTCTAACAGAGGATCTCCAAAACTTTAAGGTACTACACATCTGAATCCTAGATCACGTACAAGTTTAGTGTATTATTAGAGAGATTTAAAAAAACTAGAAGTATATCTGAGTACTTGTAAGTCACCTAAAAACAACTGATTCTCTCTAGCCTAGCAGAGGGTTTATTTCCTGCTTTTCATGGATCTGTACTTTTTTCCTCCAGACTAGAGACAGGCAGAGAGTAGAAGGAATTTCATTCTTCCACATATTCATCTTTCAGTACTAGTTTGTCTTCTAGTTCATGCTAGTCATCACGCTTAGGTGAGTACAAAGTCAGAATACACAGATGCTTGAGTCTAGATGCTTTAAAACTAAAATAAAATACCTACAGTTAAACCATAGTGAGTTAGAAGTCTTCACAGGCTCAGTCAATATGTGATTTGTCAACATTAACTTCTAAAACTTCTGAGTAAGAGTAAGCTAACATCTGTAGGCCTAGAGTTTCCACAGCTTTAACTAGCTAATGGTTTCTGCTTACATTTACATACGCTCTAAAGAGAATTACTTCTCCCATGAACTACTTATTCGATATTACCATACTGACACAAATATACAAGCCATGGACAATTAAACCCTTTCAGGTACAATAACAAGGCATTCTGGGATAATTATCTAGGGTATTTTCCCTCCCTTTTCGCTGTAGGGCCGCTCACTTTGAGGTCGGCAGGTCTCGGAGCCCCAAGACAGGCCACCGCAGGCAAGACGTGAGCCCCTGCCTGGCCATGTCACCTGCCTCGGCTAAGGCACAAAATGGAACGAGCTGTGAGTATTTTGCAAGTAGGCGATGGAAAGTTACATATCGATTGTTGCACAGACAGACAAGTCTCTGGAGGTTACTTGGACTGTCCAAAATAACAGGGAAAACAAGAAGCTGCCATTTACCATCTGTTTGTCACGCACGCTCTCTCTCTCTCAGGGAAAAGGGGGGGAAAAAAAATGCAAATCACAAGAACAAATGGAGTCCGGCTTTGGGGAGGAGGAAGAAGGGGGGAGAGAGGAAATTTCCACGCGAATCCTCAGTGAATCACACCGCGATGCCCGGCGGGCGGGCACAGCCGGCAGCCCCGGCGGGCACCGTCCCCTCCCCAGCACCACCCCGCCTCTACGCGGCCCAGCGGCCCCCGCCGCCCGAACCTGGCCAGAAACGGACCCGCAAACATAGCGGGGGCAGGGGAGCTCCGGGTCCCGCCGTTCCCCTCCCCGCGCCGCCAGCCAGCCCGGCCCGGAGCGGAACGGCC
>JAWLRI010000201.1:513469-527418 GCA_034781795.1 Crypturellus tataupa | reverse complement strand
ATTATTATTATTATTATTATTACATTTTTTTTTTTTTTTTTTTTTGTGGCTCACTTTTTCTCATTTTTTTGTCCCCTTCTCCCGCATCCTCGCAGGTTGTGACCCGGTGTGACAGGGAGTTTGCGTGGCTGATGAGGGCATCGCTTTCCGCAGCCAGTGGCGAGACGTGGCCGCGGCCGCTTCCCGCATGCCCGCCTGCAACAGGAAAGCCATCAAACTGTGCGTCTTAGTGCAACCGGCACCCGCGTGGCAGTCCCCCGCCTGAACGGATATTTGTATTTTATTTACTTATACGTTTTTTAAGGGCTTTGCGGGTCCGTTTCCCATATGGAACAGGTTTCTGTTCAGAAGTCCAAGGGCATTGGAGGTTTTCTTGGTGTTGTCTCTTCAGTTAGGAAATCGACGCAAATTCTGCTTTCAGGAGTTGTAATTAATTCTGCAGAAGCAGCTTTCTCCCTCAGAACTCCCAAGGAGAGAACCTCTCTGCTGCCAAAACACTTGTCTTGCCTCCTTGTTTGTTTCTTATGCCTTCAGAAACTCACACAGACCCTACTGCTTGGGTCTCTTCTCTCTGCCATGGACACTGAAAAACCGAGTGCCACAGACCTGTCAAGGCTGAACCTGTAAATCTACTACTACTTCTCTCTCTCCTTTTTTCTTTTTCCTGTAATCCCAGTATCACACAAAGGGACCTCAGCTAACAGGCAAAAAGAGTGTTTTTACTCCCAGTCTTTATGACTCTACAGTTCCTCCACAGCATCCTCAGCTCTTATAATAAGCACTTTCATCCTGGGTACTTACTCATCAGTTATCTTTAAGGCACAGGTTATTAGTGCTTTCACCATGGCAGGGTACACCTGATGTTTTGCTTATTTCAGCAATTGCTGGGTAGGACAAGTGTTCATCACAGAATGCACAGGTTTGACTATTTTGTTTAGCAGTATGATGTTTTTCTTCTTTATGTTTCTGTCCTCCAGCGAAGTGTTGTGCTGGCACAGCTTCACACCACACACATATTGCACTGATAGTGAAGTCTCTTGTGCTGATGGAGCCTATTCTCTTTTCCCCACA
This sequence comes from Crypturellus tataupa, assembly GCA_034781795.1. Classification (NCBI taxonomy): domain Eukaryota; kingdom Metazoa; phylum Chordata; class Aves; order Tinamiformes; family Tinamidae; genus Crypturellus; species Crypturellus tataupa. The sequence goes on along the minus strand of JAWLRI010000201.1, from coordinate 526,347 downwards.
AGTTACATTACTTTTGTGTATAAACAATTTTATATTGATGCGAGTATATCCATAACAGGAAAACTCTATTAATTAACTATATCACTACCAGTTGTGGGCAAGACCTAGGTCTGAATAAAAAGAAATACAATATTATTTTCATTAGTAGTCTCAACATATAAACAGAAATGCAGTATTCTTTTGAAAATGAAACATATAATGGTCCTTACATATGTATTTAATATATGACTATAACTATATCTCATATATAACACATCAGATTCAAGCGCAAGTATATATGAAATGCATATTTTTCTCAAAAACTTTATTTTGTACATTTTCTTATCAAGTTACCTATAAAGGATTATGCCCCGGAGGTATCCATTATGTAAGTAGCTTCTATGAGTAATGCATTTGTTGACACATCTAATACCTGTCAATGTTTCTTGTTGAATAAAAGAAAGTCCTTTCTGAAAGAAAGATGAAATTAGTACATTTTAAAAGCTGAAATTGATGAGTCAGAGGTAAGGCTCTTTAATAAGTGACATTATTCTGTGCGTGTATTTTGTTCTGCCTTGCTTTAATCTAGGGTTGAGAATCCCATACTAAAGGTCTGTTTATATTCCTTTGCTGAATCCCACATGAACAAAAATTTCAGCACTATCCAATAATAATGTTAAAAAAAAACACATGGCTGAAGGTTATATTGCATTAAATTACTGAAAGTTACAAATAACATAATGTTTCCATTTCTGCTTCTATTTGGTGAGAATACATCATTAGTCCATCATGCAGCTATTATTAGCTCCAAGATGTCCTTAAATTACCCACTTTCTTGCTTTGAAGTAATTGTAATTGCTTTGGTAGAGTTTTATTACATAGCCACATTTTATCTTTTTTTTTGTCATGCTTGTTTCTCCTTTATTTTGAAAATGTCTCATAATTGAGCAGGATTCTTCCTAAAAAAATCCCACATCCACAAATAAAAGTTTCAGCGTACATTTTCTTGCAAATAACCAATGCATACTAGCTAGACTGAAAAGGTCTACCTGTATGATTTATTTATTTTAGCTCAGCTCCACTTTCCCTGCAATTTGTTAAATATGCACTGTCATGTATTCACTTTCACCATGTGCTGGGAAGGTGTTCTCTGGTGAAATGTCCTACAGTTGGTGTCTTATAGAAAAAAATATAGGAACCTACCAGGCCTCTGCAATTTGGGGTGAAACTAAGCTGTTTGCATGATTCCTCTTGCTAGTCAGCACCAACTCAAACGCCTGTCAAGCCATATGGAAGGAATCTGGCAAGTCTCCACAGTCCCAGCCACTCCTAACACCAACAGGTTGTTAATGCAGTGGAACATCTTGGGAGGAGACTGCAGAGGGATGTGGTAGCACACGGACACTGGTAGAAAAGGAGGAAGATAAGTATTCTTTCCCGTGCTTGACATGAAGAGTATTTCTGCTAGGATTTCGGGATGGGAATGGCTGCAAAAGGCCCGTCTCAGGCTAGATGTCATAAAAAAAAAAAAAAAAAAAAAAAAAAAAAAGACCACTACAGCAGCATGTCTCTGTGCTGGGATGACCATTGGTGCCCTGGTGCTTGCCAGCGCTCCAGCTGCTCGGCTGCTCGCTGGGTTGGTTCTGGCATGTCAGCATGTGCTGAAATAAACCACGGGTGTGTGCATTTCTGCGTGCTCGTACTCAGAAAATACTTCAAGATTTGAAGAGTTCATATTCCTGAGTTACTCTGGAGCTAGTAGGACTTGGGTGCCTGTTATCTTATACCAAAAGACAGTTTTTGTAAACAGAAAAAGCATACTCTGGAAAATCTCACTGCCTATTATGCAAAGTTTATCAATATTAATGCAGAAATTTGCAGAACGGTTGACGAAAGGATTTTTAGAAATGCAGTTATTTACTGCAACAAAATATCAATTGCCCCCTGGACTGCTATGAAAGTTAATGATATTGTCCTTCCTTTTGTCACTCTGGGAGAGCCAGACATCTTTCTGCTGCTCAGGCTAATGATGCCTTTTACTGGGCCAACGTGCTGGAGAAGGAACGGCACGACTGTTCTGAGTACCTGCAGAATAATAATGAAGGGTTTTGTTGCAAAACTGAAGGGCAGCTAGAGGAGCCTTACAAACAGGCTGATCAATATTTGCTACAAGTGACAGATGTTGACCATGTATGGTTCAAAATCTATGAGAGGAGGAGGAGGTATCCAAATCGCTCTCAGAAACAAGATCAGGGATTTGCCCTGCTCAGTCTTAATGGTAAGAATATAATGTTGAAAAATTGATGTTTTTTAGTCAAGCCTATGAGAGAAAAGTGTCTTTGCCATTTTTTGTTGTTGTTAAGAAATGATGTTATTAGGGGAAAATGAGCCCCGCAGTGGAATGCCTCAGTCAATTTTTTTCAGGATAATCTTTACTGATTTTGGCACAAGATACTTTATGTGCTAAGTGCATCTGCCTTTGCAAGTGGAAACAGAAATCCCTCCTGTTTTCTGGAAAGGGTGCAATAACCTGTGGGAACTTAGAGGAAGCTGTCACTGCTCTTGTTAACCCCATGGTGCTCTTGAAGTATTGGTATGAAAATAGTATCCTAATATTCTCCAGAGGTCTGTTTCCTCCTGCACAATTTCCACCATTTTTTCCTATATGTTGTTTCTGTTATTCCAAACTCCTCTTCAGAGTCTAGACATTTGCATGAAGGTTACACAAATTGTCACACATATTCTTCCAGGTCTTTTTTTTTTTTTTTTTTTGCCTTCTGGTCCCCCTGCTGAAACAGATTCACAGAATCCATGCATTTCCCTTTCCTTATCCTCTTGTTCTTTTTCCAGATATTTTTTCAGGCAACCAGCAGCTTGCAAAGCTCATGTTCCTCATCGTTAGGGTGCCTGGGTTGCCAGAGACAAATTGCAAATGTTTGTCATTCTTCCTTTGATCTCAGTGCTAGTGATAATAGGTTTAATTTTTTCTCAATTTGGAAAGCCATTTCCATCTGCTTTTCCAGTCTGGGCTTCCTTGAGAAATGGATGTTCCCAGGGAACTAATGGTGTGTAGCAAAATAAGATGCCTCCCAATTTATACCTCCTTTCTACAGAAACCCTGTGCAGGTGCTAGAAGAGGAAGAGGATGATCAGTGAGAGGTGAACAGTAACAGGATTCAAGCTTGCAGTTCTAAGAGTACCTCTGTAGAGAAGTTGTCTTGAAGGTGCTGCCAAAGGATGAAGAAGAGGGTTTACTGAAAAAGGCAGTGGACAAATCAGGAAGACATGCATTTCATAGAAGGGTGCTGAAATGTATTTAGTTGCAGAAGTAAAACACCATATATATGAACATCACCAAGAAGGTTACATGACCTTGCTCTGTGCTGAGTAAATTGGAACACGGCCTCTGCTGTAAGGTCTCTTATAGCACATACAAGTTATACCATCATGAGTACCAAAAATGAACAGATTTAAAAGCATCTGGCCTGGATCCAAGAATTTTATGTTGCTGAAAATTTGATTATAAATGTCTTATAATCCCAGCAGTTTGAAATGTTTCATTTTGGTAATTCATCTCATAAAATGTGAAAGGAGCTAAAAGCTTCGAGTGCTGAACAAACTATGAGCCAGAGTAAACCTGCTATTTCTTTTTCTCTCTGCATCCACTATTGCAATAAATATGTCTGCCCTGCAGTCTGTTTGCTGTTCAACTCACGTGGGGCTGCCACACTGTCTGAGTGACAAGAAGAGAGGCAGTGAACCCAGGTGCACGAATACGCCGTGCGAGGAGGGGACATAACCTTCGGTTCTTGTTTGTGGAGCGCGGCAAGGACCAGGCTGAGGAGGGAGGTGTGGGGCAGGGGAAGGATGCTCACAGTCCCCATAGCTCACTTCCACCTCCCGTGATGGCAGCCAGATACTGCCTGCTTTAGAGAGGCAGAGCTATCATATAATGCAGGGCATCATAGGAGTTCTTGCCTCTGCAGGATTTGCAAGCTGACCTTCCACCTGGATTTCAAAAGGCATTGCTGTAACCTCAGTCTTTGGATTTCAATATAGTAGCTAGAAAAATTATTAGGCAGTTTGACTTGTAGAGCTATCTGAGGTGGTGTCCCTTGGCAGCTGTTGTAAGTGACATGGATACATTACAATACTCTTTCCCATGCTGGATTTCAATGGTGACTTCTCATGTATAAATCTTTCATAACTCATCTTATTCTGGGCAGTCAGAAGGGACAATATCGGAAGACCTGTTCACATCCCTCGTTCTTGTAGACCAGCCAGTGTTATTTTGCCTTATAGTGCCACAAGTCATTTCCCAGAAATGTCTCTTTCGTGCATTCAGTTTGGAAAACACTTGCAAATTCAAGGCACTGCCATTGAAATGGGACTGGACAGGCTGCCCAGAGAGGCTGTGGAGTCTCCTTCTCTGGAGATCTTCCAAACCCACCTGGATGCCACCCTGTGCCCCGTGCTCTGGGTGTCCCTGTTGGAGCAGGAGGATTGGACTAGGTGATCTCTAGAGGCCCCTTCCAGCCTCAACCATTCTGTGACTCTGTGACCTGCTGCACACAACCATGAACAGTATTAGGGAAGAGGAGAGGCACAGTTCTGGAGACAGTGTAAATTTAAGGGGTCAAAGGGGAGCTCAAAATGCAAAGGCATCAACATTCAGCTAGAGCGACAATATATCCAATCAAGATGATCCCATAACAGAAGAGGGCACTCAGGGGCCAGACTGCAAACAAACTACATCACGTTAAGCAACGAGGGAAATCATTCAGCAAATGGACAGAAGTCTCTCATGAGTCTGCTGCAGCTTGTAGCTAAAGGCTGTGAGCTGGTGAGCATGGCTTTCATTCATGTAAAAAAGAGCCCAGTCAGTTTAAAACAATCTTTATGAATGCACTTCAGACAAGTCATCTAAAGTATTTAAAGTAACACCCCTGTGTAGACAGGACTTCATTACGTTACTTGTTATTGTTTTCAGTGAGTTCTCACCAGTTCTTTAAAGTACAACATATATTATGAGTGCAAATTATTGCTCATTATTGTTACATTCTCTAATTGCCTTCTGTATTAGTGTGCTCAAAGGAATTTAGAGGAAGTTTTCCTCTTCTGTCCTTTTCTGCTTGCATCCAGCAGCATTCAGCATTTTCTACAGAGCTCAGAATTGCTGGCATTCTTATAAAAATGCCTCAGCCATATGGGATTTGCTGAGACTCAATGAAAAGTGCATGACTTAGGAAAATGCAATACTTTATCCTGTGTATTGATTCCATGGACACCGAATAAACAGCAAGTGTTACTTAAAAAGAGAATTTCCACTTTATTTAATCCACATTTATTAATCCGCAGCTCCAAAGTTAGAACTCAGCCTCAGCACAGGTCAAGTATGATTGCAGCTCACCTGCTAAGGAAGTGCGACGCTGCATTAAAGGGCAGAGGTGAGCTTTGATGCCAGTAAACACTGTGCACTAGCCAAGCTCCTGCTGTGCTTTTCCAGTCAGATTGACTTCCCTTTGCCAAAGGAATGTGAGCTACCACAGCTAATTTTATGCCATATAAATAATGTTGATAGAGAGACAGCCTGAGATTAGATAGGTTGCATAGCCAAAATAATAGGAAAGTTGAAGCAGTGGTTAATCAGAAATATGAGTATGTTCCTCAAGGAGCTGGAGGCACCTGATTGTAATGATGACAAATGAGAGAGCCTAGAATAACCAGGTCAGTCGTGCATGTAGGCAAAAGCTTCCCTGACACTCTCTGGGACTTACATGTTCTGTTGCACAGAGGAATTGGGGCTTTATACTCTGGTGGAAAATGTTTGTTCTCCTGAACAGCCTGTGCCTGACACGCTGACAGAGCTAAGACAGTCCTGTGCCTTGCACTGCTCTGCTCACGTCCCCTCCAGGGCCACCGGGGCAGGGACCAGCTCGGTGTGCTGACCATGTTGTACATGTTAACTGAGACACCCAAAGGATGGTAGACATTGTTATGTTTTTGATGCCTATATTTGAATCCTTCCCAAACATCTTAATGTTTTATTATATTTCCCTCTATAACCTTTAAAAATAATTGTTACATTGCTACATGAATAGTACCTACTACCTTGTAGTTTTACTACCAAGCCAGATGTAGAATTAAAGCCTTGGGTGGATCTATTTCCTTATACTCCCAATTGATTGTGTAACTCCTTTTTTTTTTTTTAAGGAATGACAAAATGCCTCTAATTCTTAAACATGTTATTTAAAACCATAACCAGCCTATGACAGGAAGATGTATTTTGTTAAATCATGTAAATCATGTGTTGTTTTTTTACTTTAATTATTTACCTCAAATTTATTTTCTTCTTACTCCTCTTGTATTGGTATCATAGCTTGAAAATCAGAATGAAATCTTCCATAAAAACTTCTGTGTAGATGTCCCATCAGCACTTCTACTAACAATGCATTGTGCCACTCTCGCTTATCATTTGTTTTAAGCGAATTCACTTTTTGCTGGGCATCAAAATGTGCTGCACAGTTGTTGGGTTGGCATGGGAAAAGGGAATGATTTGCTGAGCTTTTTATTACTTCCCTAGTACTATTTCTCCAAACTAGCAAATAAGATACTGTAAGGTCTACAAGTCGCAACTTTCAACACTTTTAGATATCTATGTTTGCAGAAGGTCCCATGAAAGAAACTTGGTTTCCTAAACAGTTCAATGTTTGCAACTTCTGAGATCAATGAAAATTCATTTTCTCCGAAAGATAAATCCATTCTGCAAGTTTCCCACACAAAATTTCCCTGTCAAGTAACAGACTTACACTTTGGGAAACGTTGGGTGCAGTATTATGATACAAAAGAAGGTGAGATCTACAAATATACACCCAGAATTTTCCAGGTGTAATCTTGAGAGCACATTATGTTGCAATCAATTTTAAAAAGACTTTAAGGTAAAGCTATTACTAAGCAGAATAGTAGATAATTAAGAATCTGCTGAGAGAAGAAAGCATGGAAAGTTCTCCTCCCACGTGAGGTGGGAAACCAGTTACTTCACATTTTGGTAAGGGACTTAATCAAAATTAGGGACATGAGGGAAGTCAGCTACTGCTTGCTTTATTCTTCACGCCTCCCCTTCACAGACTGGCATCTGGACAGTGGACTTTCTTCCTTTTCCTGGGGAACACATAAGTAGACCTTTCCTCATTCTTCTGAGTAGTGTGTACCTTGACTCATTATAGGCCTACTTCAAAGTCAGAGAAGTCAGAGAGAGAACTTAACCTTGTCCTCAGTAGACTTAGGTCAAATATTCTCACTTTACGATAGCCAAACAGTAAGCAGCCTCATATGAGTAAATAAAATAGTTAAATAGGTAGGTATCTATTTAGCAAGGTACAACTATTTTCATGAAAAGCCAAAGTGGAAGAATGTCACTTGCAAAATAAGAAATAAAACTGCTGAAGGAATAATAATACATCAGCGGCAAAAAGAAGATCAGGAAAAATGTGGGTCCACTGTTGAACGGGCTGGGTTCCCTGGTTACAAAAGACATAGGAAAAGCAGAGTTCCTTTGAACTCCTTTGAATACCTTCTTTGCTTCAGTGTTTACCAAGGGCAGCCCTCTGTAATCCCAGACCCTAGAGACAAGAGGAGAAGCCTGGAGAGAGGAAGACTTGCCCTGGGTAGAGGAAGATGGGGTTAGAAAACATTTAGGTAAACGTGATTCCCACAAATCCATGGGCCCTGAAGGGATGCATCTGAGCATGCTGTGGGAGCTGGCGGATGTCGTAGCTAAATCATTTTCCATCCTCTTGGAAAGGTCCTGGAGAACGGGGGAGGAGATTGGAAGAAAGCCAATGTCACACCAGTCTTCAAAAATGGCAAGAAGGAGGATCCAGGCAACTACAGGTCAGTCAGCCTCACCTCCATCCCTGGAAAAGTTATGGAGCTCATCCTGGTTGTTGTCTCTAAGCATCCGGAGGACAAGAAGGTGCTCATGAATAGTCAGAATGGATTCAGCAAGGGGAAATCATGCTTGACTAACCTGATGGCCTTCTATGATGGGACGATTGGCTGGGTAGATGAAAGGAGAGAGGCGGATGCCATCTATCTGGACTTCAGCAAGGCTTTTGACCCCATCCCTCACAGCATTCTCCTGGACAAGCTCCAGAAATATGGGTTAGATGAGTGGACAGTGAGGTGGATTGAGAACTAGCTGGATGGCAGAGTCCAGAGGGTGGTGATCAGTGGTGCAGAGTCTAGTTGGAGGCCTGTGGTTAGCGGTGTCCCCCAGGGGTCACTCCTCAGCCCAGTCCTGTTCCCTTTATTCATCACTGACCTGGGTGAAGGGATGGATACCATCGGCCTTCTTGCCCACAAGGGCCCACTGGTGGCTCATGGTCAGTCTCTAGTCCGCTAGGAGGGTTCCCCAGTCCTAGTGGGATTCCCCTTCTCCACAGAGCTGCTTTCCAGCATGTCAGCCCCTGGTCTGTACTGCTGCACAGGGTTATTCCTCTCTAGGTGCAGGACTTCGTGCTCCTCTTCAAGGATTTTGATGAGGCTCCTCTTTGCCTATTTCTCCAACCTGTTGAGGTCTCTCTAAATGGCACACATATTTACACAACCCTCTGATGTATCAGCCATTCCTCCCAGTTTTGTATCGTTTGCAAACTGATGAAGGTGCAATCTGTCCTTTCATGCAGGTCACTAATGAATAAATTAAACATTATTGACCTCTGGGGATGAATGAAGAAATCTGATAGCGGGAGACTAATTCCCACTTTTTCTAGCACTATACATGAAAGCCAATGTGGGGTGAGACTTGGAGCTGGATTCTTATTTTATAGTGCCATGACCGGAGGGAAAAGACAGAGAACTTCCAGAAAAGAAATCAATTCATTAACAGCACTGGGGCTATATGACTCACTGATTTATCTGAGTAGGCAAACAAAACAGAAAGCATTAAAAGACTGTCTTTTCTCAATCCAAATGATTTTGTTCTGTTTCTGTTCTTGCTGAGATGGAAAAAAAAAAAAAAAAAAGAAGCTTTGCAATATAGATTAGTTCAATCTGGGATATTTGTATGAAAAAAAAATTACACCTAGTCAGGTTCAGGTCTGAAATGGTGCCCTCTTTCACATACAACTTAGGCTTTCAAAATGCTCCAAAGCAGTAGAAACTGGTTATAGTTTGTCATGATTCAGGGAGAAAGAGAGTTAGTATTTGAGTAATATTTCTTGAGCAAATATTAAGTAATATTTCTTGAGCAACAGCTCTAGGACCTTGGACTGTGCTTTCCTCAATTCTTTCTGTTATGTAGATGCTTTTGTCCAAAGATTATATATCTGATGGTCAGATTACTTATCTGAATGGTGGGACTACCTCCAACCCCCTCAGTACGTTGCAGTTTCATGTCCAATGAAAGCTTAATTATTTTTGCCAAATGAGGTGGCATATCACCACACAGGCCAATGCCACCTCTAACCTTTATGGGATGTAGAGAATATATGTTAGACCTGGGGGCAGAGATGAGGATATAGCAGGTCTCCCAAAAGCCAAGTAAGGACTCAGAAATCCCTTGATGAAAGGCAGGCATTAACCCTTCCTGTAATGCTGTTTGGATCTCACTTCAGAACTGATGCTCTCAGGCTGAATTTCTGATCAATTCCAGGAAATTGCATTTTGAAATAGATTTATCATTTGTCAGCATAAAACACTGTCAAACTAAGCTAACGAAAAAGCAATATCAGATTTTCATTAAAAATAACCTACCTCATTTTCACTCCATGTCTTAGAATGAGTCAGTACTCAAGTAGTACTTGGGCAGCCCAGACCAAGGAAAACTTGGGCTGGGCTGCACTGAAGCTTCTAGTCTCTGTAGGCAGACTGTACATTAAATAAGACTGAGAGTGATGCATAAGGAAAAAAATATACTGATAACGAAATGTACTGCTATTCTGAGATCATAAGCACTATTTAGTGTTGTCTACTGGAAAAGGACTGGCATGACAAGATATCAGCCATAGCAATGAATCTGGTCACTTTTTTTCTGCATGTTCCTGACCTTTGAATATGTGTTTTTTCAAATCAGTATTTTTGCATGCATGTCTTGCATAAGTTATTATCTTTGGAGTGAACTATATTCCTAAGTATGCATAATTATCCACTATAATTTCATTAAAAAATATTTACAATAGTAGTAAGGATTGCAGAAGGACCTGAAGGATTACCATTCCACTACAATAGACACCTGTAGATACACACAATTAACTTGGAGGATTTTGTCTTATCCATTGGTTAGGTCTCACTTGATCTGAGAGTTCAGATTAGCTGACAAGGTGTTTTCCAGTACTATATTTCAAAGACAGAGATTTAACTTTGTATGATTTAGAACAGAAATGTTTTCCGGTGATAAGGGAAATTCATTTTGACCATCTGACATCATCTAGAAGAAAAGTATCAGTTATGTGCGCCAAGTGGTTCCGAAACGTGCACATAAGATAAAGCTTTCCCACTATTCCACCATCAAACATTCAAGTGACAGAATGAGCTTAAGCCATAAACTCCAAACTTGGTCACTCAAGCACATAATAGAGTTTAGTGCTTCAATGTCTAAAATGTCACCTTGCTGGGAGTTATTGAACATGTGGTCACAACAATTACTCCATTAAATTGCTCCATATGAATAGCTAATATTACTTCTCATCTTGCCACAGCACAGCAATAGCTAAATAAGGCAGGAGAGATTTTAACAGACATGAGACTTATAGTGAAATATTTCGATTCCAGAGCTAATTAATAGAGCAGCCTATTCTAGGAACAATACTTGTTGAGTTTGTGTCCTCCAGGTTCTTGCTGCTGAGGATAATTCTTTCTGGTCCATAGGTAACTTTAAAACAACAAAAATAGATTCGAGCAGAAAGTAATCTCTTCCTTATGCCATCTATTCAGGTTCTTCTTTAAATATGCTTCTCAAAGCATCAGGAATATTAGTAAATCATGTCAGAAGTGTCCACGCTACGTTCTTCAAACATTTTGGGTGTGCAGAAGCTCATCATCTTGTATCCAGAGAACTAAAGAAGTGACAAGACTGGGGAAATAACTAATGGACTGGTAGTATAATTTGTAAAGTAATTTTAAATTGTGGTAGACATGGCTTTTGAGATGCCACTTTTCCTGAATCGCACTGGTTCCTAGACCAAGTTCATCCAATTTTAATACAAAGCCATAACTTTTTTTTTCAAATTTAGTTCCAGTCAAGACATTTTCTCTCCCATTTTCTGCATCATCGCTGCAAACAGAAATCCTCTGCATTACATTATTAGTGGAAGCATTCTTGTGCAATCTTGTATCCTTGCTTCAGCATTGCCTAAGTGACTCCATTACACTTCTGTGGCTTTACACCTGTTCCAGCACAATCATTCTCTGATGAGAATCCAAAAGGGTAAGATAAGTGTATAACACAGACTGCAGTCTATACAACTGGCATAAACAGCTTTGGAAAGAGCTTCGCGTGACTCCCAGAACACAGTCTGAATTTGTGGGACTGGCATCTAGCAAAAGCATCACCCATCTGTAAACTTGATACAGAAATCACTGAACAGAATGAATATTAATAAGGCAGTTGATGCGCCAACACTGCTACTTACTATATCAAATATCTCCACTTTGCTTGTACATTGTCTTTCCATTGTTTTCCCTTCGCACTTTTTTCCACCTCTTGTCAATTATTGGTAGTTACATTAATACACTAACCAGATTCTCTCTCAGGATAGTAGCTGCCCCATTCCCTTTGGAAGCTGAATGAAGAAATTATTACAAAAGAGAAAGTGAAATCTGTTTTTAACGGTCTGATAGAGAACAAGCGAAAAAAAAAGGTAGGTCTGAGAACCCCAAAGTAAGAATGATGGAAAAGTTAAATATTAAATAATAAAACACAGGATGTCTTGATAAACAGTATCAGTAATTTATTGTATTATATATTTTTTGGTGTGCTACATACTATTGTTGGCTGCATTATGTATTGTGAACTTTGTGTTTTATTATTTAATTAATTATTTACGACCAAATACTTATAGCCAGAAATTGTATGAACCAAGACAGCACTTACTGTTGTTCATCTCCTCTCTGCCCGTTGCCAGATCCCGAGGAAGGTATTCATATAACCTGGAAAACATTTAGCTCTTGCCTTAACTAGGTAAAAACACACTTATCTAAGCTAGCAACAACCTCATAGGGTTTCTCTGATAAGCTTTGATACCATGGTGACAGTAGAAATATCTAGGATGTAAGGCAGAGAAATTACAAAATATTCTATTTTTTTATTTTATTTTATTTTTTGAATAACTGCAGGGGAGGGCCTTATACTTTGATTGTTCTAAGATTTGACATCAAGCTAACCATTCTGATGTATAAGACTTTGTTTTATTTTTTCAACAAAGACAGGATTGCAGTCAACTAAGTATTTTGGGGGGAAATTAGTCTGCATAGTGACAGAATTCAGGGTTTTTACTCTGCCACGTTAGTGTAATTAAAAATCACATTCATTTTCCCCCTGTTCAGATAGGGTTGCGGGTTAAAGATCCAGTTGATCAGCATTCCAGGCCTACTGTGAAATGGTATATACCCACTTTCACAGACAAGTAAGCTGAGATACACAGTGTCAGTGTCAGTCATAATTAGAACTCAAGGAAGTTTTATTTTTTTAATTGGTAGCTGGGGCCGGTCGCGCACGTGCCTCGCCCGGGTCCTCTGGTCGCCGCGGGTCAACTGCGCTGGGCGCTCGCTCTACGCGCCCTGATGCCGTGTCGCCGGGGGAAGCGACAGCAGCGGCACCTACTCGCTCCGGGTCCCGCGTCCAGATGGTCAGGTGAGGAGAATGCGATAGGCCAGCCGCCCTCACGGGTCGGGGGAGA
>JAWLRI010000201.1:406548-510195 GCA_034781795.1 Crypturellus tataupa | reverse complement strand
GCCAGCGGGCGCCTCGCGGCTCCCCAAGATGGCGGCGCCGTTGGCGGTAAATTCGGGTAAGAGGCGGCGCGCGGGGCGGCGGCGGCGGCGGTTCTGCGCGGCCCTTCCCGCCGCGTGGGGGCTCCGCGTCTCCCCGTGCAGCCGCGGGGCCCCGGGCGGGCAGGGCGGCTCGGGGGAGACCGGGGAGCCGTGGGCAGCGGCCGAGGAGAGGCCGCGCGTAGCCCCTCGCTTCTGTTACAGATACATATGTATATGCGGAATAAATATAAAAATATAAATAGGTAGCGCACGTATCAGCAACAGGCTTCCCTTGGAGTGGCCTGGGATGACTTGGTGCGTGTTTAGTGCAGCTGTTGTGCATCGCTTTGTGTCTTTGAAACTAAGTGGAGATTCTCCCGATGTGCAATAAAATATAAAAAAAAAGGAAAAGAAAAAGAAACACGTGTTGAATTTTAGTGTTACGCAGGAGGTGTAGAAGTGTCACGCTGGTTCCTTTTGTGCAGGATGGTCTGGTCACCTGCAGCCGCTCCTTCAGGAGCTGCTCACGTGGGTGGTTGTGGCTCGTCGAGGCAGCGCTTAGCGGCATAAACGTGTCTGTGGGGAGAATTTGGCTAAAGTGAGAATAAAGAGTCCGTAACTGGGAATATTCGAGGTTGAAACAGCCCTTGTGGAAGTTGGGGGGTCCAAACTGTTCAGAGCAGGCCCCATTCAGTAAAGTTGACCAGGGCCTTGTCCAGGGTAGTTTGGAATATTTGTAAGCCTGGAGATCTGCCATCCTCTTTGGGCTTCAGTTCCAGTATTGGATTGCTTTCTTAGTAAGGTCTTTTTTTTTTTTTTTTTTCTTTTCTCCTAATGGCAGCTTGAAGTTTCCCATGTTGCAGCTTATGGCTGTGGCTGCTCATCTCCTGGGATAGCTCAGTGTCCATTTGCCTTACTTGCCTGCTAATTAGCTCAAAAGCTGCCCCCTGCCATCCCTGTTAGCCTATTCTTACTAAAACTGACCATGACCAGTCCTTTCAGTCTCTACTCATACATAATATTCTCCAGCCCCTCATTTCAGTATCTTTTTTTGATCCAAAGTGGCAAACAAACATTTCCCTTCCCATGCTTGTTCGGCTGCAAGGATGAGCTGCTGCATAGTGTTCAGTTCTAGGACACTCAGATGCTTTTTTGCAAACCTGCTTTCTAGCCATTGGCCCCCACCCTGTGTTGTTGCACACAGTTATTCTCTCTCAGATGGAGGACTTCGCATTTGTTTTGCCGGGCTTTTCGTTAGATTAATATAGGGGTAACAGGTACGTAAAAAAGCAGTCAACACTGGAGCACACACATGGACAAATGGTCTGTGACTGAGGTGTTGCATGCCACAAAGAGCTAATTAAACCATCAAGTTTTAGAAGCTCAACTCTGTACCTAATAAAGAGTAAAGTCTACAGTTTGGCAAAAACCTCACGCATAGGCATAAACTGGCACTGCTGCCAAAAGATGCAAGCATGCCTATTTTTGCTATTCACTGATGGGGTGGTCAATCATTTTAAAATTGTAATCATTCAAATACTGCAAGAGGCAAAAGTCAGTGTGGTTGGTGAAAGAAGCAAAGCAACTCCAGCAGCAAAGTGGTTTCAGAGTTTCTGTCCTTCCTTGCACTCTTGTTCTCTCCATCTCTGCTTGTGTGGTTCTTCCAGTTGTGTTCATGCGTTAGTTTCAGGGTCACTTTGTAAACTGTATTAATGAAATTATTTGATTTTAAAAGCAAGATGGGAAAGAACTTTTAAAAATGTTGATTTTTTTTTTCTCATGGATCTTTTTTTTTTAACCTGGATCATTTGACTAGCCTGACTTACAGCACTGTCCAACAGAGACTTGTATGGTTATAATTAGGGAATCAGTCATGTATATGAGTAGGAATGAGTGGCTCTGATTGAAGGAGGGCAACACTCTTAAGCTTCTCTGCTAGAATAAGAAAAAAAGGCTTTAAAAGGGAACATACGCCTTGCTTGATGTGCCTACTTGTTTATACTGTCAAGCTGAGACTATACAATCAATTAAAAAAAACCCAAACCCTGCTTACTGAAAATCCTGTATAAAGAATCGCTCTATTCCTCCCATTTTAATATGTGTTTTAATCGTATGTCTTCTTTTAGCTGCTAGTTTGTGGGGCCCATATAAAGACATATGGCAGACGGTGATGAATGCCATTTGGAAGAGGCAACCTGAAGCCATTCATCGCCTTGATCAGGTTTTAAAGAAGCACAAATCCGACTTCATTTCTCTCTTCAGAAATCCGGTACTGGCCTCATGCTCTCTTGTGGAACGAATTGCTGAGTTGACAATTTCCTCTGTCTTGCCTTTAGGTGCTGAAAATCCTTTTCATTCTACGTTTTTACAGTAGGTGACATAATTGGTTGCAGTCTTGTCCTGCTAGAGGAATAAAAATAGTTTGAAGAATACTTGATGTTTTGTCTTGTGCATTATACATATGTTCTTTAAAAGTGTAACTTTTTTTTCTTATTATTATTTGAGTGCTACTTTTGAAGGAATAAAAAAAGTATCTAACGATCAATCACTCAAGTACTGATTTTTTTTTTCACTGCTACTTTTGTGCCTCAGAGAAGAAGGGCAAAACTGTTTCTGCTGGTTTGGTCCATGCACATGCTCATGCTTCAGTTAGTTTAATCAACACACTGGGTAGATGAACACATGAATGTACAAAATATGCAAGATATCCTTTTAGAAATGTGAGAGAATTAGGAAAAAATCATTGTTTCTTAACTGGTGGATCACAGAGTAACCATCAGAAGTATAATGTATGCTTTTTGTGAAGTTTCTTTGGCAGTAGCGTATTACTTTTAGACTAAGTCAGAGATTTAACAGTCAAGTATATTATTTTGTCTGTTTTTTAGCATTTTGAGTTGCATGGAAGAAAGAATGATGCAGAAAGTAGCACTTTGGAATGGAATAATGCAATAATATCAACCTTTGATATCAATTGCTGTTAAGTGTATCAACATTTATTTTCTATCAAAATTTGCTTTCTGTCATTGTTTTGCTGAGTAAACTAAATATCAGCACTGATTGCATAAGATGATTTTTGGGACATTCTCACAGGAAGACCATTGCCATGCAAGTGTAAAGCATTTTTAGGATGCCTTTACTATCTCTGAGTTTAAAAACACTGGCTTTGTTTTTATGATGACAATTTAACCTGTCAGAATTGCATTTGTGAGGAAGGATTAATGCCTAAAGCTTTAGTCAGTATTTGATCATGCCATTTTGAATAACTTGTGATGCTTGTTTCTCTCTCAGCCAAAGAATGTTCAGCAGCATGAGAAAATTCAAAAAGCAAGTACAGAAGGGGTTGCTATCCAAGGTCAGCAGGGAACCAGGCTTTTGCCAGAGCAACTCATCAGAGAAGCCTTTATCCTCAGTGACCTCTTTGATATTGGAGAACTGGCAGCGGTTGAGCTCCTTCTAGCTGGTGAGGAGGGAAAATAGGGGATGGAGAAATACAGCTTGTACAGGGCCTTCTTCCATAGGTTATGCTTATATTTAAGAAGATGACTGCATGAATTCATGTTTCATTCAAATACTTAGTTTTCTATTGTGTAGAATGTTCTTAGAAAATTATTAATACAATCATTTAATATGAAAACAGTTTGGAAAATATGTGATCCTATTTTATTCAGCTGTTGCAAAAGGGAGAATAATTTGAGGGTCATTTTTTTTTCTTAAGAATTATCTTCTCTAAATATAATTCAATTAGAGAATAATTTAAAAGTAATTGACTGAGTTTCTTCATAGAGCAAAGTAGTAGAGGTTTTTGCCTGTTATGTATTATTTATATAGTGATATATAACTAAATTATATCAAAAACTAATTCATAGAAGTATGGAAAGTGACTTGATTCAGTGCTTGAGTTGATTATTAAGATGAGTAAATATCAATGTGCAGATGCCAATTGGAGTAGGATATTTATGGCTTGAACTTCTATATTTTTAATTTGTGGATATTTCTAGCGGTTGAATACAAATCGTAATGATAATAGCACCAAAACATCTATAATTTTTCTGAAGCACCCAAACCAAATCAAAGTGATGATTATCATATCCACATAATCATAGCTGATCTGAGTGCAGTTTTTATATTTTTATTAGAAATACAAGGCTATATCAGCATATGCCTTTAAATTTCTGTGACCATTCTGTGTCTTTTCATTGAATAGGAGAGCACCAGCAACCTCATTTTCCTGGCCTTACAAGAGGTCTAGTGGCTGTTCTCTTGTACTGGGATGGAAAAAGATGTATAGCCAATTCCTTACGAACCCTAATCCAGTCACGCCAAGGCAAGACATGGACATTGGAACTCAGGTCTGTATTGGAGTGAGCTAATGCACTAGAAAGCTGTCTGTTTTGATGGCTTTTAGGACTGATTAGACTTTAGGGAGTACAAACACTCTCAAATTTCCTTGTTCCTCATTACCTACTGCTAGCTGCACTTTTTGTTTTCTGTTTGGTTTTTTTTTAGCATAACATTCTTCTTTATCTTACCTATATTTTTAATGATTTATAGAGGCATCAATTTTATTTTCAATTCATTTATACTTCTTCACTTTTTAGCTACATTTTGCATCAGACATCCTTCCAGACAATGTAACTCTAAATAGTGCTGCTTACTTAGTATTTCAGAGACTGAGTTTCTACCTGTGCTATGTGGCCAGCATAGCAAAGTAGAGAATTGTTTGCCTGCCTTGGCTTAAAATGGTTGTACTATTTACTGGAGAACATAGTATACATATGTGATATGTTTGTAAAAAGAAAAGTACCACCCCAGTACTTACTTCTAATATGACTGCTTGACTAGAGGAAGATGTTACAGTGAGTGTTACAATATAAATGCAAATGCTGTAGCGTAACAAAAATGGTCACTTGGGAGCTATTTCCATCGCTCCTATAGGATATGTGTAATGCTGCAAATACTCATATTAGTGAGAAAGTGACATCTGTAGCCTGTGAGCTTGTGAATTCCATGCATCTGATGCGTAAGATTTTTTTCCCCGTACAGAAATTTTAATTATGTTGGACTGGCCTTATTTTCCAAGTTCTTGAAACTGCTGTTTCACAAAAGCTTTGTATCCATTGTGCGTGTTTTGAGAGAGTGCTGTCTACTGATTTGTGATGCATGTTTAGTTGCTTTCTGTACCTAATGTAATTATTCATTTTCTGATAATTATCAAATAAATTTCATGGGATTCATTATTTTAGACTCCTTCTTCTGTGCTTGGGAATAGTTTGATTAATTGTTATGTTCATTTCTCCTCCATTATAGTCAAGAGTTGATGACCATGACAACACGCTTTACAGATGAACTAATGGAGCAGGGTTTGACTCAGAAGATCCTCACTCTTGTGTCTCATATTGATTTGAACAATGAATTTGATAAACTCCAGAGGGAGCGAGGGCTAGGCAGTGAGAAACATCGCAAAGAGGTAAAGGAGGAAATGGATATTCCTGTCATTGCAAAGATTAAAATGTACTAAGAGACTGGTGTAACTTAGCCTTTTTTGCTTTCCAGTTTCTATTCTCTATCTTTGCAAGCTGTGTCTGAGGTGCAATGGTAACTACTTTGCAGCTTGTTGTATAGCACTGTGGGATGCAGACTACTTTGCAGTTTGTCTATTTCTCTGCTGTTCTGTGATACTAGGGCATACCCTGTCTTTAGCAGGGAAATATAATCAAGGACAGGAAGAAAGCAAATTAAAGTGAGCAGTGAGCATTGCTTGAAAATGTTTTCATTTTTGTACTCCTTCCAGCTGATTGGGACTGTGGCTAACTGCAGAGTTATCTGTAGTAGGAAAATTTTTAACATTGTTGTTTTAATTTCTGAGCTTCTTTCTGATGCATGACCTTTCTAAAAAACATTATGGGATAGAATAGACCAGTTTGTTTTCCCCTAGATAAGGAAAGTAGTGTATTTTTTTTGCTATTACTGTAGCAAGTATGCAAGGAATATATTTGTCTTTGCCTTAAAATTCATTTTATTTAGCCAGTCACAACGAGTATAGGTCAAGAACTTTATTAGAAACTGATTATTTAGCTAAATTCAATGGTATCTCTAAGGATGGCTATGAAAGGTCATTTTAGTGACTACTTAAAGAGATTCTTTCCTTGAGTTTCTGTTGTTTTAACTGTTTTTCAAGTCTTCTGAAAACCCAGTGTGGGAGGAGGAACAGAGTTAGCAAATGAAATAAATGTTTTTCTTTTCTTTAAAACAGGTGATTTTAGTAGAACTGTTAGAAAAACAGATTATTTTGAGTGTACGTAGTTTTACCGCAGTATGCAATATTTTAGCAAATAATAAAATGAAAATCATATTTTTAGTATGAAAATGGTAGGCAGCTTTCACATAAGACATAGTTTAGGAATGTTAGAATTCACTTATGTTTATATATTCAAATTGATATAAATGTTTTGTCTGGCTAAGCGAAAAGTATTGATTTAAAATTTTAAATCTCTTTAATATTGTTCAGTGTCTTAAAAAATCTGTGTTTATATAGTAAGTTTATATACTAAGGACATCTCTTTTGGAGGCTAGGTGAGTAAATCTTACAGCTCTGACCTTCTTCAACACACCCATACGTTCATAGTGTGTGTACAATACAGACAGGAGATGTGACCTCTGTGTATGTGATATGCTTACAGCTATGAAAATTCTGCTCAGATTTATGCCTTCTGGCTTTGACAGAGATTCTTGTTTGCATATAATCAGATTTGAAAATATCTACTTGTACTCCATGTGGAATGCCTAAGAATGTGAATGTATTTAACTAGCAGAAAGATGCTTTTCTTTGGTTAGCAATTAGACAAACAAAAAAGCAAGATTTTTCACTAGCTGTTGTTTTTAAAGTCGTTTTAACTTTCACTGGCCATATTGATTGCCTGAGGAAAACAAACTATGTTGCCAGTTTGCTTTGCTCACTTTTTTGGGTTTGTTTTGTTTTGTTTTTAAAGGTCTCTGACCTCATCAAAGAGTGCCGACAGTCCTTGGCTGAAAGTCTCTTTGTCTGGACCTGTCAGTCCCCTCTGAGTAAGGATGACACTTTAATCCTCATAAGTTACCTGGAGAAGGTAACGGTGGAAGCTGATGGCTCGCTGGATGGAGTGAACTTGTCTCTTCTCATGGCTCTCCTTTACTGCTTTGATGTCAGCTTTCTAGAACAAGGAACAGAGGATCGTGAAGGTAATGCTGGCAAGTTTCCCAGGGAGGGTAAATCATGCAAATAGATAAACTGTTACTTAACCAGTTTTGTTACTACTAGTACTACAAAACAATTCTGTTGAAGTTTATTATAATAAAGCATAATGTCTTCCTAAAATATGCATACTATGGAACAGTTATTTTATGCAGGGGAATACAATTGCTTCAGTATCAATCTGGATAAAGTTTACATGTGAATACTATGATCATAATACAAAATGCAAAAAAAATATGATCTCAGATAAATTACTGGGAGAGAGTGCCTAAATACATAAATATTTTTTAGGAACTTTTGAGTATTGATTCTGCCTTTTATGTTTACTTTCTTGACTTGACAAGGGGGTTTGAATACAAATTTTACAGTATTCAGTGTATATATATATATTTTTTTTTTAAGATCTGATCTTCCGACTCCCTCTACTAGCAGACAGACAATATATAGCTACAATACACACTCGCCTTCAGGAATCTCAAGCATGGAAGCTACCAGGGCTGCAGGCGACTGTGAGATTAGCCTGGGCACTGACATTACGTGGAATATCCCAATTATCTGACGTGACAGGTAAAGTACTTTTAAAGTTCACCAGTTGCTACAGTTCAGTATTAAGAGCTTGCAAGTGCTGAAAATCAAAATACTGTGTGCTTTTCTGAACCATTAGTAAATATCTTTGTCATAAAAATGCTGCTGACAAGCTTCTTTTAAAACTTTTGCAGTATATGCTCAGTATATTTCAGCTTGGTTGTTAAGAAATAATTGCCATGAAATGTAAACGTATATAGAAATATTTGCTGCTTGTAGACATTAATACTGCACAGTGTTCTCTTGAAGTGAAAGAGAATGTGAAAGTGGCATTTTAGCACTTTTAAGGCTTGAATTAAGAATAGTTTTGTGTTATGACTCTTTGCTTCTGCAGAGGTTGATTTCCAGCATGTTTTCTAGTAGGGTGTTTTTTCTGAACAGTGGAAAAAACTATGGTTGATGGAAGCTTGTCAGTTTGCAAGTTAACCAGGTATTTTGAAACACATTGAGAATTATGTTTTTTTTTTTTGTCTTAACCTCTTTTTTGGTTGCCTAGTTCTTGCAGAATTCACTGAGGCAGACGAGGCGATGGCAGAGCTGGCAATTGCTGATAATGTCTTTCTGTTCCTGACCGAATCTGTGGTGAGGTCAGAAAATTTCTACCAGGAGGAATTTTACATTCGCAAAATTCATAACCTTGTCACAGACTTCCTTGCGCTTATGCCAATGAAAGTAAGTTGATTGTCAGCAGCACTCCTTGAGGATTTGGATATCTCGTCCAGATTTTTAAAATTAGGATAAACAAGACGTAGGTTCAGATATCTCCCCGAACTTGACATGCTGCAGTTCAGAAAACCTGTTCACTTTACGGGACTGGTGCAGTTTGGAGATTTATTTTCCCAGATCAAACTATTTTTAAAAACAAATTTTACTTAAGTGTAGTGAGATTTGCAAAGCAAGCCTTTGTAATGGTATTAATTTTGTTTTGTTTTAAATACTTAAAATATACACAAGTTTTGTTGTTGACAGTGATGTAATATATGCTTCTTTTGTCTTTTTTATTTGATACAGACTCATATAATCTGAATTCACTGACTTTGTCTTTTTTTAAACTAATCTTTTTAATATTTAAGGAGAAGAATTCTTCTTTTTCTTCAGTGGCATAAGGTGCTAGTGAAACAATCTGTGATTTTCACTGGAACAGCAAAAATGCTGCAGAAGAGAGGAAAAAAGTGTTTGAAGCAATTACAGAAGTTATGTTTGTGCAAAGCTTGTATCCAGGCATTGAAAATTATAGTTCTATGAAAATGCTTTTGTTTAATTGATAGAGATACTGTTTTGTTAACTTCATTGTTTTTATTTGGTGTTTTAGCTGTTAAATAAGCGCTTTTTTCAATGTGCAAAAGGAAGGATTTTTGTTCAGTGCAAACTGGCAAAAGGAAAACAATGTTGGCAGGACAAAAATTTGAGCCTTAAGAATCTTTTTGAAAATATATCTGAACATATTGTAGACAGACTTTTGGTTTTTCAGTCTACTTTATCTGTTAAAAAAATTACCTTTTCATTCCTTAGCACCCTGTAGTAGGCTAAAAGAAAGTAAATAGTTTTGTCAAAGGCTTTTGGAGATTTTTAAAATAAACATCATCTGTTTTTGTTTAGCTTTTTTTTTTTTTTTAATTCTAGGGCACTGATTAAGGGACGTCTTTTTTTCGTTGTTGCAGTTGTGCTTCCCCTCCCTTCTCGTTTTAGCTATTGTATTTACATGTTCTAATAATTTTAGTTGCTTCTGACAACTTTCCCAAGGTCAAAGTAATCACATCAGTCAAAACTTTTTTAAAAAGTCTCTATAAGCAGACGTAGCTTAAATAACTATATTTTAAAAGTTGCAGCCCATGAGTCTAAATACAGAAAACATTATTCTACAGTTATTACTATTTCTTTTTACTCTGTGTGGATACTGGGCTAGATTATTTGTTTGGAGTCTAGCTTTGCTAGCTTTCTAAGTAAAAAGAGGGAAAGGAATGAAGCTTTTGGGGCTAATCTAGAGGAAATGATGAAGTCAGTGGGGAAAAGCTCCTGTGTTATCTGTTCAGGGCTTTTGTTGTGAACTGAGGGCCTTGCTAAATAAGGAAGTGATTAAGTAGGTCTTTGAATATGGTTTCTGTAAAAATACTATTGTGATGTGCATGGAAGTTCAGTTGCTTTTTCATTTTTTAATAGCCTATTAGGCAGCTTGGTCATTTAAATTGTTTTATTTCATTGTTAGCTAAATATAACCAGTGTGTTTCTCCACTTCATTAATTGTGCAGGTGAAACAGCTGAGAAATCGTGCTGATGAAGATGCTCGCATGATCCACATGAGTATTCAGATGGGTAATGAGCCACCGCTTTCCCTTCGGAGAGATCTGGAGCATTTAATGCTTTTAGTAAGCTCTATTTTTAAAATTACATCAGTAAAAAATTATTGTGACTTTCCTGCTTTATCAAATAATCTATATCTGAATGATAATATAGAGTGCTGTGTCTTGCCCTTTTTAATAGATGCATTTTTTCTTAAGTATGTAGGCTTTTCTATGACTTTTCTTATAGAGGAATGAATTTACTAGTTTGATTTCTGATGTTAAAAGAATGTCATTTTTCTTCTTTACATAGTTGATATCTTCCTGTCATCTTTGTTTCCCTGGTAGATTGCTGAATTGTATAAGAAAGACCCCTTTAATCTGGAGCTTGCTCTTGAATACTGGTGTCCATCAGAGCCTTTGCAGACATCTACCATCATGGGATCCTACCTTGGAGTGGCTCATCAGCGACCTCCTCAGCGCCAGGTTATGTAGACATTTTCCATTTGTAAATAAAAGATACAATTTTCTTGAGTAATTACTCTTAATTTGAAATTAAAATTATAAAAGCTGCAGGTTGAATCAATAACAGGTGATGGCAAGTTTGGCTGTGATTTTTATGTTTATTTTGTCTTCTGAAAAGAAAGATTGGTATGATTTTGGAATCACTGCTAGAACTACCCTCTAAAAAGATGTTATTGCTGAGTGTGTCCTGCCCTGCCTAGCATAGTTGTGCTGCTTGCTCTAAATGAGCTACTGCCTGTCATTCATGGTTGTTAATAACTTACTGACAAAGAGTCTAATCTGTTGTTTAGCCACATGGCTACAGCTGCTCAGCCATTTTTGCCTTAGGCATATTATTTTCTAGCTGATGACCACTGCTTTCTTCTTTGCTGTAACTGAGAAGTAAACTTTTCTATATACAAAAAACTTTACATCATATTTGAGAGAATCATATTATTTTTATGGGTAAAAATCCACAGAAATTTTAATTATTTAAAACCCAGGGTGATAAGCCATGAGAATCCCAACTAAAAAAATAGAATGAAAAAGCAATTGAAATAGATAATACTGTTCCAAAGCTCTAGAAGTGAGATATGGTCAACCTTCAATGCTTCCTGAAGAAGCGTGCAAAGTTAGACAAATCTAGCACAGGATAAACTGGACACACCTCGAGACCCCTCTACAATAGGAGCAAGTAATTTAGGACCTGGTGTGACCTGTGGAGTCCTGAACTGGACCCTGGGAGGAACCGCTGTGTTTGTGATTTACTGCATAGGGGTGTAAACGTGCAGACTCCATCCAGTCCTCACAAATCTTAACTTGTGCTGTGAGATTTTTATCTAATTTATTTCCTCTTAAAACGATTTCATGTTTCAGGGAAATGTAAAATGTCAATTAAAAAGTTTTGAGTTGAGATATTTTTTTCTCCGTATTTGATTAAACTAAAATCTGCTTTTCTTTGGCTGTCTATTATTTTCCTAAATTGATGAGATTTCTTTTTAAAAAAAACATCTATTTTTTATTCGTTCTAGGTTGTCTTGTCAAAGTTTGTTAGGCAAATGGGAGATCTACTTCCCTCCACGATTTACATCCCATACTTGAAAATGCTGCGGGGACTAGCTAGTGGGCCCCAGTGTGCTCACTACTGCTTTAGCTTGCTGAAAGTCAATGGCAGTAGTCATGGTAAGGAAAGTCATGGGAAGCTCTTCTTCAACTCTCTTTTTTTATGAAGTAGAGAATTATAAAGATTCAAATGAGATAAATTTCAGCTTCTTACTTTTAACATTTCATTATTAGTATGAAGATGAAATTGGAAGTTTCACTTGGAAATGTAACCTGGATAGAGAGACTGAAGATGTAATTAAATGTCCGCATGTCCTAGCAAGGAACTTGAATAATCAAACCACCTGTTTCTTAAGAAATATAAGATACAGAATGTCAGTTTTGCTCAGTGTAAAGTATAAAAGTGAATCACAGCACCAAATTAAGTTGTGTGTATTGTAAGTAAAGTTATATTTCCTGAACTTTTTTTTTTTTTCAGAAGCATCTGTTACACATTAAAAGTGCTAACAGAACAAAGAAAGAGATACTAGTCTGTCCTGGGTTTCCTGTTAATTTTGCATTGATCAATATGAAACAAGCACTTTGAAGATTGCAAATAGTGCTACAAACATTCTGATTCCTAAAACAACAAACTTATCAGTACTGGCTTTTTATATTAATATCTTCATATCTCTACAAAAAAAATAAGAACCACTGACAGTGGCTTAGCTTCAAGCTGTTTTCTGCTCTGGATAGCAAAAGTTTCCTTTTTTTAAATTGCACTAGCCTCCTTATCAGCCTGTGAAAGAATTAAGAAAAAAAATCACTGTTACCGATTTGTTGTTTTTCTAGCGGAAAATATCCAAGGAGCAGGTGGCAGCCCTGTCTCCTGGGAGCATTTCTTTCACTCTTTGATGCTCTATCATGAGCACTTAAGGAAAGACTTGCCAAGTGCAGACAGTGTCCAGTATCGTCACCTGCCTCTCCGAGGAATCACACAGAAAGAACAGGATGGATTAATTGCCTTTTTACAGCTTACCACTGTTATAATTAATTGGGTAGGTAACCTTTTATTTATTTTTCTGTGTTAATATGTGTATTTCTTGCAAAATGTCATTTGAACTAGTTCTTTTGTTACGGTTTTATTTGTCAATCAGCCTTGAAGTAAATGTGATCAAGAAAGGCGTGTAGTGCAGATGTATCAACAGTTACTTTATTTGATTTGGGAAGTTTGGAAGCATAGACAGTGTCAGGAATAACAGTCATGCTCAGAATGAAGTCATGGCATGAATCAGGAGGAAGTGAAACCTTTTCCTGCACTTCCAGTGTTGCTGATTTTCCTGTCTTCTGCTGCTTCTTTGCATGTTTGGGCAATGTCTTTCAGAACTGAGATATTTTCAGAAGAAATTACAATAGAGTAAAGAGAGCAAAGAGAGCTCAAGGTATTTACATTTAATTATGAAAATTAGGAAAGTTAGGAAAGGCAAAAGTAACAACTGAGTTTAAAGAAAGTAGTAAAAAAAATTGCAAGGGAACTGACCAACTGTCAAACTTGCCGCTGGAGTTAGATTAAAAATGTCTCCTTGCCAAAGAGTAAAATATGCCAGAATTTTTCTGGAGGGGAAGTTCCAAGAGAATAAGGCTGCAATAGAGGCTAATTCTCTGCTGATTCTGGATACTGTGCTCTTCAGTTTACTCACCAAAGCTGTCAGTTTAACAGTTTGAAAAATAACAACGTAAAAGTTCTGTGATGTAGTGAGATGCCCTTTGGCTTTGCTAATGCAAATACAGACCAAATCAGTGAAAGTGATGAAGCTTTTTAGAAATTATTAATTCCATTAATAATTCTATCAATCCTGCCAATCCTATCTATTATCAAGTGTTTTTTTTTCTTTCCCTAAAAGCCAGATTAGTTTATAGTGTAAATATGTAAGCTATTATGTCAGCATTAAAACTTATATTACTTGGCATTATCAAACAAAAACCTGGAAAATTTCTGGGAATGCAGGGAACTATCAGTGGATGAATAATATAGCGGCTTATTCTTATCCAGTGGTTCATCTGGAAGTGTTGAGTGATACTCAGTCTCCCCATCACATTTGAAGAGTTTGTCTAAATTATAAGTACTTGATCTTGCCTAGGAATATAGCTATGAATATGTGTCTACTAAAACAAACTGTTACAAGAAATTTATCACACTCAAGTTTTCTTTATTGATTGAAACAGTGTTAATCTAATTTTAGCTGCTTGTTGATGATGCTGAATTGTGAATCAGAGGTTGTAGAGCATTAATAATTTTCAAACTAATGATGTGCAATTTTGTTTGACGCTGCAGAGTGAGAGTGCTCGCGTGGCGCTCTGTGAACACCCTCAGTGGACCCCTGTGGTGGTAATTTTGGGACTTCTGCAGTGTACAATTCATCCTGTTTTGAAAGCAGAATTGTTAGAAACTCTTACTGCTTTTGGAAAATCTCATGATATAGCGTCTTCAATCTGGCAGTCTTTGGAATACACACAGGTATTTGGGGAATTTATGCCTTTAGGACTATAGCATCCCAACTTGATGAAATTGTTGGACATTGAATTGTTCTTGTTTCCATTGTTAAATATTGACTTTTCTTTCATTTTTTTTTCAGAGATGAAATATTACTGTGTATGTTGCCTGGTTAATGCAGTTTTTATTTCAAAACAAGTTTCAAAATGGCTATATGCTTTTGTGTCTCAAAGATCTCAACAGCCATGATTAGTTTACATAAATACAGATTTTCTAAGTGACAGTTCTCTGTGTTCAGCACTTCTGAAAACAACTTTGTCTTCTATAACATTCATTAAATAATTTTATTATACTTTTTATGTAATCCTATTTTTAATATATGAATGATACTAATGGAAGGAAAGAACTCTGTCTAAAAAGCTCCAGGCATCTGTTTTTGAGAGGAAAAAGTTAAATATAAGCTCAAATACACAGTTGCCAGATTTTACAACTAAGATGGCAAGCACCATATTTACGTTGAAAGCCCCCGCTTTTAAAAATAGGACTTCTTTTTGGTTTAGTCTTGATATCAGAGAAGAATTTTAAATATGAAACTTTAAGAAGATGGATATCAAATGAAAATGCCCTCAGAATTCAGAAATCATAAGGGGTTGGAATTATTTTCTAGTATATATTATGGTTCAGACTATTTTTGTTTCCTATGGAAACCTTAGGCACTTGAACTGCAACTGCTGGCTTGCTGTTAATTATTAATAAAAAGACCCTGATAATAATGACATTTTACAAATAGTAATGTTTTAACCATTCTCTGACTTCGCTTTCTAGTTTGTGATATTCTTTAAAATATACTGTTGTAAGAGAAAACAAGATAAATGTCTGTCTCAAGTCAATGTAAGAGAAAAAAAATGATGAATCATTGATCTGAAAGGATTTCTGATCTTTATTCATATTAACAATAAACATGATGCAGATGTTTGAGGATGTAAAGCTCCAAGTGTACACAGTACAATCCATCTTAACTTTTGGGCTTTGAAGAGGATATAGGAAACCTCTTCGTACAGCTAAAAAATGTTTGCCTTTTAATCCTGATAGAAATGATGAAGGTGCACATTGATTTTGTGAAATGTATTTATGTGTTTTCTTTTTTTCTGTTTTGAAGCTATTACAGACAGTGAGGACTCCAGGCCAGAGACAAGCAATTGGTGTTGAGGTGAGGAGTTCTCTTTCTCTGGGTGCCCTCTCTGCTTGTCTTCATATGAGTACAGCCTCTGCATGGCTACAGCTGTCCAGATTTTGCTGTTAGGTCCATAGGAGACCCTTAAAATAGGAGCTATGTTTTCTCTGCTTCTCAAATTCTCAAGTCTGCTTATAATTTCTGTAAATCTCACCCATTTTTTGAATCTATTTCAAGTAACAGGGCAGTGTTTAAACCTGCAGGTTCTTTCAGAGCACTTTTTATTGAGGTTTTTCCGTTTTGTCTCACTGTTTTTAATCACTGCTGTTTTAGACCACAGCAGCAGCACTTTTGTATTTGTGTTGTATTTGTTACATCTTGGTACAGCTCGCTGCCTTCCTAATGAAAGTGGTAGATAAAAGGAGAGTTCAGTTAAGCATTGGAGCAAACCTTTTAGGAACTCAGAACCGAATGAATAGTGCTCTGTTGGATTGAAATGACAGTGCTGTTGCTTCACTGCTTTTGTTTTGCTTGTGGCACACGGTGCCAAAAATGCAGCAAAGCCAATTCACTGTAATTCAGAGAGGATACCCTTATTTTATTTGTTCTTGCATATTTCTTCCTCCCACAAGATTTTTGATTTTTTTTTCTTTCTTTCTCTGCCCCCTCGGGCAGGTTGAATTGAATGAGATTGAGTCTCGATGTGAGGAATATCCTTTAACCCGTGCCTTCTGTCGACTCATCAGCACGCTGGTGGAGAGCTCCTTCCCCTCTAATTTGGGAGCAGGTCTCCGCCCGCCGGGCTTTGATCCCTATCTCCAGTTCCTCAGGGACTCCGTGTTTCTTCGATTTCGCACCAGAGCCTACCGGAGAGCCGCTGAAAAAGTAACTCGTGTTTGAAAATTGTTTCTTTAGGGTCTATCGACATATATTTAAGTTAAAATGGTTTGGCACTGCTGATGTGGCTTAGATCTGCCGTTTGAGAGCTTGTGCAGCTGCTTAACTTTCATGCAGCAGAAGTAACCTTGAGCAGTTCAAGGTGATCTAATTCTTTAAGCTAGTGCCTTTTTTCAACTAAGGAGTCATCAGGATCTATGAACTAATTCAAAGGAGTCTGCAAAAGACTCCTTAAATTATGCATTCTTTGTTAGAATTGTTAGAATCAGTTGGCTAATGACTTCTGAACCTCTCTCTCATACCTGAATCTCCAAGTCGGATTTGTCCTTTCCATATTATTACCGTGCAGAATATTCCTGACTTGCTAAACCAAGGAATTTGGGTTTGTTTTATGATGGTTTTGGATAAAAGTGCTTGCTAAACTGATCCTGCAAGCTATTTATTTTATACCTAATAAAGACTGTTAATTGCATGTGGTCTTTAGTGTGTTAATATGTATATTATAAAACAGCATTTAGGATTGCATTTTACTTCAGAAAGGAAGCTTGATAGTTCAAAGTATTTGACATGTTGAATTGCTAATGTTGTGGGATAGTATTTTAAAATTAGGCAGTTGTTCCATACTTCTCATCTAGTACAATATTACACTGATCATTGTGTTCTTTATCTTCCTGGTGTTTTACTGAAGTTTCTATCATATTCTGCATCTGATTTTCTTCTTTTTTATGATTATCTACAGTGGGAAGTAGCTGAGGCAGTTCTAGAAGTATTTTACAAATTGCTGCGAGATTATGTTCCTCAGCTTGAAGACTTTGTGGACCAATATGTGGAGTTACAAGGTTAACTTGTTCATTCATTCACTGAAAACAGAATTGTGATTTGCTCTGCTCTCTTACCTCTCTCTTGTGATCTTGTAAATATTGTATGTAAGGTGATGAAAAGCTGGACCAAGACTCCTAGATAGAAAGATACTCAAAAAATGACCATATACGATAGGAAGTCATGTTGCTGAGTCACTAGTGCTTCCTGTAAACTCTTTTCTGCTTTTTTAGCTCTGCTTATGTGAATGGTCGTTTTTTTTCCTCTCCCCTCTTATATTGCAGGTTTGCTTAAAAACTGTTATTTGACATTTAAAAATCTTATTCTTCAGCTTATTCCTCTGATTTTCTTTGGCCTGTATCTACATCTCCACTAGACTCATAGTGTTAACTTACAGGTGTTAGTGTATTTGATATATCCTCTAGTTTTAACGATATTCAGACCTCAATTAGAGCAGATAGTGGCAGTAGGATTATGATTCTGAAATCATTCAGTTCTAGGCAACTAGTCTTTAAAAGACCAAAGTAGATGGCACTTGCTTCACTGTAGGGAGTTTAGGGCTCGTATGAACTTGACTTGTGCTGCATTTTTTTTTTGTAGTGTGAAGTTTCTTCCTAGCAGTGAATGTCAATCTGATGTTCATGCCATAGCATGAGAGCCATCATAGCCACTTCCTAAGTCATCAGCCACTTGAAAACATAATTTCCCAGTGACCTTGGCGCAGTCTTGTAAGGTTCTTTCTGCTTGTACTTCAACAAACAAATTTGGGCACTTAAACTGACTTGAGCAATTTCTGATAGCCAATTCTTGCCCTCACCTAAAGCCCATCATTGATTTGAATTCATGGTCACATCTGCTTAGGAAGGGTCTATCTGGTGAAAATTGAAATCCTGCTATTAAATTGTTAAGAGGAATGATAATTGACACCACCTTTCTTCCCAAATTCTTATTAGATGCCCAAATGTCTTATAGGTAAGGATAAATTCTGAAGATCTTGTACGCAGTTTCATCCATTGAGATGTTGTGTGCAGCAACAAGAGACAGTTACTGGTTTAAGTAATGGGAGTCTTCTATTAGTTAGTAGTGTTTTGTTCTCTGTTTAGGAGAAGAAGTAGTAGCTTATAAGCCACCTGGATTCAACTTGATGTATCATCTGCTGAACGAATCACCAATGCTGGAACTGTCCCTCAGTTTGCTAGAAGAGGGGGTGAAGCAGCTTGATACTTACGCTCCATTTCCTGGTATGTGCACTGAGTTTAGTTTTCATGTTAAATATAAGTGCATACTAGTTAGGAATTCTAGTTGACATTACACGTGTTCACCTAGCTCTTTTTTTGTCTTGCATATAAAAACTAGGTTTTGGGGGAAATTCCTTGAAGTAAACAACTGACAATTTCTGTCTTGCTGCAAGACTCGGTGAATGAGGTTTATGAATGTAGCCCATTTGTTACTTAACTGCTGTTATGCTTTTTGTATGGTTCTGCGTGCACTGCAGGGAAGAAGCATCTGGAGAAAGCTGTGGAGTATTGCCTTGGACTTCTCAATTTGGTTTTACAGCAGGAGAGTATTTTCATGGATCTCTTGAGGGAGAGCCACCTTTCCCTTATTGTCACACCACTAGAGCAGCTGCTCCAAGGAATCAATCCTCGCACTAAGAAGGCAGATCACGTGGTGAATATTGCCAGGTATGCACAGGGCACTGGGTTGTGGGAGCACGGAAGTGATTGGTTGCTGGTCCTTTGATTAGATTTTCCCAGCTAATGCTTTGGTCTGTACAGGGCATGCACCTCGGGGAGAGGATGCTTCCACAGATGGTATAGTCATGTGTACACTGGTACAAGATTCGCATCTGAATTTATATATATTTTTTCATTTTGAAATTAGTTTTCTCACTATTTTTTTCTAAGTTGCTCTATGTGCAATGATTTCCTCACAATTTCCACTTCAACCCAGGATTTGTCATAGAGTGGGAGAACAAACTTTCTTTGGTGCTATTGGCCAGTTTACTATTTTAAAATATTGCTCATTAGTTACTATAATGAGCAAAAATCAAGCAATCTGAAGCGTAGTTTCAAATGAAGAATTGTGGAACTTTGATTTCCACTTGCCACTGGCAACCTCTGCTGTTGCTCAGTTTCATAATAATTTTACTTACAAGCCAATATTGATGAATAGTAGAATTGGCCACATAAGCCATGAAATTCTGGCATGCAGCACAGTAAAATCAACTTCTCTCTTACTGATTTTTTTTTTTTTACCGTGTTAAGTTTGTCATGTAACAACTGTTTGCAAATAGTTTTCAATCAAAATAAGAGGTTCTTAACCTTCTTTAAGAGGTTCTGAATTTTGTTTCTTGCAAGTGTTAGATATATGCAGTGGTTGCTTTTACTTTTGCTCTTCAGTGATGCTGACTCGTTTCTGTATCATCTGACAATACTAAGTTTCTAGACATTTCTTTTGGGAACATTTGACCAGTTTAACTTGCTGCAGCATTTGAAGTAGATGTAGGATAAAAGAAAGGATAACAAAATCTAGGAGTGGTTATCATCCCTACCTGTCACTAACGACAGAGGAGTGTTAGGTGTTTCATGTGGCATGAAATTTTTTTGCAGCTTCAAAAAACTATTTTGGAAGTGGATTTGTAATTGTTTTATCTCTAAACATGATATTTCGCATTGTATTACCATCTTGAAAAATTAAAATGCCCAACAATTTAAAATATATATTATTTTATTTTGAAGGTACCTTTATCATGGAAACAGTAATCCTGAACTGGCTTTTGAAAGTTCGAAGATATTATGCTTTATTTCTGATAATTCCAACATCCAGATAAAGTTAGTTGGTGATTTCACACATGATGAGGTAAATGCCAGTTTGGCAGGATTTGGAAAGAGACAAATGGTGGAGAAATTCTAGTATTCCATAGTTTTTCTAGATGAAATGTATTAAAATTATATTGTGTTTTATCTCTGTGTATTATATTTTCTGATATATTGAGTTTTTTTCTTGACAATATCTGTAAGGATAATTTAGCATATTTACCAAGAGTAGACTTTGATATTTTTTTCTGTTTAGTGGCTTAATAGCTGGCCTGTGCTTAAAACAGTCAAGACTCCAACAACTAGATTAACTTTTGTCTGGATTTTTTTCTACCTATGTGGGGGAGGTGTAAAAAGAATTATTATTTTATACTTTCTACACTTAAAAGTCTTTTAATTTCTATCCTTCCTTTGCTGAATACAGAGTATTAGTCAGAAGCTGATGGCTGGATTTGTGGAATGTTTGGACAATGAAGATGCAGAAGAATTAATTAGTTCAGATGAAGGTAAATAAAAGACTTTTAAAATTCTTTACATATTTTCTTTTGCATAGAATGAAGTCACTGCAAGTAACATAAAGGGCATACTCTGCTTTTAAACCAGTAAAGCTTTTTTTGTGTGTGTCATTTTCTTTATCCCATAGCAGAAAGAACACTAAAGTCTTGTTAATCTAAGCTATGCTCAGGATATGATCAGCTACCAAAAACTGAATATATTTTCCAGTAAAAGTATTTAGCATTGTTCTTATCTATTCAGATATCTATCTTATTCAGAGCTGTGTTGGTAATAGTTTGATTTTTTTGTATTTGAAATCTTGATACCTATACACTGATAAAAGTCGTAGCCTTAGTTTTCTTGCATTTGTCCTCAATACTTTGAGGATTCTTCCAAACGAGTTGTGTCATTTCATTGTTCATCTGTTGTCTTTGTTCTGTTATTCGAGAGCTGGAGCCTGAGAAGAGGCGGGCACGAATCCATCATGAAACAAGGATCAATATTCTGAATCTTCTGATCACCTCTCTCGAGTGTAGTCCTCCCAGTCTTGCTCTGTATCTCTTAGGATATGAACTAAAGAAACCTGTCAGCACCACAAATCTGCAAGACCCAGGTACGAAGAGGAAAAATCGATAGAGCATTTATTCAGTTTTGGTATGAGCACTAAGAAAAGAGAAATGCAAATGGACAGAATTTTGATTTTAGTAATATCTTACCTTCTTCCCTTGGTTGTAATACCTGGAGCCTTTATGAGCAGTATTTAACAATTAGCCATCTAAAGACAAATTAAAAACTCCTTTGAAATTATGAAATAATGGAATGCATTGCATTCCATTGGAATGAATTGCAATGGAAGTTTGTTAACGTGTT
This sequence comes from Crypturellus tataupa, assembly GCA_034781795.1. Lineage (NCBI taxonomy): Eukaryota > Metazoa > Chordata > Aves > Tinamiformes > Tinamidae > Crypturellus > Crypturellus tataupa. Next base: position 488,969 of record JAWLRI010000201.1, on the reverse strand, counting down.
GGAGCAGGGGGTTGGACTAGATGATTTCTAGAAGTCCCTTCCAACTTCAACCATTCTCTGATTCTGTGATTCACTCAGTATATTTAAAAAAGAAAAAAAAGGAAAAAAAGAGCAATTGAATCTTTCTATAGAGCTTTTTATGAGAGTTGCATAATTTGTCCTTGTTTCACCAGTGGCTCAAAAGCCCACAGACCAGCTAAAAAAATTAAGGATTTTTTTTCTTTTTTTCTTTTTTTTTTTTTGCTGAAATACAGTCCCCCCTTTTAATTGATTCAGAAGCATATTTCACAGATCTTTTTCTTGCTGCTTCATGGGACAGCATGGTACAGCACAAGAATTTACCGTCTTTAATTCTGTATGCATAAGCTATATTTGTAGAATGCTAGGGTATTATTTTTGTATTCTAAGGTGTCCTGGGTTGTCCACGGACGTGTCTTCATGCTATTTTGAACATACTGGAGAAGGGTACTGAAACAAGGAATGGTCCCACAGCAGTTCGGGAATCTCCTCACCTTGCAGAACTATGTTATCAGGTATTCAGGTCTTACTGACCTTCAATCATGTAGTAAGAAAGTTATGCAATAAGAAAATAATAAAAATATGTGGAATCTAAAAAAAGGTATGAACATAATTTAAAAAGGAAATTTTGATGAATCTAACAGTTGAAAAAGACTGTGAGCTGGACAAGCAGAAAGCCATGAGATCTTTGGTGTCATGTAGGTGAACAGCCATGTGCTGCTAGAAGTTTAATCTTATAATTCAGTGTCTTTTGTATATTATTTATTCGGCCATGGAGTAGGCTAGTGGGAAACTTACTGTAAGTATAGGCAATATTATTTCAGCAGTGAAACAGTGTTATGCTTCATCTAATTTGATGGTTTGCTTGTTTCTTTCATAAATAAGTTCCAGAAATAGATATCTACTGTTTTTGATTGTCAGGTGATTTATCAGTTGTGTGCATGTGCTGACACATCCGGTCCAACTATGAGATACCTGAGGACAAGTCAGGATTTCTTATTCACTCAGTTGCAATACTTGCCATTTTCCATCAAAGGTAATTTTGTACTAAGATAATATTTGCTTAAAATTGAATATATCCTTTGAAACCCTAAGAATCATATAGAAAACATATGCAGCATTATTAAATAAAATTACTTACTACTTCTTTGTTGATCATCTAATTTTGCGAGCTTCAACTCTGCCTGTGTAGAAAGTTCATAGAGTTAATGCTGAACTTCATTAAAAATGTATGCTGGTTTGGGGCCCCATCAAGTCTCTAGGAGCAAATTCTAATTTATATTTAAAATTTCAATGTGGTTTTGTTAGATCATGTTACAGGAAAAAAAGTGTGTTTTGGAAAACTAATACTGCCAGTGCTAATAAGAGCTAAAGAAAGATGGTGGTTGGAACCACTTGTATACTCACTTCTCCCTCACTTTTTTGAAAATAATTTGAAATATTACTTGGTAATGCATTTTTTTTTTAAGTTTAGGTTTGCTTTTGGATGATTTGTTACATATCTTAAGAATCTAGATTAGATGAAAATAGAACATGGAGACTCCTGAAGGTCCTGGTTCAAGCCTTGTCAACCTCAGTCAAAGTTGGTGTTTATGTTGGGTAGATGTTTGATCTTTTTTACTGAGATTACTGTTGAGCAAGTAGTGACCTTCTCTAAAAAGCCTTTTCAAGCAATAGATTTTTCTTGAAGAAAGCAATATTTGTGTTCAAATTATAATTGTTGCCTTATATCCACCCAGAACATGAGATTTCAACGCTGAACCAGATGTCATGGCTGATGAAGACGGCAGCTATAGAAATGCGGGTGACCTCGCTGAACCGCCAGCGCTCACACACGCAGCGGCTGCTGCACCTGCTCCTCGACGACCTGCCTGTGAAACCATACCTGGGTAGGTAGCATTTATGGGGAAGGTGAATAGACCTGCGTGGAAGGAAGAGAAGCTTCTTTAGTTCGAAGCCTTTTCTTATGTCAGCTTGTGACGAACAGAGAATTCATCTCTGTTTCTAGAGAATATTTGTGTTACTTTGTCTGGAATTGCCACTGGAGAGATGGGAAGAAAGATGATTTTTGTAGACTCCAAAGTGGAAGTGAAAATGTCATTTTGCTTATCACCACTTTGTCTTTATCTTTGAAACAACTCAATGTATAGACAATGATACAGAAATAAACATTGTTCAGAGTAGGAGAATGACTTTTTTAAAATGATAAAGTTATGAAAGATTTTATTTTGGGATGCTATCCTGACTTTTATATGTTTCCAGCAGGTGGAGGATATTCACTTTTGAACAGTTTCAGACAGCATTTTCTTTCAGTCTTAGCTTCAGACTCTTTCATATTTTCAAGCATTTCTCACAGAAGACAGGACAATTAATTTGGGTACTACCTAAGTTATTTTATATTTTATTTTATTTTGGTTAATTTGGGTATTGACACTATTACTACAGAAATGGTCTTTCATCACAATGTGGCTTTTGATGAAAGATTAAAAAAAAGAATTCTGAAATTTCAGGACAGAGTAGAAGTGAGGTAAAAGAAACATAAAATGATGGCAATAAAAAGCTTTACATGAGAAAAATAAATGGAGGAATTGGAAGATACTGTAATGGGCTGTGGCAGCAGAGAAGTTTCCCTCATTTTTATAGAACTGAATGCTGTCCTCATCTTTGTGGAGATTTGACTACTAGAAACTGGGTCTAAACTGCCTGATGATCTTAGAGTGTCGTCGAACTGCAGTTGCTCCTAACCAAGCTTTTGTGGGGGCATTTAGGCATTTACAGTCCTGTCTAACCTTTATTTGATAATTAGCCAAACTCTACTAATTAGTGTTGTTTTCATTGTACCATCAGTCAGTGATATATTTGCATTAATGACTTACATATGGGAGGATTGTCAGTGTGTCCTCTCCCAGTCTTCTCTTTCAGTATCGATGAAGTAGTTGGGATTTTTTTTGTCTTAAATTTTGTGATTAATTATGTTTCCTTGCCTTCAGCTGATGGTGAGGGAGGGATGGAAGATGAAAGTCGATCAGTCAGTGGGTTTCTTCACTTTGATACGGCCTGCAAAGGTAAGCCTGCTGGCTAAGTCTCTGGTACCTGTCACTTAGGCTTGCCTGTGGAAGGGACACTTTAGAAAAAAAAAGAGAGACTTTTAAAACATTAACAGTGCATGGGACACTTACTTAATATGAAAAAAGATAAGATAAAGTTGGTTACAGTGAGTAGAAAGTACTGAACTGGAAAGGAAGAGGGAGTATGTTTAAGGGCAAAATGGGGAATGACAGTCTATAAATTTACTAGTAAGAGTAACCACAGTGACAGTGTTGCTAAGACTGAATTTATTTGTATTTTTATGGCAAAGATTTAAACCCAAATAAACACAAGTGATACACTTAGATTCCTTACTGAGCTTTTTAGGTCTGAAAAAAATACCTGCATGGTACAGGCTGTCCAGAGAGGTTGTGGAGTCTCCTTCTCTGGAGATCTTCAAGACCCACTTGGATGCAGCCCTGTGTCATGTGCTCTAGGTGTGCAGGGGGGTTGGACTAGATGACCTCTAGAGGTCACTTCCAACCTTAGGCATTCTATGATTTTATGGTTTTCTTTGAAAACCAACCTACTTTTATTTAGGATCCAAAATTTAGAATCTTGCATTTGTAAATGTTGGGTTAATAGGAGAATAATGGTTTATAAAAGAATCTATTAAGGATGTATTAAGACTCTATGAAATTTCTTAAGCTGTTTGTATAGATTGATAGCCCTCTCTGAAGAGTTAATGTTTTCTTTTGAACCTTTTCCTTTGAGATTTGGATTTACAAAGGTTAAGCTCCTATTGTCAGTTGACTCTTCCCTTGATGTTTCTGAATGCAATCTGAATTGATCTACATTTCCAGTACGCAGGAAGATCTTAAGTATCCTGGATTCAATTGACTTCAGCCAGGACATACCAGAGCCTCTGCAGCTGGATTTTTTTGACAGAGTTCAGATCGAACAAGTCATTGCTAACTGTGAGCACAAGAATGCACGTGGGCAGGTGATCTGCAATACTAAGGTGTGCTGTAGTCTGTATTCGCAAGTTACATATTGCTATTCATATCTTTACTTGATAATAAAGATTCTTTTTTAGTGATCATGAATAGTTTGAAGACTTCAGATAATACTTTTAAACTTGTATTCACCTAAAGAATGTTGCTGTTTCAGATAGGTTTATAATTTGTCTTTCTCCCTGCAAACTATTTGCTTAACTTACTTTTTCCTCTTTTACACTCTGATTTCTCATTTGTTCCAGACTGATCATCAGTGCAAGAATTTTCAGAAAGTACTTGCTATTCTATCTGTTTTTACCATTTCAAAACTCCTAAGTAATATTCCAGAATGTCTTTTACTTCATGTACTTCATGCATCTGCAGTACTACACTGTGTGCACTGTAGTAGTTCTTTAAAATTGCAGTTAACATAGTGGCACATTGTGATGAGTGGCATATGTGTATACCACATATATGTGTATGTGGCAAATGCATAACAAATATTCCCGAAAATTTTGATCTGAAAGATAAGAGATTTGAAAGATTAGAAGTGGTTTATCATGTAGAAGCAAAGTGATCTTAATAGTAAAAGGAGTGAAGGAAGAGAAGGCATGCAAAAAGGGAAGTGCAGTGAGAGAGACTGGGCAATTAAAGTACTGCAGTTAGAAAATAAAACATGGGACAACCTTTAAAAATGAACAAAATATACATGGAATCTCAGTTACCTCTGTTGTTATATGTCATCTCCTATACACTTCAGGGAGGGACAAATACTCTTTTCTTGTGTTTAACGGCTTGCTTTTTCCTTTTCAATTCCAGAATCTTCACAGAGTTTTGATTGCAGAAGTTAATGCCCTTCAAGGAATGGCAGCAATAGGTCAGAGACCCTTACTTATGGAGGTGAGTATGGAAAAATAAATCACTATCATTGTGCTTGATGGTTTTCATATACTATTAAGCAATATGCTTTACAATGAAAGGTTGTGGATTTGGGTCCTCGAGTTTGAATTAGTTATTTCTTAAGAAATTAAAGCATTCAATTATTTGGTAAGAGAAACTACTGCTTAGCATACTGCACTCAAAACAGCAGAATTGGAGAGTGTTTTCTTTTTTCTTGAATCTTTTTCCTTCCTGCCTCCCACAACAATTGCAGCTTCCACCCTGCTGGACAAAGAAGTAGGACATGCAGTTTTCAAGGCTGGATATTAACAATCCAGTGTATAACAGAAAAATTGGTCATGCTGTTTTTTCCAGAAAGGATGTTAATTTATACCTCTTTTTCTCTACCTTAGCTCTAGTTTGCATCTGAAGGATCTTTTTTGTTTCTGAGGTTCTTACTGTCTTTTAAACTTTGTTCAATTTGGCTAAAAGGATTTGTAAATTTCTTGATGGAGAAGTGACTTGGACTAAAATGTCAAGAAAATGTATAAATAGCTTTTTCTCAGTTGCTTTTAAAATTCTGAATTTAAAGCATACATTAAAAAATAGTTTCCCTCATTAAAACTGTTCTACTATGAGCTTGAGACATTCATAGTGAAAAGGCCATGCAAAAAACAGCCCAGACAATGGACTTAAGACGGTGGATTTGCTGGTCTTGTTAAAATGATTGTGAGCAGTCTGTTTCTGATGAATTGAAGACATGCTGCTTATTTTTCAAAGACTATTGCTAGCAGATAAGATTTGCCATCTTCATATACCTTTGCTATCAACTCCTTTGGCTATACCTTAACTCCCTTGCTTTGCCACGGGTGGTTAGGAGATCAACACGATCCTGCAGTACGTGCTGGGGCGGAACAAGCTGCTGCAGTGCCTCCATGCCAAGAGACATGCTTTAGAGTCGTGGAGGCAGCTTGTGGAAATTATACTCACTGCCTGCCCCCAAGATCTTATACAAGCTGAGGACAGACAGCTGATTATTCGGGATCTCTTGCAAGACGTACACGACAAGGTAATGCTCTTCTGGAAACCAGTCCTATCCTTGAACTTTATTGCTCTGTGTTTTTATATATCGAAGGGAGATTGATCATCAAGTAACATTCTTGATTGAAATCTAGAAGTGTGTGTTTCCACTTAGTTTTTAATTTGCAGTTTTCTGATCGCTAATTTGCTAAAACTTGAATGTGTTGGAGACAGAGGGAGTATTCTGTATTTTTTTGCCTGTCGTCAAACTATAAACTATATTGTCAGATTTCAGAATTTCAGTATAATCCAGTATGGTCATAGTCTGGAAAGGTTCTATGAAAAGGATACAGATAATATTGAGGAGAAACATGGAACAAATCAGTGAGGAGAAGGCAGCAAAGAGTACTGCATTTGTTAATGTAGTGCATTTAGATGATTCACTGAAAATCCTACCACTGCTTCTTAGGAAGAATAAAAAGGTTAAATGAAGCATTATAGTAGAAAAAACAATTGGGAAGGCTGTTGGAAATGTAAGAGTCTGCTTTGTCTTAAAATATCGAAAGTCTTAAGTGTTTCACTTCAAACTCCTACGACTGTATGAGTTACAGTCATAATTCTTAAGACAAATTAGATAATTACTAGTGACTCAGTCATTCTTAAAGACAAAACGTAATAAAGAATCCTTGTATTGGTTAGGCTGCTGGACGTTACATATTTTTATATGCTGTATATATATAAGGTATACATATATGATGTGTATATATACATCATTTTATTGTAAGAGATATTTTGTATGTAGTTCCTCTGATTAAACTGTGCTGAGGAATATATATTTCTGTATTTCAAAGAAGAGGTAACTTTGGGGGCTTGTTGTTGTAGTCTTCGTTATTTTTTTCCTCTAAAAATACTCTAAAGATAGTTCTTAGTTGAAAGTTAGGACTTTATGTGAACAAAATTAGAACAGGGAACCTAGAATTTGTTTGATTTCTAAGCAGAGATTTCAGGCTCTAAACATTTTAAAGGAAAACTGAAAGTGATCGTTTTCTCAAACAAATAAGTTCACTAAAACAAATGCAGAAAATTATTCTGCTGCATTGATCAACTGTATATGCTTAAAAGAAAAGTTCTTAGTCATTAGTGCTTAGATCATTAGTGCTTTTGATACCAGGTTTACTTTTTAAATGATAGTGTGAACTAAAATAAGATGTGCTAACTTTCTTCTGGTGTTTCTCCACAATTCCTTAATGCTTCTTTGATGCAGATCTTTGTCTTTGCAATGCAAGTCTTTAAATATTCATAAAGCTAAGCCTGTGTTGGTTGTTCTTTCTCTAGTTTGTGTTTAGGTATTTTACAATTAAAGCAAATAAATGCAATAAGTGCTAACATTTTCATTCCCTTGCTCACATTGAAATCATGGCCATGGTTTGGAAATAATGATCAGAAGGCTAATGGTCTTCTCAATTAAAATGTGTTCCAGTCCTCTTTCTGGGTGTGTTTCATGGCACTATTGATTTTGATCCCTTTAAAATAAGGCTTTGTTAATTAATTTCTTCTGCATGTATAAATGAGATAGCTGAGGAAGGTTACATAATGACACTGTTTTTTTTTTTTTTTAATTCTTCTATGTTAAGATCTTAGATGATGATGCAGCTCAGGAGCTGATGCCAGTGGTGGCAGGGGCTGTGTTCACCCTGACCGCCCACCTCAGCCAGTCTGTGAGAACTGAGCAGAAACAGCCACTTGCAGTCCCCATGTCTGGACAGTCCCAGTATGTCCTGATGCTGGATGGTTCTTTCACCTCCTCTCCTGGCCCTGAGGGCATTTCTATGGGCTTTGCTTCCATCGGGGACTCCTCCCTCCACATCATCTTAAAAAAGCTGCTGGATTTCATTTTGAAAACAGGTGTGTGAAACTTTTTGCTCTGTGTTTGTGTCTGTATGTGAGTGAACTCTTTAACAGTCAGAAGGTGGAAAGGTGCACTGAATTGCTTCCCATTACTGAAATGAGTTGTTTTTTTTTTTACTCCAGGCAATTCTGTGCATCTTCTGTGATTGCCATAGATATCTCTCTACGTTATGTTACTAACAAAAACCAAATGTAATAAGGCCATATTCTTTCCTTTTTTGTTTTTTTTTCATCTAAACTACGATTAAAGAGAGGTGTGTGGTGTAAATAGCCATAAAATGAATTTCAGGTTGCCATTATTGCTCTATTTATAGTGTCAACTTTCCCTCTTTACTGTTGTAACTACATTTTTATGCAAACAATAGAGCTCTACTTTAAAAAAACTATTTTGGTTATTTTTGCCAACACTGGCACAGGGGAGCTAAATTAAGAGTCAGTGGAAGACAGTGTTATGGAATTGAAATCTGCTTGGTTTTGATTATGAATATTTTTATGAGCAGGTGGTGGCTTCCAGAGAGTAAGGACGCACCTTTATGGATCACTGCTTTACTATTTACAGATTGCGCAGAGACCAGATGAACCAGACACTTTAGAAGCAGGTATGGTACAACTTTTTGGAAGTAAACAACAAAAAAAACTGTTGTTAAACCCAGAATTACAGGTACAGTTCAGGCATGCTGAATTATCTCTTGGAAGCAGGGAGATTATGTAGATAGAATCCATCTTGTTCCAGGAGCATCTGAAATTAGTCTCTTCCTCTAAATGATGCAAATATTTCCCTCTTCTGAGCTGTCTAGTTACATGTCTATATTATGTGTGTATTATAGATGTGTTCTAGGTGAGAATTTGAAGTTCTGACCTCCAGCACTGAAGAAGAGAGTAAATTTGAGTCCATTTAAGAAGTTACACCTAGAATGACAAAATTGCCAAGAGACTGGGAGTTACACAGACATGATTTACAACAGTTAAGCTGTAGAAATATAGTGTGCCTCCCCCCACCATGGCACAGTGTTTTTCTTCAGAGAGTCTTTCACATTCTTTCTGTTTATTCAGCTGAAGACCCCTAGGAAAAAGAAACAAACAAAAAAAAATTTGTTTTCCAAGTCAGTCAGATCTGCTGCTGAAGCTGCCAAGAGGGCTTATAGTGAATATCAGAGTCTCTCTATTAATGGCTTCAGTACTGACCTCATCAGCAATTCCAATCATTACCTCATCTCACAGCTGGGATGAAGGTGGAGAAAACAACTTCGGGTCGAGTACCCGTGCGTGCAGATCACTGCTGGGATTTAATTGACTTTCGGAACTACAGTAGAGAAAATACTGGTGAAGTTGTTGTGATGCCTTTATTGCTTCCTTTGGATGTGGCAGTTTCCCGCTGAAATCATTGTGTCTGCTTCCTTTCAGGCTGGGTGTTTTGGTCCCAGCGAAAGTTCTTAAGCTGAACAGATTTTCTAAATTGCATGTATTGTATCTTAGAATAAATTTTAAGTACACCACACATGGGTGGTGTAAATATTTGGATGCACATATTTTTACTTTCTGGCTTGTGAGTCTTGGTTAGAAAGGAATGGTTTTGCAGGAAAACATTTGCACTTCAGCTAAAAATTCCCTTCCATTTTCCTTGTGATGTCTCTTTTTCTCAGCTTTACTATAACTAGGCGAATGCTAAACAGTCAATCTTTGTATTTTTCCCTTATTTTTGTTCTGCTTGCCTTTTACAGCTAAAAAAACAATGTGGGAACGTCTCACAGCTCCTGAAGATGCGTTCAGTAAATTGCAGCGTGAAAACATGGCAATTATTGAGAGCTACGGGGCAGCCCTCATGGAGGTGGTCTGTCGGGATGCTTGTGATGGGCATGAGATAGGCCGGGTAAGAAATCACTCCTTTGCAGCCACTGTTTTGCTTAATTCATAAAGCATTTTGCAACTGTGCAGAGAGTGAACTGTGCAGAGAGTGCATCTTCATCTTATAAAATAACTTCTTTTTGGTATATACTTTTTCATCTGAACTTTATCCGGTCCTTCTACATTTCATTCAAAGTGGTGAACAACAGAGACATTTGTAACAATATATTCATTGTTTTTCAAGAAGAAGCTAGATGGCCACTTGAATAAAAATAAGAACATTTTAGAAGGTCAGAAAATCTTAAAATATTTGCAAAATAAAAGATTGTGCTTTTAGTATAAAAAAAGTATTCTACTTTTAAGATGCTGCTAGGAGTAACTTTTGTGCCTTTTTCATTAGGCATTTATAAGAAATCTCATCAATCTCATTGATAGATTTAATTAGTTCTGTTTCGGGTTTTATTTTGACTTTTCCTTTTTTTCCCTACCCCTTACCAGATGCTGGCACTGGCTTTACTTGACCGCATTGTGTCGGTGGACAAGCAGCAGCAGTGGCTGTTGTACCTCTCCAACAGTGGCTACCTGAAGGTGCTTGTGGACAGCCTTGCGGACGAGGATGCAACTCTCCAGAGCTTGCTTTCACCCCAGCCCCCTCTGCTTAAAGCTCTCTATACCTATGAGTCAAAAATGGTAAGAGTCCTTCAGGGACAAGGTTTTGTTGTCTTTCAGTCAAAGTTGCTTGTCAGTACTTTGGCACTGATTGCACTCAAAGGTGTTTTGCTAAATAATGCTATTTAAAGTGCTGTGAAAACCAAGAGATGAAACAATCAGGGAAGTCTTACTGTTCCTCTCTGCTGCTTTCTTTCCCGCCCGGTGCTCTAGGCTTTCCTCACCAGAGTGGCCAAGAGCCAGCAAGGAGCCTTGGAGCTCTTGCGCTCCGGGGTGATTGTGAGGCTGGCCCAGTGTCAAGTCTATGACATGCGACCAGAAACAGACCCTCAAGGGTAAGTGGTGGTTCCCCAGCTGATTTTGAAACTATAATGCAGTCTTGATAGTGTCTCTGTACCCTCAAGGCTTTGGTGTAAATATTTGCCTATGTATTCTTTTCTTCTGTTTGTTTAACCTGTCAGTACCGTTGTTTAAAATTGCATTTTATTGACTGAAAATATCTGGGTCAGTGAGTGTGAAATTGTACTTTTATGTCCACTAAACTATAGAATGTAAAAGCTTTCTTTTTGTCTGATTCCTTATAAATGGAGCTCTTGTATGTCTGAAAAACAGTCTATGCTGTAAATTTCTTTTGCAGGCTTGCAGTTGTAGAAGAGTAAGTGCAGAGTTCTTCCCTCATAATGCACTAAGGATGTAGCAATGAAGTAAATACAGATTCAAATTAGTTCATAATCTGTGGAACAGTTCCACAGTTATATACTGCTTGACAAGTTTCATGAGGTTTTGCAGTATAGTTAGTTGATGGGATGACTGAGAGAAGGTCACACAGAAATTGCATTATTAGGGGAAATCACTGTGGTTGATAGTTATTTTCACACTTCAGTCCCCAGCTTAAATATACAGTTCTTTGTGCCACAGTGAGAGTTGAAGCATGTAAAAAAATGAGACATAGACAAGTACTTTTTTAAAAAGAGCCAGTTGGCACGAATAAGGCATTGGCCTGTCTTGCTTGCAAGGAGATTGTAGAGGACTGTACTCATCATTGCCTTTAGAATTAATTGTACTACTTCCTAAAATATTTGGGAAGATTTATTTTTACATTAGGATTAGTAAAGAAAAGAGATGTGATATCTCTGCCTCAAAGTGATTGTATTTAATGTAGTGTAGTACAAAGAAGCAATTTTCTCTATGTAGAGAAAAATGTCTGACAGCAACCTCTTAGGTAAATTGCAGAAGCAATTGTATCCTAAATGTGTTGGGTTTCTTTTTCATTGTAAACCCAGTTTAACTACAGACCTATTACTGAAATGTGAAAGTCTGCAGATGCCAGACTCTGGTTGTAAATTGAGGCTCTGCTTTGCTGCTGGGCTTCAGGTTTCTTGCACTATTAAACTTTTTCTCTCTGTAACTTTATAAGGATGTTTGGCATGAGGGAACCTCCGCTTTTCATTCCTGCTCCAGTGGAACGTTATCGCCAGATTCTGCTTCCAGCTCTTCAGCTATGCCAGGTGATCCTCACATCCAGTATGGCACAACACCTGCAAGCAGCAGGACAGGTGAGTTCCAGAAAACACTAAAGTACTGTTGTTACTGCTTGTTCAAGCAAATTGTATGTCATCTTGTTCTGTCAGTAAGATCTTTCTTTAATAACATTCTCACTGGTATGAGAAATTACTGTGACGTTCTCACAAAAGTAAATTGTTGCTCCTGTTTTACACCCTGCTATATGTTCAGCCGCTCACTTGCCTTTTTCTTCCTGTGATACAGGTGCTGCAGTTTCTCATTTCTCATTCAGATACTATCCAGGCAATCCTGAGGTGTCAGGATGTTAGTGTTGGGTCTCTCCAGGAACTGGCCTCCCTAACAGGAATAATCAGCAAGGCAGCTTTGCCTGGTAGGAATTACAATTCTAAAATCTCTACCCATTTGAATGAATCTTGAGTTTCATTTCTCTAAATGAACAGTAAGACGTATATTGGAATATTTATTACATATAGAATTTTCTTGAGATGTTTAGCCCTGCGAAAATAGGGAAATGTTAAATAGTTGTTCTTGAAGCAAGTAGAGTGGATTTGCAGAGGCTTTAGTGCTTATATTTTCTTTTCCTAATCCTACCTGAAATAAATACTTTTCATCTTTGAGGTGACTTACAAATAGTAGTTTTCAAAATGCACATGATATCTTCTTTCATTCAGTGTATTCTTAAACTGAGGAAATGAAGACAGAAAATTGTTTGCATACCTATTATCTTTGTCACTATTAATGTTTTTTTAATAAACTGTAATGTAGATCTTCTGGAGAGAAGCACTGTGGATTAGCATAGTGACATTTCGCTTGAGTAACTTATCCTTATATAAAGGATTAATTGTTACTATGATGGATCTAGTGATTTCTTCTGGATGCTGGCAGTCTTGCTTAGCATATTAAAATCACTTCTCTGTTTTGACCATGTAGCTTTCCTCATTCAGGAGGGATGTCTGATTACAACAGAGGAGTACAGAGCTATAGGTCATGGCTGAAGTTCCTTTGCTTACGGTGTAAAGTGCTTTGCACAATTGCCCCTTCTATGTCTGCTCCCTCTTCTCAGCAGAACAGTACTACATACTCACCTGTATCTCCTAATAATTACGTTTAGATCTGGACATGTCTTTCTAAATAGATGTGCCATATAGAATGTAATAGAACTTGTATATATTGCTGGAAATTTTCTCACCAACTCTCATACTTGACTGCCTATAAAGATATAAATCTTTATTCTTTTGAAAAACAGTTAACTTAATGCCTGTGTATTTTATTAGGAGTGCTAGGTGAGCTGGACATTGATGTTAACGAAGGAACACAGATGGAGCTACAAGGGCATATAGGCCGGTTTCAGGTAATAAAGTTGTATATTTAACACTTGTTCTTTGGAATTATTTATATAGATGAGAATTTCATCCTGGTCTTATACTATGAATAGTAGCAGTTATAAAATTGCTATTATTTAATTGATAATTGATTTAATTGATATTCTAATTGATAATTGATATTATTTGTTTAGAGGTTTGAGTGTCTTTAGGGTTTCTATTAATAAAGATGTATCACTTCTTTTAAAAATGGAAAGGAACATACACTTCCTTTGCTGAGATTCTGATTAGAATGTTGATTTCTTATAACAGCGCCAGTGCTTAGGACTTCTGAGTCGTTTTGGTGGTTCAGATAAACTGCGTCAATTTAAATTGCAAGAGGATAATGCAGAGGGAGACAGAATGAACAAGAGAGACGAGATTGAGTTGGCCATGCAACAGGTGAGGAAACAAGCTGCTAACACCTTCAATTGCAAATTGTGAGATTTTAGCTGGTGTGCTGATTTCTTCAGTCACCTTACTCTTACTCACATGATTTTAGGGTAGTAATACTCTGCACAGTCTCTGTTTGGTAGGAATCCACATTCTAGGTGTATTTAAAGTAAACTTTGAAAGTTTGGTTAATTATAGTTGCATTAGCAACCATTTAAATTTATTTCTAAAGTCTGTCAACTTTAGAGTTTGAAACTGTTGAGGAGTTTTAACAGTAAGTAAAATCAGGCTACAGGAAGTTAAAATTGACTGGAATCATAGCTAGCAGGTTTGGAAAAGTAGCCTAGACTTGAAATAGAGGAGAGGCTGTAACTGAATCATCACATTCTAGGGAGATGGAACAAAAAGTATTGTTTACTGACATATATCCCTTTTAAATTGAATGCTTCACATGATTTATTTGTTTATTTATTTATTAGATCTGTGCCAATGTGATGGAATACTGTGAGTCACTTATGTTGCAAAGTGCCCCCACTTTTCAGCACACTGTTTGTCTGTTTACACCCAGCCTGTCAGAGTCAACCAACAGAGATGGGTCTCGTCAAGGTGAGTTTTTTTGGCTCACTATTTTATGACACATTGGGACAATGGCGACATTGGGACTAGTCAAAATTAATATATCAGAGGATGTAGTTTCACAAACACTGTAGCAGTGTCATGGCCACTCATCACCTTAGGCTGGAATAAATGCTCGTGCAGACTTGCACTGAACCAAATCAGAGAACCGGTGCAAATTAAAACAAATGTGGCCAAAGGCCAACTACTCCTTACAGCCTCAGGAACACATATATCAGTACAAGAAAGTGGATGTAAACAAGTAGCATAAATTGGAGTAAAGGGAAGGTGATTTTTATTTTCAGCAGCTATGCTAGACTGAAGCATGTGAAACTAGGACTGCATTGTGAACATGCAAGATGTGTTTTGTTGCTTACTGGAAGTTTACAGTGTGGTGTGGTGCAGCTGAGTGGTTGAAGCATTTAACCAGTACATCAGTTGTGTCTTGTGGTCTGCAGAGGTTTCATGTCCTGTACGCTGTATTGCACTACACTGACTGCCTCAGCCTCAGAACTTGCAGACTTTGATTGGTATTACTTCTGCACAGAAACACAGAATAAATTTGTCAGTGCATCCCTATCTTTCATTAATCAGTGATAGAGAGGATACCTTGCTGATTTGTTTGTTTATTTTGAATTAAATAGTGATTTATTGTAACTTGTTGATTTTTTTTTTTTGTAGACGCACAAGCCCCAGTGATCCCGTACTGGCGCTTGCCGGGTCTGGGCATTATTGTTTACCTCTTGAAGCAGAGCACTAATGACTTCTTCAGTTACTATGACAGCCATCGCCAGAGCGTCAACAAGCTGCAAAATGTGGAGCAACTCCCACCAGATGAAATAAAAGAGGTAACAGCTGTGCTCACTCAGTAGGTTTTATCCTGAAGCGTTAACTATCTAACGGATTATCTGTGTAGACGGATTATCTGTGTAGACGGAGGCAAAGCTTTAATAGAGAACTCAGAGCATCTTAGGAAAGTAAATGGTCACAGATCTCATGCTCTCTGTTGATGAAAAGATCCAAGTAAAGAGGGATCTAAAATCTGGGAGAAAATATTAGTCTTAATTGAATCACATTTGTTACAAAATTATACAGGAAAAATTGTTGCTAACACTTTGGGACTGCTCATCATTTATCTTTCTTGTAACACGTACAGCTTCGGTAGCTGTGAATTTTTGGTGAGTTTTTGCCAAAATGATGGGGTTACAGGGGGAATGGATACTTTATAATAAAGAATAATGACTCTGGTCATTAGTTATCAGAATGAACTAATAAACTGATTGAGATCCCAAATGAACATTTTTTCTTGCTAGAAAATCTGCCTGGGGTTACATTTACTTTCTTTTTTAATTTTTTAAATTATTATTATTTTTTTTAATCAGTAAGATGATGTGAGTTAAAAATAGAGTGCACCAGTTTGGAAAAGCATACAGGGTTATCAATAAGTAATTTTATTTGTTTATTTGTTTTAATTCCTTGTTTTGGTTTGCTAAAAGTTTCCCGTTTCTCCTTCTTATTACAGCTGTGTCAATCAGTTATGCCAGCTGGGGTGGACAAAATTTCCACTGCCCAAAAATATGTTCTGGCGAGACGGCGTCTGGTGAAGCTGATAAACAATCGAGCCAAGCTGCTTTCTCTCTGTTCCTGTATCCTTCTACAGTTGAAACAACCCCCAAGACAGCGCTCTGGAAAAGCATATGAATAGGATCAGGGGCTTTTTACTTACAGTTAGGTTTCTCACCACCTTGAAACCATACTTTTTGAAGAGGGGACTTTGCAATATTGATAAGTTAGTGACAGAGAATTATTCTGCTATTGTAAATATTTTCAAGTTACTACTATGACTGGAAGAAGAGTGGTCACTTCCATCTTACCAGCTCTGTCAGGTCATTCAGCAGCATTATGCTGGGGAAAGTATCACAGCCCCACCAGGAAGTTTAATATCCAGGGCCGCTCCCCATTCACACATGTCTGCAAGGCTGGTGCAAGAACTTCGGGATACCTGTTAGAGCAACAGGAGTTCAGACTTGTAGCCAGCTGCACATTTACTTAATCCTGCAAACGTGAATAGTTTTATGGAGATAACTAGTCACACACAAAATTGCTGTCTGTAGATTTTCCTTTGAAAATGAAAAGTTTTAGGAACTTCGGGAAAGATGTGCTCTTGCAGATATATCTGTTGTGTCTTAAGATATTACTGCTGTCCCTAGTTTTATCACCTCCTCTTCAATTCTTAGCCTTAGTAACTCTTTCACAAATCATTTGAACACTTGTACTCTTGCTCTCATGCAGGGTGCTTGTCCTCAGGGTGAGTAGCAGTCGTGTAGCCAGCGTTGCACAGTGCGGGTTACCCATTTCCATCCATGCCTTTGCAGCAGGGTGGAAAGCTGCTAGAAGGGGTGACATCTTCAGCGTGATTGTGTAAATATGTGCATTTAGAAAGAGTAGAGTGTAAAGGCAGTAAGCTTAGACTCCTTCACTTGAGATGTGTGTCTACAGATATCATAGAAACATGTCTCTTCATTCTCTGGCGTCACCTGGAGCACTATCTCCTGCACTGCACACCTGCGGACTCCCAGGACTCGCTGCTGTCCTCCAGGACGTCATTTAAGAGAGGCAGGCTGCAAGGTAACACTTCTACAATACCAGGGTGCCTTTGAACAGGTTCTCATAGCTAAATGAAAACTGATTTGCTATTAATATTTTGTAATTTAATAAAAAGATTTTGTTTAGATTTGGACATACCATCGTTTTTTTCCTATCGAGTCCTGGCAATCCTCCAAGTATTGTTGATGGACAGACTTTGGGGGGTTTTATTTATTATGCAATCTCCAAAGAAAAGTGTAACAAACTGCTTTTTATTTCTCTTTTCCCAACAAGTGAAATCAAGTAAGAGAACTAGATCAGTGATGGAAAAACAAGGCATATGAAAATATTTTTAATAGAATTAGCTAAGATGAAATTAACTAAAATGAAGACTGGTGTTCTTTGAAAGACTTTGTAGAATTTCAGGCACTATGATTCACCAAAAGATTTTGGTAGTATTGAATTTTGGTAAAAGAATAGGAATGGAAGTAATCTTAAAAGATAGTCTGAGGATGACCTTTTTGTTTATGCCTTTTAGTCTGATGATTAGAGAGAATATGTTAAGTTAAAGAAAAAGAAACTGTTTCTATTTCTGATAATGTGAAATAATGTGTTTTAAACTCATTTTATAATTTGATGTGGAGATTATGATGTTGAACAGCCAATATATCTCATTTCTCATTTTGATCATTAGATTCTTTTGGTTCAGAGCCTAACTTGGATTTCAGTGGTGGCCTGAATCGAGTAAGCCAGCATGACATAGATCAGGTGAGTATAGCTTACTGGAAGTTTACAGTGGGCTCTCTGTTGAGAGCAGTCGGACTATAACTTTCCCATCTCTAACCAGTCTATGGTAATCCCAATGGTAAAGAATTTATTGTAGGACTAGTGAAGTGGTGCAGCATTTTTGAAAGATTTACAAAACAGGTATTAGTTGCACTACCACACATATATTTTCAAGTCTTAATGTAAACAAATATTTCATTAACTATAAAATGAAAAACAAGCTAGAGGGTAACAAATACTATTAATTATTCTTATTTACTTTTCAAATCAAATAAGTGTATTTTTTAATAATAGCTTTCTGAAATCATAAGTTATTCTGGAAAGACTTAAAAGATGAGGGTAGAATTCCGATTTTTTTTTCTGAAGTCAGATTCAGATAGGCTGTAGCAAGCTGAGTTTGAGAAGTGTAACAAACTGAGGAGACTATAAATTATGAATGCCAGAGATAAATGATTTCTGCTTTCCCAGCAATTGCGTAGTTCGTGTTAATTGGACTTACAGTCAGCAGAAAAGAAAATAATTTGTACTAATAAACGTCATTTTTGGTGGAACTACCATTTTTACTGCTATTTTTGCATGAAAAATATTGTGCTAAAAACCCTGCTTATTCTCAAATACCATTACTAATTATCCTAAATGGTAGTTCATTTGTTTTAAAGTAAAATGCCTAGTAATGTGCTAAAATACTTAGAATATGATTGATTTTCTTCAGTGCACACAAATGTATTAATGAAAAATGTTGACATATGAACATGGAGTCCTTAAAAGACTACAAAAACTTTGACTGGAATTGCTATAGCTGAAAAAGTCAAATTACATAGACGGTTCAATTCCTCAAATACTTACAGAGATTGTGAGGTTTTAATATGTGGTTAAGCCCCAAATGCTTTGAGAGACCCCAGAATATCCATGGAAATGCACTTCTTTATGTGATTTAAGATAGAAACACAGGAGAAGAACACAAGCAGTATTTACTAGGAGAAACAGAAAAAGCATATACTTTTGAAAGCAGCTGAAAGAAGAGTAATGCCCCAAGTAGCTGGGAATGTATAAGAGGGCATTTCAGAAATGGAAGACTTTGTATTTTTACTGCAGCAAATCTCTGTTTTTCAGCTTCAGCTTGAAGCCACCAACAGTTTTGGGGAATCACTGCAGAAGAAGCTCCTGGACATAGAAGGGTTATATTCCAAGGTTCGGTCACGCTACACCTTTATTCAAGCTCTTGTTAGACGTATCCGTGGTCTCCTAAGGATATCAAGGACCTAATGACTCTTACACGTATTGCTTGCCCCTTGAAGCAACGCACAAGGGCAGGCTTTCCAGATCATTGGATTTTCTAGAACATACATTTTCTAAATAATGTGCAAAAATATTTTGTTACCTTTTTTTTCTTACATCAAATGAATCAGTTTTGTGTATTCTTTGCTACTGCTCCCAAATTGACAGTAAAAAATAAAGAATTGCTTTAAAATGCATTATGATTAATGTAAAATTTTATGCAAGAAAGAATTCTCACAGAGGACATGAAGGAGGCAAAGGAAAGAAGCTCTGCAACTGTGATAGCATCACATCTAAGGATGTTTCCAAAGAAAGCTCAGAAGCTTTGGGTCTGTTCATGCTCTTTGTGCTTCACACACAGATGTGATGAAAACGTGTTTCAGGTCTCAGCATTTGCAGACAGGGTGTGCATGCTCTCTACGGTATGGGAAAAGGACATTTTGCCTTGTGAAGCTACTTGTTTCTGCTTCCTCTTCCCTCCCCCCCCCCCTTTTTTTTTTCCTGTGTACAAGTTTCCTCCCTTTGTATAATTTTAGATATGGGGAAAAAAAAGGGTTGTGAGGGGGAGGAGGGTGGCATGGAAGGTGACTGCCCTTTGGTGGGCAAGATTTGGGACTATCCTGGGTTGATTCTTCTAGTGGGGAAGTGGGGGGCAGTGTGGCAGAAGAGGAGTATGAAGATGGAACAAAATGCATGAGGACAGAGTCAGCGTGCCTGAGGGGTGTGTTGGTTCTCTAGTTACAAGTTATTCTCATAAGAGACCTTGATACCTCATTTGCTCTTACGTAGAGACTGATGTAACTACTGCCTCTGTCCCATGCAATGTGCTGGATTTCACTCTTATTACACTGTCTGTTCTTAAAGCTTCACTCCATGTGTGCCTTGTAAATTCTCTCTTGTGAATTTTCATTACTATTTTCTATTTTTAATAATTTTATATTTATTCATGTAATTAATTTGTGCATTTGAATTACAAACACGTTCTTTGCTGGGCTGTTTATAGCCCTGCTATCAGATGATCATTTGTTAGATATTCTGTCAGAATACATATATATTAATCGTTTACAGGGTCGGATTGTGTCCGTTGATTCTCAAGTTTCCTGCTTTCTCCACCCTCTCAGTGAAAATCAGGAAATGATGTACAGAGCTTATTAAAAAGAAGAATGTAATTTTGGAATTCCGCTGGCTCGGAGCCACCTTTCACTACATTTTTGGAGAGTTTCGATGTGGTGATTTTTCCCTGTAGCCACGCACCGCTCTTTACCTTT
The DNA here is from genome assembly GCA_034781795.1 of Crypturellus tataupa. Classification (NCBI taxonomy): domain Eukaryota; kingdom Metazoa; phylum Chordata; class Aves; order Tinamiformes; family Tinamidae; genus Crypturellus; species Crypturellus tataupa. Next base: position 468,797 of record JAWLRI010000201.1, on the reverse strand, counting down.
TGGAAACCATTCCCTGTTGCTGTTCATTGCAGACGCTGGAGGTGACACTACCCCACGGCCGCTTCCCACGCGGCGGGCAGCCAGCACCCTGCCCGAGCGACCTCCTGCGCAGGACAGTGACCTGGGACGTGACGCTTGTGCGCGGAGAGGAGCCTGGTTCGCGGTGCCTGTATTCGGAGTGTGCCTGGCGGTGCTGTGTGCGAGCGAGGCCTGTCCCGGCCCGGCTGCAGCGCCCGGCGTGTCTATGCCCTGCAGTTCCCATAAGGTCGAGGCGCTGCGCACGGTCATTTTTTTTTTTTTTTTTAAGGAGAAAAATGTATTTTTATACGCAAATGGGGTTTGGCTTCTGTTGTTATTCGGGGCTCCTGAAGATCTCGTGCCGGCCGGGAGCAGCGGCCCCGTTTCGGGGCAGACGGGCGCTGAAGCGGCCGCAGCCCGAGCGCTGCCCGAGGCAGGGCCCGGCCCGGAGCGGAGCGGCCTCCCGCGCCCGCCCCTTCCGCAGCACTCCCTTTCCGCGCCGCACATTCGTCGCGCTTCAGTCCAGCTTATTTCGTTTTATCATTACTATGAATATTTAAATCTCTTTTTCATCCCCTCCTGGCTGCGGATTAACGGGGAGAAGGGCAGGGGGGAGAGACCCTCCTTGCAGCCTCCTCCTGGGCGAAGGAAAGCGGGCGCCGTCCCGGCGCTGTGTCGAAACGGCGCGGGGCGGGCGGGGGTGGGGGAGGCGCCTCGTTTACTCGGCGCGGCGCTCGACGTGGAGGCTGTGGGCGGCGGCGGCGCCAGGTCCGGCGGGACGGGACGAGACGAGACGGGACGGGACGTGAAGGGACGGGACGCGACGCGAGGCGGAGAGGTGGCTCGACATGGGTAAGGAGCGGCGAGGGGGCGAGCGAGCCGCGGCGGCCGTTGGAGCCTCCCCCGCGCCCCAGCGGCCCGTGGGGACGGAGGGGCCGGGGCGCCCGCGGGAGGCGCGGGGGGACTCGGGCTCTGTCTGTCTGCTGGTCTGACAGTTGTCTAAGTAATTAGCACCCAAGGAATAACAGCGCTTAATTCGAGCAGTTAAATGATTATCGTAAGTCCGGCCTGATCATAACTGGAAAGGATTTCGGTGTGAGAGGAGCGCATCAGTATAAAAACAAGGAAAGGAAGGCAGTCTGGCATGAACTGGAATTGCTGGCTGCTTGGGAGGAAGGAGCCATCTTCCCCTAGGCTTTGGTGGCTTGCGCGTTTGCTTCTCATGTGAAATGTCCGCGTTTCAGATCCCGTTTGCAGCTTCACCTCTGCACTGTGCTGCTGCTGCTGCTGCGGGGCTCTGCCGAGGCGTTTGGTGTCCTACAGGAACGAGCACCCTGGCCAGCGCAGTGCAGAGCTGCAACAGACAGTCCTGGGTGCCTTGGTCAATGGCACGGTGGTTTCAGTGATGGGACGGGCTTGGAAGAAAGGCAGCAACCCGATACCCGTGTATACAGAGACCTTGTTGTGCAGCAGCACGGGCTCTCCTTCCCTCCTCCCTACCCAGAAGGGCTTCATGGTTGCCTAGGAAGGCAAACACAGTGGATATCTTTTATCAGGAAGTGATTTGAATGCTGTTTGGGTTGTAGATTTGTCGCATCAGAGTTCAGGTGCATGTACAAAATTATTATTTAGCTTTAGATATGTATCTTACAAAAATATTGGGGAAAAAAGTTTCACGTTAGCCCAGTTTCTCTGCTTGTACTTTTAATATACAGAGATCAGACCAGTGTCTGGCCACAGGTGCTGTTACGTAGACAAGATGTTGAGGGAAAACAGTTTTGAACAAAGTCAGCACCCAGATGTCTCCACAGCCTTCAGTTGCTTAGTGATTTAGTGCGACTGCAGGTTTTAATTGACTGCAACATGTACATACTGGTTTGTGCTTCATTTTAAGAAAATGTAAAAGTGGATGGTGCTGAGGGCAACCATAAACTTCAGGGAGAATTATTTCAGGCCCTCGTATAGTCTTTTGAACTGAAAAGATAGAGGCCAATGAAAATGAAAAAGAACTTGGCTCAGATTTTGACAAATAAAGAAAAGGAAAAAATCCTAACCACAAAGAGGAAGCTCACTGCTGCTGCAGCAGCTTGATTTTTCTGGGTAAATCTAGGATAAAATAATGGTATAGAAAGGAAAGTATTGCATGGTTCAGCACACACACCTAAACAACCACCTTTCTTTCTCTTTTGTAGGGGGCTTTTTTTCCACCATCTTTTCCAGTCTGTTTGGAACTCGAGAGATGAGGATTCTCATCCTGGGGCTGGATGGAGCAGGAAAAACAACCATTCTGTACAGACTGCAAGTTGGGGAAGTTGTCACTACCATTCCGAGTAAGCGATCAGTCCGTTATGGAAAACAGCTAATTTGACTGTGGCTGTGATCTGCAGCTCTCAGTAGAACTTGCTGCGTGGTGTTTTCACAGAGAAAAGGGCCATGTGTTTCTGCATGCTTCGCTCTTGTCTCTAAGGACTTCACAGAATCCCAAAATTGTTGAGGCTGGAAGGGAGCCTGTAGAGATCGTCTAGTCCAGCCTCCTGCTTCAGCAGGGACACTCAGAGCACGTGGCACAGAGTGGCATCTGGGTAGTTTGGAGGATCTCCAGAGAAGGAAACTCCACAACCTCTCTGGGCAGCCTGTTCCAGGGCTTTGTCACTCCCAAGTAAAGTTGTTCTTGCTCACACAGAGGTGGAACTTCTTGTGTTTCTAATTGTACCTATTACCCCTTGTCCTGTCATTGGACTGACTGTCACTTCCTTTCATAACAGTGCTACAGGAACAGTGCAGAAAGCAATATTTTATGCTGCCCTGTTGTACACAAAGTATTTGACCTTAAGTTTGTTCCCACAATTTGCTAGGTTTCTGTTGAGAGGTAAATATTCAATAAATGGTAACTACTGACTGTCAGTCCTGGTCTCAAATGTAGCTCTAATGTGAATTTTAGAGGTCCTGTTGAACCTAGTTTCACACCTCCTTAAGTTTTTATTTTTGACAAGAAAATAGTGTGTGTCTTAAAATTGGTAATGTAGACACTTTCTGTATCAGGCTATACAGGTCACAAACTATATAGCAGTGTATTGAAAACATCACATCCATGTGCCAGAGGTATCTTGCTAGGATCACCTGGTGCAACCTACAGGACGGGGAATGGTGGCTGTCAAGCCTTTGTCATGTCTTTGAAGTTCCCTCCAGTATTTGCTGCTTCATTTTGTGTTGCTCCGAGTCGACAGGAAAAGGGATGGTGTGTGAGATGCCACCTTCCACGCACTGACTGCTGAGGCGTCTCTTCAGGTCTTAATGTGAATAAACGTCCTCGAGGACTTAAGCCTGTCCCCTACGTACTTGCTTGTTAAAACAGACTCCTCTAGTTCTGTTTCTTTTGGTGCTTTCACACAGGTTTCTGGTCGTACTTCTTTTGTAACAACGTTTGTATTTGTTGCAGATCTCTACAGTATGTTTTTAAAATGCTTTTATTGTGCACATGTAAGTTTGTTGACGTAACTTGCTTCACTTTTTCAGCAATTGGCTTCAATGTTGAGACAGTGACATACAAGAATCTGAAATTTCAAGTTTGGGACTTGGGAGGACAGACAAGTATAAGGTAATAATGATTGCTTAAAATGAAAACTTGTAATTATATTTCTCTAAAAAAATCCCAAGGTCTTGAAATTCTTAATATCTGCCACTTCTGACAACTGGTTCTGTAGATTTTAATGTGTCAGAATTCAGTTAATTTAGCCTCTGCTTTGGATTATGTGTTGGGGGCGGGGTGGTGGGGGAACAGACCAAGTGGACATTTTCACTTGTGAACACTTTTGCTTTAAAAGGTCAGGTTATGTAGTTTGTAATTAGGCAGCATCCTGAGAAGGCCAGAAATCAGTGATGTAACCCTCCCGCCCTAGAGTTTAAAAAAGGATGCTATGATAAAAATATAAAGGGTATAAATAACAATTCATGAGTAGTGAACTGTGCAGCTTTTGTAGTGAGTGAGTGATTACTTGAATAATTTTCATGATCTCTTTTGGACCCTTTTATGGTCTTTTCAAGATTACTTTTTGACCACTGAGTTGGTTAAGGACAGGGACTTTCCCTCTTTGTAGCCTCAGCAAAGTAACTCTGAGAAAGATGTTTTGTTACAATCTTTGTTGACTTACCTGTACAAATCGGTAATTTAAAAGAAGATACCTCTTTCAGCCTCCCTAGTGAATGCCCTAATTGCCATAATGATAACTATGGCAAATGATAATTTTAATACAGCGTGTTTTATCAATCAAAGCTAATGTAACTGTTTGCAAAAAGCTTGTGTTCGTGAACTTTCTCTGCTGCCCTTTCCTGCAGAGGTTTTGAACTGAAACCCTACAACCAAATCCTCAAATAAATCTGTTCCCAGCAGTTCTGCCCCTTACCTGTTCTCAAGGCTTATCTTTTTTCTGCTTTTAAGAAAGCAGAAAATTCGTATTGTCTGTTCCTTTCTGTCACCTTTTGAATACGCCTTCTGGTTTCTCCCTTGGACCTTTCACCCCACAGTCAGTTTCTGCTTTCTCTGAGTAATATGTTTTTTTATTATCTGGCTTAAAAAAAAAAAAGAAAAAATGCTGTTCAAGCTGTGGTTATTTGAGCAAAATTATTATTTTCCTCTGGCAGGCCTTATTGGCGGTGTTACTATTCAAATACAGATGCAGTCATCTATGTGGTAGACAGCTGTGATCGAGACAGAATTGGCATTTCAAAATCAGAACTTGTGGCAATGTTGGAGGTAAGAAAACAAGATGTTTGTTAACTGTGAAATTGAAATTGAGAAATTACAACCTTTTTCTGGAGCTCATGTATGAAACTGATTTTTCAGTCAGTTCAGCATATGCCCTTGCAACCCATCTGACTGAGAAGCACCAAATATATTGCAAATTTTTTAAGTTTTATCTATTATCTATCTATCTGGTCTGTTAGTTATATTCAGCATTGTGATCTCATGAAAATTTCCCCGTTTGCTGCAACCACACACTACTTCAGTGGTGGCAAACTCAGGGTTACAGGGAGGGGTGTCCTGCTACTATATATTAAAACCTAAAGAACATACACAGAAGAGTAACATGAGTAAGGAGGAGAATGCAAAAGTTAAAGTAGTAAAACATTTATCCTCAACTTCTTGCAAACTTTTTGATATGCCTTGTTAGATTTTCAGCTTAATTCTGTAACAGTGCTCAGTAAACCAGCTTTGTTTTGAAATTGTTCCTATGTATGTGATACAAGACACAAACAGAATTGAGAGTCTGTCACTATTTCTCTGAAGCATTTTCTAAGGGAACAAAAAAAAAGAGAAGAAATCAGCAGACTGAATTTAGATGAGTTCTCATTGTAAGGGATTTTCTCTGCATAAGTAAATTCTGTAAAAATCTCTCCAGCAACTTGCACGATTTCCTCTGTAGGAAGAAGAGCTGAAGAAAGCCATTCTGGTGGTGTTTGCCAACAAGCAGGACATGGAGCAGGCCATGACTCCCACGGAAATGGCCAACGCACTGGGTTTGCCAGCGCTGAAGGACCGCAAATGGCAGATATTCAAAACCTCAGCGACGAAAGGCACCGGCCTTGACGAGGCCATGGAGTGGTAAGGAAGGGCCCCAGCTCCATTGTACGGAGGGAGGAAAAACGGATGAGCAGGAGTGGAAGCTCAGGGAGGCAGAGGTATTTTTAGGTTCATACCCACTGCACCTTTCTTGGTCCATTTTGCTGTGATTAGTAATCCTAGCTGAATAAAAAAAGATCAGAGAGAGTAGTTACTTTCAGATAAAATGCACTGAAGAAGTCTCGGCATATTTAAAATGGTTTTTCAAGTACATTGTCTTATTCTTTCTCCTAGGTTGGTGGAGACTCTGAAGAGCAGGCAGTAACACAACGCTGACTAGGGCAGAGCAGCTTTGACTATACCCAGCACCCCTCTTTCTGCAGTCAAGTATTTTCAGGCCAGAAATACTTGTATATAGAACAGATTGAAAATGACTCCTGTGAAGCGGATGTCTGTCTTCAACTGTAAAATGGAACCAAGTGAATGTCTGTGTACATTAAGATACTCCATTTCTTTCTTCGTGTTTTTATGTATGTTCTTATGTTAATTTGTATCAAAGTCTTATTGGGTGGGAAAGTTTATTTTTTTTCCTCTCCTCCCTCCTCTGGTGGGTTTGCATGGCTATTTGTTCATGTAATTAAAACACTAATAAAGTTTGGAGCTGTCAGCTGTCCAGCCCAATTTCTGCAGTTCACAGTGAAGTTACTCGCAGGTGCAATATGTGTTAGAGGCTGCTTACAGAAAGCAGTTGGAGTTCCACTTCTAAGCTGCAAACTCAGGCTCTGCTTCCACGGGCTGTTACTTCTCTACTCAAAGCTTTTCCAGAAGTGACAGGTAATTTACTCCCACCAGGTGTAGGGACTGAAAGACAACTCGAGAGAGGGAGGCAGGCTCTTCTTTCCAGGAGTGGGGATGTTCATAAGCAGGATCCCCACTTTCAAAAGCAAATGCCTAGGTCTTTTAAAAAACTGTGGTGGTTGTCTACTCAACTGTGTGTGTACACAGTAAATACAAAAGGTTTAGAAAAAAAAAAAACCTTGACAAGCTTTTATTTAAGATTTCAGCTGAAAAAAAGGACATGAAAAAATAAATACATTAAAATATGTAAATAATTTTTTTCAACAATCATTAGTTCTCAAGCTGGAAGTTTCTTCTCATAAAATTATTCTTGAGAAGGTGAAAGCCTTTTTATTCCACCATTGCTAAATCTTTCAGTCCATGATTTCTAGCTTTCTTAGCCTTGTAGCTAGGGCGCAGGAATTCTATTTTTCTCTTCTTGGTTTCTGCTTTATTCTTATGTCTCTTCAGCTTCCTTCTTGCAGCAATGTCAGGATTTGCTACAGCCTAATGAGAAACAACATAGTTGTAGGTTTAGTTAGAATGTACAACTGTCCTCGTCAACATCAAATACTTCCTTAGAAATCAATAACTGACAGAAAGTGTCCATTTTCTTAAGCTCTCTGAGGCCCCAGGTTTGGAGGTCCAGCTTTAACCATGGTTCCTCTTGGGTTTCTGAACTGAAACTATCCCAATTCAGGAGAAAGATGTTCCTCAAACTCCCCTTCCTGGTGATTTGTGAACATTTCAATACACATATATATTTACCTGCAAAGCCCTTTGCTTTTTCCTGACAGCTCTCTTCTGATTGGCCTGTTTCTGCACAGAAGAAAAGGCAACGGAAAAGGCCTCCAGTCCGACCAATTTCTTGAGCAGTTCTATAATTTCTTGGGAAAGGTTCTTCAGTGTTGGATCTAGTAAATCAAACTCAACTTACTTGATCTTTTCAGACTATGGGAGAAAAACCCAGAACCCTGTAAAGATTACTCATTTACAAAACAATTCTGTACCAATTCCTTTTGCCCAGTAGCCCTTGACAAGACTAGAGCAAAAATGCTCTTACCCAGCAGACTATACAGGCTGCTTCGCTCAAGCAAACCACAAGTCGTATTTCTGAGAAACTAAAGCTATTTTTCTGAGAAAGATAATGGCATCCCAGAGCATATTTTTACAGGTGGCTTGTCAGCATGTCATACAGTCACTGTAGTAAGTTTTGTTGGAAACAGAAACAATTCCAGTTGAAAGCACCTTGCTACGTTTCTGTCCAGTTTTATGCAACTGAAGTGGAAGCTTCCCCTTTGCTAGTCCTTGTGCAGGACATCACGTACCTTGCTCTGCATAGGTGCTGTTCAGCTCCCTGTACAGAGGAGTGAGAATTGTTGGAAGGAAGGGCTTGATTCTCTCTTTCCCAAGATCCACCGAGATTGCTCCCAAGAACTTAAAGATGCAACTTCTCTGAAAAGGAGCACACGAGACAATGAGGGAAGGAGGCAGGGAAGTCACGGAGCTGGTGGCTAGCAGAGCGCTACGCGTCACTGCGCGAACGTGCAGGGAGTTGTTTTGCATGCACTAGTCAGGAACTCGCCGCTTTTACAAGGTCTTCCTGCTGCAGGGCACAGCCTGCAACGAGACACAACCCCATGGGATCTGCGAGTGTCAGCACTGGGGTTTCACTAGGGTGATGTCAGCTGTTAACGCCTCGAATATCAGACTTGTTCTTTCCTCTGCAGAGGCAGCTGCAGAGGTAGCCGAGGACACTCAGCCTCTAACTGCAGCCCAAGGAGCTGCTTCTCAGCACCTACTAGACCCAGCACCAGCACCCAGCACCCTGTGCAGCTCCCCTGCAAGCAGAGTCAGAGCAACCCTCTCCTGCACAAGCGCCTCCACCATCAAATTCCTTCGGCCTAACCCTGCTCTTACCTTTAAGGGCACCTTAGGGGAGTACGCGGCCTCCCGCTTGGCCATGATGGAGAGTTTCTTCATGACCCACAGCAACGTGGCTGGCCGGCCTTTCTCTTCTGTGTCCTCCCCTCCTCCCTCCTCTTGAGCAGAAGGGTCTCTCTCACCCTCATCTTCAGAGGCCTCCGGCTCTTCCACGTCACAGCTGAGTTCCGCTTCAGCCTCTTCACCCTCTTCTGAAGTAGGGGCTAGCAAGTAAATAACTTTGGCTACAAAGATCAAGTTCTTTATAACCTAAAGTGCAAAAACAGAGCAGTCAGTCACAGTTTCCCAGGGTGCCAGCAGTCACTAAGGCACAGAAGAGCCAAGGGTGGATCTGAAAGAGGCACTGGCCAGCCCAGGAGGGTGCACAGTGTTCAGCCACCCCATGGGGGAAGAGCACGTTACTGCCAACAGGACTGGCCACCTTCATCTTCCCCTGCAGTTTGGAGACTCTTTTCCCAGTCCCTGGGGAGCATGAATAAACACTGCGGCAACACCAACCCCCTTCCCGGCACTGCGAGAGCCCCCAGGCTGCTGTCCCGCAGCTCCGGCTGCAGCGCTGCCGCCCCCCTCACGGGACGTCCTGTCTCTCCACAGCAGGGATCTCCGACCAGGTTGGTGCTGCAGCCAGGCCTGCCAGCCCCGGCTCCCAGCAGAACGGCCACAACTCCGGCGTGGCTGCAGAGAGACACCCGGGATCTGCTTCCCTTTCTGCTCCAGCGGGGGCTGCGCAGGGACAGACTCTCCCTGATGGAGGGCCAGACGAAATGGGCCACAACTGTGCACCATGCTGCCCCTCCTGTCCTTGCCTCTCTCAGCTCTTCTCACACACTGAGACTGTGAGGGGGCTTTGCTGGCCCCGCACCTGCCCAGACACCCTCAGCTCTGGCCTGTCCCCAGACAGCGACGCAGCTGTCCGGACTCCAGCGTGACACCCCTTCACGGCCTGCCCTACACCCCCACAGAGCCCCAGACCTTCTCCTGCTCTCACCTGCTCGCCCAGAGACTGGTCCAGGAACTTGGACTGCAGCTGATGGCAGAAGGCAAACACGAGCTCCTTCATCTGGGGAGACAAAAAGGCAGAGGGAATTTTTATACGAGAGGGAGCAAGGAGGAGATATCTGAAGTGACGTTTTGCAAATCCGAAGTGACTGAAGCGATTCCCAGGTGAATCAAAGCAATCAGTCTCAGCACAACTTCTGCCTGCATCCCACAGCCCCATAGAAAGTCTTTCTGCTACTAAGACCCCAGAGAAATCCCCTCCCAGCAACAGGGACATCTGCTCAAGTGCTTTAAATGATCAGAATTAGGCAGTAAATGGAACCAACTAAGAAAAAAAATGAGCATGCCAAGCTACTGAAGTATTCTCATGTCCAAACCCTTGAACAGCTAGTAGGCAGGTGGAAAGGAGAGAAAGTCACCACTACCTTACTGTCCAGCTCAGCTGTCAAGAAGACTGTGGACGTAGGCAGCTCTGCCAACGCCTTTTTCCTCTTCCCTGCCTTTCCTTCTCTCCACTTGCTGACAAGATCTTCTGGCTTGTGAGATGCGAACAACAAACCAAAAATCTGAGTGGCTGTCAGCCAGACCCAGCTGTGAGGATACCTCAGGTGACACTGAACATGACCTGCACAAAGAAAACATGTTTCAGCAGTAGAGTCAGCCCAGCAAGAGGAAAAAGAAAAAAAGAATTGGGTCCCTCCAAGAGTCACCACAGCATCTGCTGCAACCAAATGTCCCCGCCACGATCAGACACCCTGGAATGCTACTACAGCACTCCCAAATATCCCAGGCCAGGGTCATTGCTGGAAAGGAAAAGGTTGCTGTGAGACAAGCATGCCCTGAGTAGGAGAACACTGAAAATGAAGCAAACTAAAAACATAACAACTAAATGCCAATGATCCAGATGGACACTGCAGCATTTCACCCACAAAGACATGGCTGAAATCAAACGCCCTCAGCTCCCTCAGGGCACTTCCAGCACTGCTACCTTGGGCCACTGCTTGCTGGCTAGTCTGTCTAATCTCATCAGGAAAATATCATTGTCCTGGAATAGCTGCAAGCTTTAATCTAAGATGATGTAATTATAGTCAAACAAAATAATTTGCTCTTGGGATTATCAAAAATGCTTCCCAGCAACTGGGATAGAGGACATATTGTTTTCATCAACTCTGTAACCTTCTCCATTAATATCCGCTCTTTTTGCTGCCCAGTAACTGCTGTGTATTAGTGTTTATACAGCATGCCAACCTTGTATGACTGCGTTCAAGTGTTTGTACTAGGGTGGAAACAAGCACACAGCACGTTGAGGATCCTCCCTCCAACACAGCCATAGTGACTCTGCATACTTACCCCAGATGTTGTTCACAACATCTCTGTTCTTGGTTAATTGAATCAAGCTGCACTCTGTGATCAGCTTCGTTAGCAGCACGAGAAAGCTGAACAGCAGCCTGTCTGCAGCCTTCTCTTCCTCCTCTTCAGTTATCTGAGAAAACCAGCAAGTTGAGAGAGAGGCTTACGAGGAACTGAAGACTTGTTAACTTCACGCGTGCACTCGTACTGGTGCACACTTGTATCTTGTTCTCAGATGTGTCTGTGTCTCGCTGCGTTTTACCCAGCTGCCTTCAGGTGCTGCCGGCTCCTGCCCTCGGCAGCTGCCCCGACGGGAGCTGCGCTGGCTGCGGCAGCGCGTGCTGCCCTGCACAGCATGTGCCCTGCACAGCAGCAGCACACACGGCCACCCCGAGTGCAGCGACCGGGATCCCTCCGAGACTATCCCAGGCCAAGCAGAATCCGAGGCAGATGTGTAGTAGGAGGGGATGGAGGACCCTTCTTTGAAGATGGAATCTGCAGGTCACATGGGGCAAGGCAGGCCCAGGGGACGCACTCCTGCCCTCCCAGGCTCACCCCGTGCTGCCAGCAGCCGTGTTTCGTGGCTGTTGTCAGCAGGAGCCACGCTGCTTTCCAGCCAGACCAGAACGCAGCCCAGTGCTGCACGTGCATCCCACCACTCTATTATGGTGGGTTTGCTTCACTCCGCTTTTATTTAAATAAAAACTGAAGTTGCTTCTCTGCTACTGCAGCAGGAAGACCACACAGTCAGAGGACACTACCCAGTCACACATATTGCTACAACCTGTCAACCCACCAAGTCACAAAGGAAAAATACCCAAATACAAAGGTTTGAGAGTGTCTCCCAAGGCCTTTCTGCCCACAGGTGCCCAGTGGAGGCTGAGGCGGGCAGCACGTGGTCCCGCGCTGCAACACGGTGCTGGGGCCTGCTGGCAGAAAGCAGCAACGTCCCGTCCCTTCAGGATAAATGCAAGTGCTTTGTGTCTTCCTTTAGTCCCAACAGACTAATCCCTCCTACACTTATTCTTCCAATTTCTTATTTTTCTTTCCCCAAGTCTCACGCACTGCGCGATACGACTTACGTTTTCGAATTTGACAGGGTTGATCTCTCTTTCAACCAGGGTGAGCACAGCCTGGAGCCGCCTTTCAAACATCACTCCCTCCACTTCCACGAAGAGGCCGCAGGCCTGGGCAGCCAGCCGTCGGTGGGAGCTCTGCCGACGGAGAGAACGAAGCCCTCGTTACCTCTTCCTGATGGCCAAGTCCTGCAGCTCACATGTGCAGGAGCCCTGACCTTGCCTGCAGCGGCAGCACCCTACAAGGGCTGGTTTTCAGGGCTTGGCCGTAAAGGAGGAGTTGCCAGAGAGGGACACAACCCCGGCAGCGCGGGGCACTCCTGGAAACACCCTGACCTGACTGCTGAAAGGCCCTTCCTGGCTGGGACCCCCAGCTGCAGGCCCTGCCGGGCTGCTCTGCACTGCTCAGTGCTCCACAACACAGCGGGTAGCCCATGGGCAGCTGCAAGCCAGGCTGCGACACGAAGGAGACCAAAAGGATCAAGTGTTGAAAACTGCCTCCTCCACTGCTGCAGAGGACGGTAGCCTGAGGCCTAGGTGAAAATAACCAAACGCCCAGGCACCCGGATCAGGGCTGGAACCTGTCAGGCTTCAACAGAAAACAGGCTTTGCTGTTTTCTGACAACAGAATGAAGCAAGGTTGAGGTAAAAGCAGCACTGGCTGCCAGTAACTGAAATCAGCCACACTTGAAGGAGTTTGCTCAAATATTTCACCTGAACAAATATTTCACCTTGTGAAATGCCTGGCCCAAAAAGGGAACTGCAAGAAAGCACTGCAATGCAGCTGGAAAGTCTGAAGGCTGCAGCAGTGGATCCCTACATCTGTGCAGCTGTATGTAGCTCCCTCCTCTTCTCGCCATCAACGGCAGGTGCCCCTGCCATGGTGCCTTTGATGCTGTGGTGGTGAGCTTGGCTCTAATGAGTCTATTCTGGGCTGACTCTTATCTGCACTCCTTTCCTAACACTAATAAATCAGGCATAACTGCACTCACCAATCCACCAGCCCACAATCTTACTCAACCCTGCAGTAGAGCCTAGAGACGGTCAATGAGAAAACAACAAATTTACCTTCTTGCTGTGAAACCACTCTGTGACCAGTGAAAACATCAGATCTTGCTTCTCGTTGCTTATCTTACTGAGCAGAGATTTACAGGCCAAAGCCGCCATCTTTTTGCACTTGGCAGAGTCGTCATTCACCATCATCATACAAAGAGAGAGGAAAAACAGCCCACAGTATTTGTGGAGGAGCTCCTAGAAGGAAGCAAGCATTAGCCAGGCTGTCAGTCAGCTGCGCATCTCCAAAGAGCAGGGTATTCCCTGCACATCTACAGGAATGGTGCCAGCCTCAGCCAATAAAACAGATTTGGTACATCACATGCCAGCTCAGTCAGCAAAAGCCCTTTTGGATGTTACGTTCACAATGGGAAAAACTCTCAATTTCACTCTCTTTTCATACCCAACTTCCATAACTGGTTGTTTCTACTTAGCAGAAATCACCATAAAGTTTATCCAAATATCTGCTGACACAGCTCTGTTTTAGTTGCAGATTGAGCACGTTAGGTAACGAAGTACTGCAGACTCTCCATTCTGGCATTTCTGTTTTGGAGCACAGCCAAGTTCTCTGAGATAAGTGACAGTTCATATTATCTCCTATCTCTCATGATAACATTGCCTTCCAACCAAGGGCTCCCAATAGAATCTGCTCCAACACGGCTGTCACTGCAACCCCCAGGAGAGAACTGACTGCTTTAGTGCTTCGTACCACGGGGGCTCGTTACCTGTGGGAATGTGTCAAAGAGGTAGGTGATCATCTCCAGTGCCGACTCCCTTCCAGTTTCATACTCGTACCTGAGAAGAAACAATTAACGTTGCAGCTGGGTTAATTCCATGAAAGTTGTGATTTACCAGAACAGCCCAGGTCAGTAACAGGCACTTCCCCCAATAGCCACCAGGCACCTACTCTGGCACTAGGCAGAAGGGGAGCAATGGGCCCCTCAACTCCAGCTTCTCCAGAGAAGGGGCCCTGGTGCACACAAGGGGAAAGAGCAGGAGCACAGCCATCCTGAGCCTGCCCAGCAGCCCAGGGTGGCGGGACACGTGTCAGTGAGTGCCCTGGAGCAGGGAACACGCAGAGGCGGCCATGGGCACGCTGCCCTCTCCATGCTGCTGAACCAGAGCCTGGTGCTGCCACTCGGCCTCTGCCACACGACGCAGCCAGGTCCATGCACTGCCCCTCGCTCCTCCTGGATCTGCCCCTGCTCACCTGGCTCACAAGCAGTGCGGAAACAACAGAACTTTTGTTTGCAAATGGATTTTAAAAAGCAACAAAATCGGCTGCGAAATAGGGGAATAGAAGACTGCTGTATTTACTAAGCCACTGAAAGAAAAGTAGTTTGCTTTTAGAGCAAGGAAAATCAAGACCTCAGCCACACGTGCCGCTCCTCAGGAATGGCCCTTTGCCACACCAAGGGGCCACATTTAAGCAATAAAGCTCCATTCTGATAGAAATGGGGGGAATAAAAACTCACTCCAGCTGTGCGAGCATGAACTCCAAATTAGGCTTCAGCTTGTCACCAAGGGGGTAGTCAAGAATATATTTCAAGTAAATCTGGAATAAAACACAGAGAAGAGTTACCAGAGACACTATCAAAAAAGCTTATACAAAAGATAGGAGGCAAATATGATGATGGAGCAGCAAGTTTAGGAGAGAAGTCCCTTCCTCCTACACGTACAAATTCCTATTGCAGAAGAAGCCAACTGATCTCAATGCCTGGAGCAGGACCTGCAGGTACCAGACATCTGCCAGATCAGTCTCCAGAGCTACCATGACTTGACCAGGCTTCTGTTAACAGATGCATCAGCATCCTTCAAAATTAATCTCTAATTATGGAAACACAGCCCTTAGTTAAGCACAGCCTCTGCTGCACGCATATTCCAGGGTATGAAATGAGGCAACCAGTGCTCTCTTTTGGGTATTTTTAGCTTAGAAAGAGGAAAGTAGTATGGGCAGGAACCACAGATCATGGCAAATTCTCTTCTGCCTTCATGTAAATAAGGGCAAGACCTTGGTTGCACTAGCCAAAGGCCTCCAAGGCCAGGAGAGCACCAGTGCTGCCCAGGAGCTCTCTGAGGCCAGGCAAGCAGCCGGCGCTTGCTCGACTGCTGCAGGAACGAAACAGGCAGCTAACACAGATCAGCTAACAGAGGAAACGGGGTCCAGGGTCCAGCAGGACTAAGGTAGATTCCAGAGAGCTACAACAGCCACTTTGAGCTCTCTATCCTCTTAGACTGCTGTAAACGAAGTAAGACAAGAGACTTATGCTACCAACCTGCCTGCACTGGACCCGCACGGGCTCGCTCTGGCCTGTGATGGCCAGCTGGGCAACCTTGTGCAGCATGGCATCGATCTCAGGGACAATCAGCTTCCTAGACAGAATAGCCTAAAATGAGAAAGCACAGCTGGGGTCACTCCATTTTGGTTGTACAGTACAAGGTGCAGTATTATAACCCACAACTACACTTTTCCCAGATAGTATATTATTTTTTTTCCCCTCACATCTTCAAACACAATCAAAAAGACATAAAATAAAATGGCTTCAGAAGGTGATCCATTTCTTTGGAACATGCAGAGCCAAAAGTAAGGGATGTGGATTCTTTAGCAAAAATATCCTCAGATCCAAATGTATCCTCCTAGGCACTAAATGTGTACAAAATCACCATCCAAACAATATAAATCAGCAAATGGTAAAAATTTGCCCCCTTCCTTTTTTTTTTTCCCCCCTCCTGTAACAGAGAGTCTTTAAGAGCATAGTGTGACCTGTCTCTCTCACAAGATCTGGCAGGTTGCTACCAAGAAGGTAGCATTGCTCTCATTCCCACAGTTCACAAACCCGCTGCAGTGCTGCACAGAAATACCTTGAGAAGGCCAAAGGCAGTAGCTTGGCGTGATGAATCATAAATGTCTTCTTCAGCAAAGCCAAGCAACACTTGGAGCTGCTTGTCTGTTATGTGGCTCTTGGCGTTTTTCACAAGTATTGTTACCGACTGCAAAAGTCAAATTGCATGTGGTCAACACACTGGTGGTGCCATAAAATGCAAGCCCACACAAAGCCCAACCGTTTATAGCAACTTTGATTTGAAAGAATGGATTACTGCTCTGAAACATGCACCCAACATTATTTTTTCCCATTTTTCTTTCAGCTGACAATTTTAGAACAAAAACTGAACACAAGTAAAATCTTATGAATTCAGAATAGGTCACTGAAATGAGTGGGGATGTTCATAAGCAGGAATGCAGCTGGGCCAAGAGGAAAATTCTTCTTGCACCGGAATTCAGCATTATTTATTCTACACTTCCCTTATAATCAGGAAGTTGTAATTAATTCAACAGAGAGTTTAGAAGACATCCACAGGGAGACACTTCAAAGAGTAAAAATTATACTGCTATTCTCCCTTGAGCTTGCAAGGGTTTATTTCAATGAATTACGATAACAGCAAGTTACTCTGGTATAAAACTCAAAACAAAGGATAGCAACAAGATACTATCATATAGAAACAAAAAAGGTTTCTGCAAAACACCCCCTCAGCTCCAAACTCTGCATCTGTTGGGGTATCTTTCTTCAAATTTACACCTGGGAGGGAAACAGCAAGACCTTTTCTCCCCGCTATCTTGGGGTCCCTTCTTCCTTACTGCCTCTCCAGAGCCATGTGCATGAGAGATGTGCAGCTGCACAAGTCTCATTCCACAAAGTTAAACAAAAACCCCAGAGTTGAGCAGAGTCAGATCTGACTTACTTTGAAACAGTTCACAACGAGGTGGAAATTCTGGCCTTTGGCTATTCCTGTCTTGGCGAATTCTTTCAGCAAGAGGAAGAGCTGCTTGATCAGTGGCTCGAGATTCGTATTTACGGAAGGCAAAGGGAACTTTAAAACCCACACTAAGGACTGCAGAGCACCCGTTATCACCTGTGAAAAAGAGCAAACCGAGAGCATGTGAGTGGAATGACATTGAAAGATAATTTTCTCACTCCAGCTGCTACAGGCAGGGCCAGGCTATCTGCAACAGTGGTAAAAGGGAATTAATCAACAAAAATCAGCTCTTGAAAACCATTCACAAGCAATATCAAGCTTGCAACCTCACTCCCTAAATGGACATTTAGCCTTTGATTTTCCTAGGGCTTTCGGCAGCTGGTGGGAACTCTTTGACCTCTA
Source organism: Crypturellus tataupa (assembly GCA_034781795.1). Lineage (NCBI taxonomy): Eukaryota > Metazoa > Chordata > Aves > Tinamiformes > Tinamidae > Crypturellus > Crypturellus tataupa. Next base: position 451,802 of record JAWLRI010000201.1, on the reverse strand, counting down.
AGTTGCTCTGTCAGAAATCCAGGCCACCTGCAACCAGGTCTACTGGTATAAGTTCTGCCTTCTATTCCTGGGAAACTCCAGGGTCAGCATATTCCCTCCTAGACTCACTCAAACTGCTGTCCAGGAAGGAGGCTGACTTGAATACCGGAGATAAGGTACAGATGGATAAAAGATACAATGTCTATGACAAAACTGCTCCAAGCAGCCACGGTCCCTCACAGCCAGATGGTCTGCGAGGTCTGTTCATACTGCAGTGCTGTTCATAATACAGTGCATGAACACAGTTCAGGAGACCATCCAGGCCATATCTGAACCTGCAGCACTAGGGGCAGAGTCCTCCATCAGCAGCAACCACTCCTCTCCCTTAGAATATTGAGTCTTCAAACAACTTATTTATCTGCAAGCCTATGAAATCAGCTTTGAAAATTGAAAAATTGTGAAATGACATTTGAGGGTGGGACTCTTAGCAAAAGGGACAGACCCCAGTTCAAAACTGTACCTTGACATCCATGGACTTCAAGCAGTCCATAAGCAGCTGAACAAAAGGATCTAACATTTCTAAAACATGCTCATCCGAGGAATTTATTTTGGATCTCTTCAGGCTCATGTGAAGCAACTGGCATAAAAAAAAGAAAGAAAAAACAACAAAAACACACATGTAGGACATTCACCTCAAAGTCAGGCTGCGACTCAAAGGAGTCAAGTAAAGTCAAATATTTATTCTCATTATAGTAGAATTTACGCTGTATTCCATTAAAATAACCTGTAACACAGTAAGCACCTTTTACAGCTCTGTGAGAGGCATCACTGCAGTTACCACATGCAAAATAAAGCAAGTTCAAAGTGGCTGCATTTAATACAGTATATGACCAATACAACATGCCTTCCTTTGGATTTTTTTTAAATTTTATATTATTTCAAAGCATTCTCCTTGTGTGTGAGGAGATCCTTACCCGAAGCCCAGATTCCACCAAGACGGATGTGTTAGTTCTGCTGCTGACGGGTGCCTTGGGCCCTCCGCGGGCAGGCGCAGGCTGGAGTAGGAGGCAGCTGGCTGGCTGCAGCCGAGGATCAGGAGGAGGCACAACTTTGGTTCTGAAAAAAACAGAGCAAAACAAAAGAGGAAAAATGAGGTTTCAGCCCTGTCCAGGACAAGGCTGCCATTGGGACTGGGGAGAGCTGGACTGTGCTCGGCAGCTGCCGCACAGCAAGCAAAGCCAGGTCACACGTGGAGCGCAGGGAAACAAACTGCAGAGCACCACGACAGACGGGAGGCTCTGGGGCTTGGCAACAATGTCACTGTGGTGCAGACCAACAAATATGGGGCACATCGCCATTGTTTTCTCCTCAGTGAACAGGCAAAACCCTGGCAGTTCTTCCCAGAGGACAGACCACCCTTCCACACCTGTCCGCACTTACAGACACATCATGGACAGACTGCTCCACACCAGCAATGTGTTTTCCCCCCTCATCGAACACTGGTTGTTCCTAAGCCATGTTTGACAAGTGCTTCTGGTACAGGCAGGGCGGTTAGAAAGCACACCTCCCTCAGCAGAGGGCTGGTGACCCACAGAGCTCAACACTCCCTATTAGCCTTTGCAACTCAAGGTATAAGGGCTGTGTATAAATCTCTGCTAAACGTTTACTACTTAGGGTAGCAATAATTACTTTTTAAAACTGCTCCAAGACACCTGCAAACAGCAGTTAGATTACAGTGCAAGCCTGCCAACGTGAAAGGGCACAGGAGACCCCTGAACCCACTCGTGAGCAGTGACACCACCAAACGCAGAGCAAACCTGACTGCGATTCCCCCACAGGTCCATGCCAGTTCGGATGCGTTTAGGTGGCAGGCAGCACATTCCCAGTTCCTGACCCCATAAAAATGCAGAACAGTAAAGGCTTCTTACATGCTCATTTGTAACTCCCTCCTACGCACCCAGATGCTCACACTCCCTTCACCCAAACCCATACAGCAGTTCAGCAGATGAGGGAAAGCCTCACTGAAGGCTTTGAGCACTACTGGGACAGACTGTCATGGGTTCTGAAAATGGTCACTTCCATTTCCAAGCTTTCTCTTTGCCCTATGGCTGTCCAAATAATTTGCTCACATCAAAAACACAGGGCAAATAAAAGCATGGAAGCCCTTACAGATTTATCAGCTGGATTTGAGAGTTGCCATTTTTGCAGGTGAGCCCCCAGCTGGTAGTGGAGCCGCCACGTTAGAGCTTGGTGCTCACCTGGCCCTCTCGGTGAGAAGGGGCAAGTTCTCGCTGATGAGACCGTGGCTGAGGAGCAGGAGAGACTCTGCGCTCATGTCCGCGTTGAGGATGAGCCCCGCCATGACATGGCGCAGCGCCTCGTGCACCTTGCGCACCTTCTTCAGGCTGGTGGTGCCCTCCAGGAGCTGCAAAGGAAGCGCCACGAGGCTTGGTCAGAAGGCAGCAGGAGGGAAACCTTCTGTCCTCTGCACTGAGGAGGCACAGGAAAAGCCAAACCTATTCCCCTGTCTTCACTTGCTGCCTTCACTGCCAAGCTCTCCTAAATTACAAACAACTGGGAGTGCTCAGGGCTTAGGAAAGGCTGTGGCTGCTTTTTCCCTTTTCTCACCTCTTTCAGTGGCAGGATGAGTTTCGTCACCTGGCCTTTTCCTATGTATTTGCCAAGAATTTCATAGGATTCGTAGCTCTTGCTCTTGCGTGCTTCCATGACCTTGGAGACAATTCCTTTCACTTCCTTCTCTTCAGCTACGTCCCCAAACAGCTCCTGGTTGAAAATCTTTGCAAAGCAGCCAATAGAAAAGATTTAGAGGAGAGAAAAAAAAAAAGAAAAAAGTAGAATTAGATTCAAGCAGAAACAGCAGAACCAGGTTATTTTTCCTGACCTGTAGGAAAACAAAACAAAACAAAACAAAAACAACCCCCCCTAATTCCCTGGGTGCCCCACAAATCCCAAGAACCTTTCCTCTGTCAATTCAAAGCAACCCTATCTCAGCAAGCTAATGGGAGAAGCTCTTCTCACATTCCTTTGTGATGCAGTGACAGAGTCAGACCAAGATATTTGGACATAGCCCCTTTCCAGACTGCCGGCTGAGCTCCTGGGTCCTGTGCTCTGCCCTGACTACATCTCTGCTGGCTACTGCTCAGTCACTCAGAGCACGTGGCAAAACAGGTGCACATCTCAGGGCACAAAGCAGGGCACAGTCTCTGTTCCTCTACAAGGGGAAGGCTAATGCCACATCAAAAACACTCTCTCTTCTCTGCAGGAAATGCACAATCAGCCCTGTTTGCCACTGAGTATGAGGCAATCTACAGAGAGCCCTCTGCTCGTCTCACTGTTCCCCCAGCACTTCATGACACACTTTCCTTCATTCTGCAATAGTTGTTACCTCAACCAGGATATCTAAGCAGGGATCCAAATCACCAGCACTGAGCTTGCTCGTAAGGCCCTTCAGCAACAGGTTCACAGTGAAAGTCAGCACATGGAGCTAGAGAAAAAGAGAAAAGGCATGTTTTCAACCTCCCACCACATACTGCCGCTGTACCTGGATGGAGAGAGGATCTGATAGCAGAGTCATCACAGCTCATATACTGTGTTTGAACTTTTGCTATAAAGAAAAAAAGAACAGTACTGGGAGAATGAGAATCCATGGGTGGGTAGCAGGAAGAGCAGCCCTGTTCCTCCTAGCAGAAGGGCTAAAAATCTCTCTTTTGTCATTACTCTTACTGTTTTTAGGCTGTGCTAACCAGTGTTTTCACTGTTCCAGTAACTAGAAGTTCATGCTCCTCCCTGACATAACACACATAGGAAAATATTCTTATCACAAGCCACTGTGGAAAGGGGGAAGATGAATTAATAGCCAGGGACTCGGCTCTGCATTCAGGAGGCTACCATTAGCATCTCCACCACATGCTTTGTGCAGTCTCTGGCAAGTCACCTCTGAAGATGTTTGAACCTGCCAAAGTTCCCGGAAAGATTCCCACTAATTTTAATGGCACCAGGAATTCATCATGCACCTCTGTACTTCAGCTCTTCACTGGGACATGGAAATCCTTTCTTCTTCTTTCCTGCTTAGACTAAAAGTTCTTTACAGACGGTTCCTCAGTTAACATAAGTTTATTTCCTATTTAGCCTATCAAAGAATGATATAGGTTCCAACATACAACAAGATGCAGCTGTTGCATTATACCACACATTGCAGTACAAAATAATGTTGGTAATAAATCTCCCTTTGGATTCTCCTTTTAACACTTACAAAGGTCTACAAACGACAGAAGAGAAAGAAAACCAGCATTACCTGGTACCCGTGGATGAGAGTGGACTGCATCTCTTTTAGAACGTACAGCAGGTACTGTGCCCCCAGGACTTCCATGATTTTAGTGAGTGTGTTGCGGGCGACGTCCCGGATCTCCTGGGCTCTGTTCCTCAAGAATGAGCAGACCTTCAGCAGGATACTGGAAGCAGAGATGCACAGCTTAGTTCACCCCCAAACAGCAGAATTAATTACACTGTTAGCTAGAAAGACTGCTTTGCAGGTTTATTCTACAAGCAAAACTATCTTCCAGGCCACCCTGCAGGCAGGCTTTACTGTCATACACAGACCCATCCTCCTCCAAAACATTGTACAGACTCTCCTTCTGAACTGTACTCTTTTCATCCCAGCCACCCTTCCTCCTGCACCCTGCTTTACCACTCTGCTCTTATTTAAGGATTGGTCAAATTCCTTTCAAACTCAGCTTTATAAAAGTTAACTGCAGACAGTGGGGTATTATATTAGGGAAAATTCGTTCCTAAAAACAAGGATTTAATGTCCTTTAGAAAGCTAGAACAGCTTAAGAAAGAAGCCTGTGTGGATGCCCAGCACAGTGAGAAGCTCTTGGGTTGCTCTTCTGGACTTCACCTTGGCAGGTTGGCTTCCATCACTTCTTGGGGAAGACACTGCATCACCCTGACCATGGCAAAAGCTAAAGGCACACGAACCACCTCGTCGTCATTCACTACGTTGGATTTCACAAGCTTGTGTTCCTCGTCTCTTTTAACCTTTTAAAAACATAGCAAGACACAATGCATATTTCACATATGAAAGTAGAATGAACAAAGCCCGAGAAGAGGCCAGTTTTCCAAGTCATCTCTGTTTTTGAAGATCTGAGGATGAGGACAGAGCACAACTGCTTTTTACCAAGTACCACTGTGTATTTTTCTAACGTGCTACATTTCATACAGGCATGTTCCCACTGTGCCCTCAGAAGTGGTTCATGGAAGTATTCAGCTAAAATTTATAAACACTGTTTATAATTTACTGGAGGTCTTCTCAGAATGTGACTTAGTGCACTGGGTAGACTTGAATGGCAAATTAAAAGGACTGCAGCCTGTGAGCTCCCTCTGTGCACTCCCAGGCAGAGAACAAGGTGGAGGAGGTAACAAAAAAGGGAGAAGATAGATGGGGAGTGCCATGGAAAACTTAGAGGCCTTCCAAAAGTATATGTTAATATTAAGCATTACAACGATGACTTCAGTCACTCTTAAAAGGTTTGGCTACATCACACATTTAAGTAGCCATACAGTTTGTTTCATAAAGGTCAGGCAGTCTTAAAGTACTGCCCCTCATCTGCCTCACAACTTGTGGCATACCTGCTTTACAGGTGAAGAACTGAGCCTGGACGAAATTAAGGGAAGGATTCATCGAATCCACATCTAGTCTAGGGTAGCCGGGATGAATGATGAGAGAGAAAAAAGCATTTCCTGAAAGTATTTGGTCTCTGTCATCTTTAACACCTTTCTTAAGGGAACAGACAACCCCTGAAAATGCTGCACGTCCCTGGTGATTACAGGAAATAAGGGCAGTTAAGGATGAAGATTCCCTGCGTTTTTAATACAGAAGCTAAACTGGGTGCTAGCAGGTGACGGAGAACTTTTCAGCAGGCTACACAATATTGTTTCCCTTGTGTGGTTCAGTTCAGAGCAGAGCAGGGAAGCGAAGACACTACAGCCACGCTGAGCAGAGACTCTCAGCAATCCCAGGGAAACACCAAACAGAGCAAAGAGTCCTTACTGCTCTCAGGGGCTCCCTCTCCAGCTATGCCTGGGGCATCTTTCAAGAGGCATCTTTGCAGCAGGACAGATCTGTGAACTGCCTTTCCAAAGCCAGCTCCTTACCTTTGCAACAATACATCTGTGCAGTTTGGGCAAGATATTGGATGTAACTGTCTCTTGGATGTGTTTGATTAGACACTCCAGTTCTTCTTTGTTTCGAGGTAAGAATGAAACTGTTTTGGTCACTTGCTTCTTATCCTCATGTGTCTCAGTGCTCTGCTCGGGCAGGTCCGGTGCGGGCTCTGCCGGCTCCTCAGGGGGATTTTCCCCTTTGCTCTCCTCAGCCATCTCCTCTTCCCCATCACTCTGCTCCAGTTCCATGGCTTCTCCACCCTCCACCACTGGCTCAAGATCCATGGGAGCAGCTTCTGTGAGGTAATCGTAAAAACACCGATAAACGTGAGAAGGTACAAAGAGAGACCTGTCTAATGGTTCTGGTGTGCACAGAGCTCCTCTCAACCACCAGCAACAGCAGATGATCACTGAGCAACAGAATTGTTCTACCAGGAAGAGAAGTCCTGGCATGCCGGTTTCTGAAAACTACCCACTGGGGCTCAGCTTTAGGAAAATATATGATTTTTTAAAAATCTTTCTGTAGTGGGCTGCAGCTTGACAAAGCTCAGTGCCCTGGAATATCAGAGAAGTGCATTCCCTCATACTGATAACTTCACAAGGCAAGAGGTACTGACAAGCACAGCTGTGAGATATCCTCCTCCTTTAGAACATCTCAAAGACCAAGTGAACAAACCAGAGTTACCGTTTCTCTCAAAGAAATCAGAATGCATATACTCAAGAGCAGAAGCCTCACCTTGGTGCTCAACAGTCAAAAGTTGCTCTTCAAGTGTTTCATGGTCAAAGTGAAAGGCTTCCAGCACCATCTCTAACAAACTGGGGAAGAAACACAGATCAGCTCTACACACAAAAAGTGGCATTGACCAACATAACGAAAATCTAAAAGATACTTCTAGAAGAATTTCAGGCTGAGTGAAAGCACAGCTTGAGGTGTTTTATGCTGAGTGACAACACAAGAAAAAAAACATATTAAAAAAAAAAGTTACTTTTCAATTAGGCAAGTTCTGTGGCCTCGCTCCCCGCAAAGCCCATGGAAAGCAGTGCTGGAGCAATGCAAGTGGCCCAGCAACAGGGAGGGCCAGGCAGGGGCAGGAGCTGCTAATGCTGTCAGGCAGATGGTGGGACAGCATGAAGGAGCAAACAGCTGCCAGCCCTTAGCTGAGTCACAGCTACCTGCAGAGTCACCCAGACTTTCACTTGCACGAGTCCCTATCAGAACGGGTGGTCTCTCACACCAGTGAAGAGGCAAAAACCCATGTGATGCTTCTTGAGACATTGATTTTGTCTTAGCAGCCATTGGAGGAACCTTTGGAGAGCAGCATCACTAAGAGCACCTACCTGACTCCCAACTTTTGATTGATCTGCCCTGTTTGCAAGACATGGATGAAATGCTTTAAGTGGTACAAGTAGGCTGACCAGGAGAGGTGGCGGCAGACAGCTCCAACAACTTCAACCGAGGCTGTTACCATATTTTCATGCTGCCCAAAAGACAGAAATTCAATTACTGTTAAAATTCATGCTGAGCAAATGACCAAAGCATCCTTTACTCAAAGTAGAGGAAGCAGCTTCTGCTCAGTGAGGGTCCCGGATTCTTGGCTCTTTCAAATCTTCTCTAGTTGCTGAACAAAAATCACAGTTCACCAAACTAATCTCCAGACCTACTTTCTCTAAATATTTCTGCACATATTTATTTTTTTCCTCACATAACCAATTCTTCGGGCCCACCTATGTGAAGGGTTAAAACCAGGCAGGAACCAGCTAAGATAGATCCTAGGCTGGGCCATGCCCTCCAACTAGAAACTCACACTGTTCACTCATTTCAATTGGGAAAAAAAGCCATGCTCTGTTTTTCACCAAGACTTCAGTCAATGCATCTTTATTTCCCATCAGTCAAACGGGAGTCACTTCCCGCCTGGGAATTTGCCCCAAACACGTGGCAGTCTGTACGGTCATGGAAGCCAAGCCATGTGGCTAAGTTTTAATTGCTACTGCCTCAAAACAGGATTTCTGACAGTAAGGGAATAGAAAAGACACATCTGCTTGGTCTGATATGAGCAGCTCTGCTGTCTTACTGACAGCATGCAGGGAACAGCACAGACTTGTGCAACCCCAGCTTTCCAAGTCTCAAACAAAAAGTCTTTCTGTACTGGCACTACAAGTAATTTCACCTCATGTACTTTAAATAAAATGTATGAAAAATGATGAGCAAAATGTCTCCCTTTAATCTGCTGCTACTGCCGCTGTTTGCTGCTACTGATTTCAGAGATTCTTAGCTAGTTCCTGCAGTTCACCCTTATCTCCCATGAAAACAGTGTTTATTCCCACCTCAGTTACTAGGTGTATCCCGTGCTCCCCACCATATCCTTTCTGCTGCCAAACAACTAAGTTCTACTCTAAAGAGTCTTTACTACGACAGAATATAACATGAGTGATTTGGAGCAATAGAGGAAAAAATAATCACCACCTGATTACACAAACAAAAACAACAAAACAAAGAAAAAAATACAAAAAAAAATCCTAAAACAAAAATCCAGTCAAGAAATCTGTCTCAGAGATGCTGCACAGGTTTAGCGAATACAGGATTGGGCCCAGACTGAATCTACACATCCTGAATCCTCCTTCCAGCTCTGGAAAGAGAGCCCAGCATTCTCATCAGTAGTGGGAACATTCACTCCCTTATCAGCCTTAAACAGTGGTGAGTCTTGGAATGAGAACGATATGAGAAAGGTAAAAATATTCAGAATGGAGGCTTCCAATTACAAAACCTACCTTAAGCATCTTTTCATTAAAAATGGCAGTAGTAGCATAAGGCATGATGTAGTTCTGCAGGGATTTGGAGGACAGCATAATCTTTTTTTCAGTGAGCTGCTTAGCCAGTCTCCTCAGGGCTCGTGCCCTCCTGTGGATCTAAGCCAAACACGAGAGTGAATGAGGCAGCTCTTGAGACACAGACAGCAGCAGAGAGCACATGTACCCGAAGTCTTGAAAATGGCTCAGTTTCAAATAGAGACATAAACACAGCACACAGTTGTGGGGTTTTTTCTCCAGTAATGTCACATTCTTTCCATTCAGTTTCGGGGCTTTCACCAATCTTTTGCATTAACAAATATTCCAACTCAATGAGATTTTTCACTGTGAATTCACAGTCAAAAGAATGTGTCATCTTCAGGTGTCAGCCAAAAGTAGTAAATGATATAAAATGATAAGGTCTGATAAATTACAAGGAAGAAAATTTCAACTTGATATGAAATTTAACTATGGATATAATTAAGGTTTTCTCTAGTTGCATCTCTGAAAGCACAAGGAATGTTGTATTTTCATAGAGCAAGAAAACCAAGGAGGCTAAGTTTTATGCAGCATTTAAACAAACCAAAAAGGTCTGTGAAAGAAAAGCAGGCTGTGCAACCTCTACACATTGGGTAGTGCGGAACAGGTTGGTCAAACAGATCTGTTCCTTGCCTATGTCAGAGAGACCTTCAAGCACCTTGCTGACATGGGGATGGAGATGCCCGCTCAAGAACATGAACAAGCACTTACACCAAAATCATTTCTTTTAGCCAAATTAGGAGAAGGTACAACTACTGTTGCTAAGTTATGAAAACAAAATATTTATAGGTAGAAATATTAGTAAGTTGTGATTTTGATTCATGGTCACTGATGTAACTTCAATGCCCACAAGCCATTTTTAATGACACCTAATGATACAGGCTCAACTTCCCTTTAATGTCTACACACAGATGCTTTGGTAAATATCCAACAGTAAAAAGCTCTTGCTTTGGTAGTGGGAAGACACACGAGGACACATGGGGCCTTTTACCTGGATGTGTTTCATGTTCTCAAAAAAATCCATGTCAGGATCATGGAGGTTGGTCAACTGGACCATATCACGGAATTCCGGATTTGCTGGGAATGTCTGAATGAGGCAGGCAAGCAATGACGTGTAGTCCTGCTGGACACTCTGCAAACGGCAAACAGCGAAGGTTAAGTAACCCTTAGAAAAGCCCTAAACATTCCTCAGTGCATCCATGCTGCCATTTACAAAGTGCTTTAGGTCAAGGAGTCCTTTGGTATTCTTTGGTAACCGCAAATACACATATATTTTGGAGTGCATAAAGATTAAGGAAATCTCTCTTCTTTAAAGAATGAGCTACTACTGAGAAAAACTAAGCAATGGCAGAGAAATACCAGAGCAGAATGTGGACTTGCTAGATTTTTATAGCCTTTTAAATGAAGGGTAAGTCCAATTACAGTGGGTACTTGTATTTTTTATCACAGCAACAGACTTGCCAAAAAAAAAAAAAAAAAAAAAGTCTACAGAATCTCATGCCTAGTGTCCTAAAGACCGCTGGAGCTATATCAGGAGATGGTTGTGCCTTACCTCAGTCTTGCTCTTCAGCCCCCTTCGCAGGGACTCCAGGAGCGTGTGCTGGATTAACTCCCTGTAGGCGTCTTCTGGGGGGCCAATTTGGGCCAAGCGGCGGATGAAGGTGGTCAAGCACAGGCTTGCGTTGTCACTGAGAGCCATGTCCCCCAGCTGAGAGGATAAAGAGACAGAATCACATCAGCTGGGTAATGACACCTTCTTCCTCTCCAGAATCACAAAGCTTGCAGAGACACAACAATTCCACCAGCTAGTGAGACCCTTCCAGTAGGAGGTCTAGGGCTGAATCAATGCCCAGACTTCAAATGGGGAAAAAAAAGACTCAGCAGCAGGCCCACAGCACAAGGACACGCTGCAATGGAAAAAAAAGCGGTCCTTCAAGATTGCAAGATGCCTTTTCTACTGCACAAATTGACCTCATAGTTCAAGGGACTTGCTGATAGAAAGGCATATCCCATGTAGGCTGGTCTTCTTGCTGCATTGTGTTTGCCCTTCCAGACCCTCAGGGAAAAAGGTAAATAGATGAAACATTATAACAAGTGTTCATGAAAAGCCCCAGATACATTCCCTGAATGTTCTCCAGTGTCAAACAAACAAACAAACAAAAACAGCCAGTGGAAAGCACATCTCCATTAGACTCAAAATGAAAGTGTGATGTGTAAGGCCAGAGAAGGAACATTCAACCAACCTGGATGGTATAAAAGCAGTTGTGCATAACAGGGATGAGGAAGTTGACATCCACTGATTGCATTTCTTTGATATGGGCTGTGATTGACTGGAATGCTGACAAGCGCACATCAAAGTCGATATCATCGAGATGCCGTTGGTCAAATGCATTCAGCTGAGAGAGAGAGTAAAAAGTTATTCATGGAGAAGGCTAGAAACATGGCAACACAGGAGAAAAAAGGGAACTACCAAAGAAACTGCGCATACCTTAACAACATCAGTGATGTATTTCAATTCACTGTCCAAATCAGAGAGAGTCTAAAAATAAAAGAAAGCATTTTAATATATATAGGTGTTAAAAGTTGGGGGACTTGAGGTTTTAATTCTAAACACTTGAGATCAAGAATAAAGAAGAAAACAGCATCAGTATGTCTTCTGATAAAGCTTAATAAGAGTCATTTTGTCATCAGTGTTTTTCTTCCACAAGCTGGAAGATGTATTTTACATTCCTAAATTTCTAAACGTCTACATCAAGTGTTTCCTGGAGTTTTCTCCTGAGAATCAAATATTATGTTAGTTATTTCAGAATAACACAAGACAGTTTGACTGTTGTAAATTTGTGTAAAAAAACAGCTTCAGGATGCTGAAAACTACCTTCTCCCTCATATGGACATAGGATTTGTTACTGATGAAATGTGCTTTGTTTGGCTTCTCTCGTACAACAGAATCCTGGAGATGCTCGCATCCATCAGGTTGTAAGCCAAACGTTCACCACTCTTTTCCCTGTTCATTAACACCTATCACATGTAGTTCTGTTACTTATATTTAACAGATGATGCAAATTATTTTTTTTTTTTTTTAAATTCATATATAGCAGCAATAAATAAATATTGTTCTTGGTCTGTTATAAGTTAAAAAAGAAAAGTATAGAAGGACATTTTAGAAAGACAATACCTGAAATACCAAGCACAACTTTTGTCGAGACAGTTTGTTCTGGATGACAGAAAAAAGCTTTGCCAGAGGTTTGAGAAAGCTTGTAGGGTTTGAGCAATGCCTCAACAAGTTCTGCACTGTCTCCAGAATGTCAATCTCTGTATCCTGAAAGAGACACACAGATATCTACTGACACCTCACCAGATTGTTTCATTTCCTTTTGAAATATTTCAAGAGACATTCATTGCTGTATTTCATTCACATCACAGATGCAGATACCCCGAGAGCATTCAGTCACTCTCAAACACTGGAACTTCTCAGTTAGATACCAAGCACAGTATTAGGGAAGCGTCATCAGCAAAGATTTCTTCTGTATAATGAATCTAAAGTCAGGAAAACTATCAGGAAAACTAGTCAGCTAAAAAAGAGGTCTTTCTTCAATCTGCAAAGCAATCAGTAACAGCAGCACGTTTGTACAATCTCCCAAGGCTGAAATCAGATAGGGTCCCCTAATGATTCACACTTTTAAAAACGTGGGAATCCTTTGTGAACAATTAAAGGACCATCTGCAAAGCTGAGGTTACTACTGAAAGTAGATCTTTCTTCAAGCATAAAACTTCACACAGAGTAACTGCTTGTCTTAAGAAAAACAAGACCCAAATGTTGTTCAAAAGACTCAGCCAGTCAAGCTGAGTAATCAACAGATTGACTTATCAGAGGCAGGTCTGTATTTTGGAGGAAATGGTTTGGCAGAGGGGAAACAGGAATTCCAGACAACAGTCACCAATATCCTCAGTGCTTGTGCACAAGTCTAAGGCATGAAGAGATCTGCTTCCTTCAGCTGCAGCTCACAAGCTGGGTATGCCTGAGCAATCTAGGATTTTAAAGGCGAATTTCAACTCTGAGATACACTTCTGTATTAACAGATGGATTCCTTAACATTGGCATGTTAAGGGAATTAAAGTATAATATATAGGGCCAGGTTAACAGCACGGTACAATGTTTGCTTTTCATCTTACAACATGCCAAAGCAGCACTGTCATTACACAGCTTGTGCTGCATACTCAATCACAGATATTCATATCACAGTCCAGGCACTGTGGCTTAGTATTTGAGGTGCATTAAGTCTATATTACAGGAGAGAATTTATTTCAATCATTAACTTCATCTTAAAAAAAAAAAAAATCTATGCTACATATAAAAAGTAAAATATATGTTTAATAATAGGAAAAAAAATGTAATTTCAACCTACCTGGTCAAGGTTACTCTGGTGAAGAAAAGGGAGGAGAAGGCTCACAAGTACTGAATTCTGACTCTTTTCTTGTATAAACTTGCTGATCCTATGTGATGAGAGTAGTTTATTACTTTTATATCAAACTAATCACCAGCATAATGCAAAGAAATCAGTCAGTGCTACTGCTGGAAGGTTGTGTTAGAGTACTTCCATCAGTATCCAGGCTAAGATAGCCTCCCACTGAAGTCATGAGATTGAACACTTTGAGAGAACACTTCAAATCATAGAAAACCACTGCATCTTTCAGGCATCTACAAGCTCAAAACAAAAACAAACAAACAAACAACTCCAAGCTCCTCAGAACTAAGGCAAGGAGAGATCTCCATGGGGGCAGCAAGGTGGGAAATGGACAAACACCAGCTTTATACCTACATCTGCAAATGTGAGTCTAGTTTGAAATATCCAGCCAACTTGCTGGGGCTGAGTTCTGCCTTCAGACACATAAGAAGTGACATCAAGAGGTACCTCATCCAAATAAATGAAAACATAACATGTGTGTTGGAAAACTACATCCTTAATATTTTCTAATTAAAAAAGGAAAGGAAAGCTTTTGTGGCTACTCAAGCTAGCTCCTATAAAACACTTCAGAAAGATACTAATCCATGCCCTGAGCACACCTTCAAAGTTCAAGTTCAGGGCCTCCCTTGAACAAGTCTACAGCCTGACTATTCAGTTGTACAGGGCTGTAGTCACCTCTGCTCCCTTTCCTGCCCCAAGAAGAAATGGCTTTAAGCACCAGCAATAGGTATAGTCAGGGTTAGTTTGTGAAAACTTTCTCCTTCAGAAACAGCAACTTGCCAGGTGAATGATGGATCCATATATTCTAAACCGGTCTGGATTTAAATATAACAACATTTCTAATCTGCAGCCATTATGAAGACCCTCCTTCCCACCCTCCCCCAATCTTTAACTGTTTTGAGCTCCAAAGAATCACTTACTTGGAAAGTAAATTCAGCTCCTTACTGACTTGGGCTCTAAACTTCTTCTTTTTCACCTTCTCCATGTTTAACATTGTCTTGCTGAAGTACTGCAGTATGGCAGGAACATGAGGCAGAACCAAGCGGGAACCCAGGCTGAGGCTCTCTGTAAAGGGATAAGACAAGTTTCTCCATGCTGAGGATTCTGACACTCAAATGTGTATCAAACACGTCAGGAAAGAAGCATGACTTTGCAGTTTAGGAGCAAGCCGAGACAAAATTGTACAGTGATGTTTTCCACGTCTCCTTCCCCAGGAGTCTCACCAAAGGCAAAGACCTCTCTATTCAAAGCACCCAACAGACCCTTCATAACTCTTACTCAAACATACCTTCTGCCATGTCACCAGTGTCCACAGCAAGACAGTCAGTCACAGTCAAACTGGAGACCTGCTCTGTGGGTTCAAAATCTGGGCTGTTGAGCAGGTTATCAGCTATGTCTATCACGAGGTTGGCTGTCGCCTCGGACAGATTCTTGGCGGAGAGCACAGCAAACACGTTTGACAGCACATCGCATTCCGGCTGACCCGGCTTCTGCTTGGCCAGCAAGGGAAAGTATCTGAGAAACAGATTATAAAAAAAAATGGGATGAAAATGTGGATTTAAGTTACCTTTTTTTAAAAAACACATAAAAATCACAATAATTGTCTTCTGCTTCAGGTAGTGGAAAACAAAAATGCAAATCTCAGAACTACAGTGTCATGAGAAACAGGCTGAAGGAAGGTTGAAAGGTCACCTAGCCCCTTCTTGTGTTTCAAAATAGCATCATCTAGACCCAAACCCTCTGCCCTTGCTTGCCCAAGTCTCCTGTTATGATCCAATACCATTTTGTACATAAGTTGTGTATGAGTTCTTTAACCCTACCAGTGGCATGTCATAAAACAGATACTTGGTACTCTGGCAATGAGGAACAATGGGTTAATGGAAGAGATGATAACCACTCAAGACAGTGAGACAGAACTCCCAGTGCCTGTATCAAAAAAGCTCTCTCTCAATTTCTTTCTGAATCAGTCACAAAATCTGAGCTACACTTTCATAAAAATGAAAGAATAGGAATAAAAAAAAACATGAATTTTGAACACCTCAAGATTTTATTTAAAAGCCATTGGCCAAGAAACACACAAATATCTTACAAAGTCAGTTCTTCCTCTCACTCCTGAGCTGGGTATGGACTATGTATGTTTTGTTGTTCACACCTAGGAAAAACAACTACTAAGAAGAGAATAATTGGCATAAACTAGAAAGCTTCCCAACTGAATCCGGACTGCTATTGGAAGAGTAATAGGATAGTTAAAAAAAAAAAAAAAAAAAAAAAGAGAGAGAGAGAGAGAGAGAGAGAGAGTGATGGGTTTTGACACAATCATCCATAATCTGTTAGTGTTGTATGTCCTTTTTTCTTTTTTTTTTCCCCTAATTTTGTGTACCCAGAGAAGGGTTTTTTTTTGTTTGTTTGTTTTTTTGTTTTGTGAGGAGAACATTTACCTGGGATTCTTACTCCAGGTGTGAATGAGTTTGAGCAGAAAAGTAGGAGAATACTGACTCTCTGAAGCCAACCTGCAGACCTAAAAGAATGAAAAATCCGACATCAGTGCAGCGCAAGTAGATAAATATCAGCTCTAATAAAGAATCCACTACAAACTATAGACACACAAGTCAAACGTGTGACTTCTACCAAAAACACTCTCTGGGGAGTCCAGAGGCAGAAATTCCCTCTAGAGGGAGCATCTGGATCATACGACAACCCAGACTTCACACACACAGGGACCCGCATTAAGTGCTTTGCTGACTCCAAGCCGCTAAATTGCTTTCTTTGGAGCAATTTGCACTGCTTTCTGCACGCGGCACTGTGCTATCCAAATAATGGGACTGTGGAAGGCTATAAAGAATCCAAGGCCAAACCATGAACATAAAAGTCCTTGAGGTTCAGCCCAGTGAAATATAGAGCCATTGCACACTGCCTGAAACTGGTTTATCTGCTTTTCAGCTGTATGTCACATACACCTATTGGCAGAGCTGAGAAACAGGGTAGGAATAAACAAACACGATGTCTAGAGATGCAGACCTGGGGCTTCACACACTGCAGAGCAGAGTAGCTATTCCTGGAGCTCTCTGACATTACTTACAGCTTCTTCTGCTGCAAGGCTCTTGGCCGTTTGGATACCTGTGACTTTATTAGGCCAGGATTAATCCGACATGAGCCAACAACAAGTGAGAGCTGGAGGATGCACATTACAAACAAGCTAGCTCAGAACAAGACAAATGCATTACCTGAGGCCATACCACTGCATGGAAAACTGCATCGATCTCTTCCACACTGAAGCTGTAGGTCTCATAATCAGAAAAAAAGTCAACCACAAGCTTGAGTCCAAGACGTCTCAAATTCTTCAGAGGATTAATCAACCTGGGTTGGACCTGTAAACAAATGTTTACAAAACCATACTACTAGCTACTTGCTCTGAAATTACACACCATATTTCACCGTCCACAGATCTCTGCTTAAAATATCTCAACATTGTTCCGTTTTCTCCTGTAACCTGTTCACAGCAGTGGGTTTTCGGTGTCTCACAGGTGACTCAAATGTTTCTAAGGGGGCCTACTCCTGCACGGAGTCAGTCACACAGGACCTTCAACTCATGAAAGTTCATGCCGACTAGCTTGAAGTAGCACTGGTCCTTTGGATGAAGTGCAGAAAGCTGCAAGACAGTCACCCTTTCAGCCCTGACACTCATCTAATGTTGTCTTCCTCAGGAAACAACCCCAATCACCTCTCTAAAGTGAAGCTGTGCTTTGCACATTGAAATCTATTAGGAATAAAAGAATTCAAGAGATGGGGAAAAATGGGAGGAAGAAAGGAAGCAAGAATGTGAGACACCTTCTTGACGAATCTAGCACTTGGTTAAAGGAGGACTCTACCCACATCCGTTAAGTGATTATGTTTCACAGCCTTCTTTGGGGACAACATTTAAGTGAGAGCAGAACAGCCACAAAGCTTAATGATGGCTCTGCTGCAATCCCACTCTTCTACCAGAGGACAGCCTACTGTCACTTGAATAACCTAAATTATTTCCACACTGTGCAATGCAGCTCACAGCACCAATACAGGAGTCAGCTTCAAGGACAGCCACACAGCACAGGCAAGGCTCCAGCCTCAGCAACCAGAGCTGTGTCAAAGCAAATAAAGACCATTGCCCAAGATTTCTATTAGACATCATGATCCACAACACAGAACAAACAGGTAGTAACTCTTATTTTGTAAAATGATTTTGGTTTCAAAGTCTCTTTAAAAGGCACAGCATTGTTGTACTCCAAGTACTTATGGTTTTCTGAAGACAATATCCCCGACCATGCAATATTCTGCTATACTGTCTATGCACCCAAAATCATAGAGAAGAGATGATAGCAAAGGAATCAAATCTGCTTTTGCCTGGGCACTCCCCAGCTGGGTGACATGGGTACTGGTGATGTGCAAGCAGCTGCACTGCAGCAAATGAGCTGCTGGAAAGGCCCAACATCTGCTCCTATCTGCACACACGAAACAGACTGAGCAGCAGCTGTTAATGGTAACCCCTGGGCGAAATAACTCAGAGTCTTCCGCAGTTCAGCTGTTATAGAGCAGTCCTCTGAAATCAGTTCTCTGAAAGGACAGACATGCTCCATACTGGAGGTGATCAACAGGACACAAGAAAAGAATAACTTATCTTAGAGCTGTTAAAGTAGATGTTTAACTCCCCAGGCAGTACTAGGCTGCAATAAATTATTCTCAAACCCCAAGAATGTCTTGTAATAATTAGCCAAGATAAACAGATTTCTCACACTCTTCCTTGAACTTTTAACATCTCATGGGCTAATGGAGTGTTAAATTAAGTTCAGACAAATGACAGATGGCCACTCCACAAGTTACACAGTGATGGCAGGATTATTGCAGTAACTCATGCAAAAAGTGTCTGTCTCATGCAATGAATGAAGTAGCTCTTAAAATCCCTATGAAACTTGCAGACACATGTAATCTATTGATTAAGCCAGACTATGGGATACTGCTGTCCTAAAAATTGCCTATTCCCATCCTAACAATGACAGTTACAAGGCTTTGTGCAGCCTGTAAGCAACCATACAACCTTGGATGCTGGATGACTGAAGGAGTTTGCTTTGTTTGACAGATTGTTTTAAAGACAAGCTGTAACTTCAAATGCTAACAGGCAGGTCCTGTCAAGAACCCATGCACATGATGACAAAACACTCTTTACCTAACACCAGCCTATCAAGTCAGCCTATTGTCACGTCCTTCCTTTAAACACAGCGGTGATGATAACTATGCAGTTTGCTTGTCTCTCACCTAACGCCTGAGCAGACTCTGTTCAGGATCCAACTCAAGCTCTCCTATTCCTGTTTGAACTGAAACCCGGAAAAAGCACAACTTTCAGGAAACAGAAAGGCCTGGCTCAATGACACTGTTTCCAAGCAGCAGGCAACAGCCCCCCTGAGCTATCTGAGCCTCCCAAAAGTACTGTGCAGTGGTTGCAAGGAAGAAGGAACTAGCTGGAAACCGGTACACGAAGAGCGAGAGGCCCCAGCCAGGAGAGCCAGCCCTGCAGCTGCATCCTGATAGTCCAGGTAAGGGAGTCCTAGTGTGGGGATGCGCCTAGGGCCCTGCACTGCTTCCTGGGCATAATGCAGTAATAACCCCACATGGCTCTTCTATGGCCACAGTCAATCTTTAACAGAACACTTTCCCCTCTTGACTGGTCTGCATGTACAGCCATGGTACAGGAGAGAAGAAACACTCCCAGTGCCCTGAATCGTGCCAAAAGCTGAGCGGGACTGTCCTGATGCAGAGCTGAACATGCTCTGGGAACACTGGAAGCGTGGCTGGTAGGCACGTTCTCCCTGTGCCCTAAGGCAGAAGGAGATGGTAGGGACAACAGTAGGGAACTGTGATCCACAACACTGGAGTCTAGCACTAACCACAGTTAAGTACCCAGAAGACAAGTTTTATTCTGAAGCTTTCACATAAAGAACTTCAAATCTTTTCCTTCCCCTCCAACATTTTATTATCCTTGCAGCCAAGAAATTACATCTTTAAAGTCATCTTCAACTTCCAGTTGTAAGATCATGTTAAACCCTTCAGGCAGACCATTATGGCTTCCTGCATGCTCTGGAAAAGAGCTTTTATTTTGTGAGGAGCAGTGGTTATGAAGGAAGGGTAAATAGTCACCTCCCTCTAGCTCTTCAGCAAATCAAACAGCAAATCAGTCCAAATCAGGTTTTTTTAAACACACTGACTGCCCATCCAGACCAATACCACTGGCCTCTATTTTAGCGCAGCTTTATTCCTTCCTGGCATTAACCTCACCTTTACCTGAATCAAAGGAGCTCTGTGTGTGTATATGCAAGCCAGGAGGGAAATTTACGTATCTGTATGCACATGTCTAAACATACATGTATCATATATTGTACCTTCTCTCTCTGCTGGAGGATGCAGGATATCACAGCTGTCATACAGAGCAGAATCTGCAAAATTTCAGGCAGGTACTGACTGATCAAATGTCCCATGTTCTTCAGTACAACTTCGAGGCCGTTGAAGAGGCTGTGCTGGCGACCAAGTGGCAGCACTTTAGCTAAGTCCAGCTCTGCCATACTCTGGAGCACCGCAGTCTGGCAAGGTCCTGTGGACAGGCAAAGGGACAGCCACTTATGTAGAAAATACCACGAGGAGAGTCAGTACACCAAATAACTTTCAATGGTAAACACTGAAACCAGTAACACCAGCTCCTCACATTCAGCTTCTTAAATAAAAAGCAGCTCCAAGTCTCCGCCTGTCTGTGATACTTAGAGGCCACGCACTACTGCAGTATCAGAGCACTTCACAGCCTCTGCTTACTCTCACACAGGTTTCTGCTCAGCTGCATGTCAGGTAGTGAGGGCAGCTCAAACTCTTGGGTGGGTAGGCCAGTATAGAGCCCAGCCCACAGTGTCAACCACTGGAGCTCAATCCCTGGCCTGCTCCCTCTTGCTTGCGTGGCTGTGGCGTGTCAGTCAGTCTTCCTAACCTTAGCCTGCAAAGCAGAGTAAAGCAAGTAAAGGTTTGGGAGAATCCCAGTCCTTATCGGGAGTTTACTGTCACCTTTTCTCACTCCAAGGCACTGGTAAGAGTCAAACTGAAGTATATTACAGTACTAAGTATATTTATGCTCCTACAGGTCAGGAAGCAGCATACCTCATGTACCTACCATCACTGTATTGCTTCACAGCTTCAAAGAGCAGGTCCAGGAACATCCTTATCTCTTCCGCCTGGGAGCCGGCAAGGAATCGCAGCACGATGGCCATGCGGACGCTCGCAGCAGACTTGCCCTGCGTTTTGCTTCCTGTTTTATTTCTCATCCTTCCATAGAGAATTCTTCAAGAACCAAAAAACTTATTAGTTTTCAGCAAGCCATCTGCTTTCTAGCTTCCTACTCTTCAGGAGAAGCATCAATTGGTTTAAAAACTTTGCTTAATGTGAACGACCCGAGTGGCAGTCTCCCTTTCACGTCTCCTCTGAATTACTCAACAGTGCCCAAGAACATAGCAACGAAATATCAGTTTCTGGGCCCTCTACAGAAGCCTTGTTGAAGACTTCAGGTCTAAATGAAGAGCTCCTCCAGGCTCCTTGAGGACAGTTACTGCTGAAGAAGCAATCTGCATGGTAATTTCCATTACTGCTTCTTAACTGAAACAAATGACAGCACCCTACAGAGTGAAATGCCTAAGTTCTCTGCAAACCTTAAGAAAAAAGAGTATTGACCAAAAAGTTATTTTTGAAGAAAATATAGCATAGCACATATAGCTAATATGAAAACCACATAGACTAACTCTTTAAAACTAAGACGTTAAACTATATCACAAACCATAAGTTTATCTTGATTATTTAAAATAAGAAGCACTAGGACTGCTGCTCATAGCAGTTTCACATGGGAAGTTTACCCAGAAATTTATGACACACCTCATAAGAACAGGTATGAGAGCTGGTCGATGTTCCATTTTTACTACTGCATTCTCCTCAGAAATGCTGAAATGGACTATTTCTTCTTTAAAAGTCTTGTCCTCCAGTAGCCTTTGCAAGTTCTCCCTGAAAGCAATAAATGTAGGAGCTTTATTTGGAGGCTGGGAAGAAGGCGTTATGAAAATAAACAACTCCCACAGATACACTTCAATCTATTTACCTATCCACCCACCTAACTATCAATAAACTTACTATACACTTATTATGTACCACATCCTCATGCTTTTATTAAAAAAAAAGAAAAAAGAAAAAACAGAAAAGCAGAAAGTTCAAGTTAATTATGGAGGCCTGTACCTTCTGGACACATTCTGAAAAGATTATTCAACTGTAAGCTACAATTTTATATCATTACCTTCACTAGTGATTATGAATCATCCCTACAAAAGCCATGTTTGAAAATGGTCTGTTTGAAAATGATGTGACAACTAAGCACACACTATTCTGGGACAGAATGAAAGCCTCCATTGTTTTCTTGCAAACAAAGAAAGGATGCTGGTCAGCCCGAAGACCATATTTCCAGTTTTAGACTGGAAAGATGCAGCATGATAAAACTGGAACTTATAGGCATGGCTCTCTGTATTAGATTTTGGTAGGGGAGACCTTCACTGATACTAAAATAGTGCAAAAGGTCTTACCTGTAGGGCAGTAGATGAGGATGCTTGTATGTCATAATGCAGTCGAGGGCAATTCTTTGCACGCTCTGATCTTGGTGGGAGAGTAACTGGAGATGACAATAAAAAAAAAAAAAAAAAAAAAGGCCCTAGCTTGAAGACAGAAGTGCTTACAGAAAACAGTCAACCCAAAGGCTCCAAACTCGAGCACATTTTGGACTAGCTTAACAAATTTAAAACAGTCATATTTTTGACAATTCCTTCAGGGAAATACTTTGAAAAAGGATTTTAACAAACTGAATATTCTTCAAGAAGAAATTCTAATTTTCTTATGACTTTGATACAGACTGTGATTCCTCACAATCTTAGATTGGTTTTCCTGCCTCCCTTACTTAAAGTTAGAAGAGATTTGGGGGTATTATCTAAACTCTGTTCTTTGATCCTTGTTCTCTGCCTTTTCATTTGATGTCTGTTCAGTTTTCATTTTGTTGCTACTAGTGGTTTACACCCTACGTGGCAAAGGACTGGCCTCATTTACCACTAAAACACACACACAAACAAAGGGAAAAACAGAAAAAGACAGAAATAGGTTTCCTCCTCTTTCAGCAGAAAGTATGTTGTTTTCATAATGATGGTCACACCTACGTTTGCATCCCCTGATGCAATCAGTGCTAGAGGGGATGAAGACCATAAATTTTCCAGGTTTTCCTCAAGCCACTATTGGAGAGACTGAAAGCTGCAGAAAAAAAAAATTTGGAAAAACATCCAATGCAAAATGACCAGTTTTTCACACTGATCATATTCTCTGCAGATTCAACACTAAGACAAGCACAAATCTCTTTGAAGCCCTGATTTTGGGGGCACAAATCCTCCTGCAGATTCCATGTTGCAAGGGGAAGAGGCTTCCTCCACAACTACCCATCTTCACCTGCCAAAGCAGCTACCACTGAGGCACCAGATCCATTCACATGAGCTGCTCCTTTGCTAACAGGGCTTACTTCAGCTAAAGGCTGAAGGAAGCACTGTCAAGGACAGCTCCTTTTCCAGCTAATATGGCTGGGCCCAGAAGATGACAGGTTTCTGCAGGCTCAAGTACTGTGTTCAAGTAACAAAAGGTTAATTTATTATCGCTATTTTTCAAAGCTAGTAAATAACATCACCTGGGTGTATAATGCATTTAACTTCTGCTCCAGGTACAAGGCACGGGGATTTGAAAATTTGGAGAAAACCTGCAAGTGGGCTATTAGCTGCCTGTAAAAAAAAAAAAAAAGGTAAAAATAAATACTTTAAATGGATTTAAAAAATTCCTAAATTATTATTACAAACAAGAAACTTTTAATAAAGTTGATTAAGGAGAGAAATCAAACAAGGATCCAAATGTCTCTATTTTGGAGCCACAAAAACACCATGCCCTTTCCCTGCTTCAAACCAGCTCTTTGCAGGTGTCACTTCAGTACCCACAAAAAGCCCCTTCTTCAGGGCATCAGCTGGGCCCTGTCCTCTGGGCAGACAGACACAGAGGCTGCTGCTGAGCCGGGAGTGGCTCTGAGAGCCTCCAGGAGCTGCCCCATGGGCAGAGGTGAAGAGAGGTTGGGGAGAACTCACTGACACCTCCCCTGTAAATCCTTTACACCTCCCTCACAGGGACTACCAGGTAGGCTTAAACACTGGGGACAGCTTGAGAGAGCTGTAGAGAGAGAAAAATCTCACACTGTCACCATACTTCAATTATTGTTAATTTACACATACAAGCCAGAATCTGGGAACAAAATGAAACACCTGAAAACAGCCCAGGATTATGACAATGCAGGCTATATCTAAAATACCTGTTATGTTCCAACATGTAAGCTGACATTTTAAAGTTTTATATTATTCCATCAGGGTAAAGAGACCCTGACTAAAAAGCCATAAAGAATTCATACCAAGAGCAACTTTCAAAATATGTCCAATATTGCAGAGCAAAAGCATTAAACAAACATGTAGCTTCAGGCAAAGTACTACTACTGACAACATCAAAACATAACAATCTTTGTCCATAACAAAAAGATCAGGATTAAGATTTTAGTAGTAGGTAATGACTGAATCCCAATACTTAAATACCCATGACTTAGAGAGACCAGCAGACACATGCAAAGAAGTCAAGGTAATGGGGGTACAATCCTGTGCCCTTCAGAAGCTTCAAAAGGACTTCAAAATGCAACATAATTTTTGCTTAAAGTAACACCAAACTGCAAGACTATCACGTAGCAGGTAATTAGATAAAGTCTGAAGCCAGGTGGGACCTCTCAACAGTTGGTGCTGCACAGGCAGAGCTCAAGATTCCAAAGTGCCTGTAAAATTCCACTGATGAATATAAGAAGAAAAAGGAATATACATAAATGTGGCTTTTATCTCAACATGAGCTACTGAATCTGTCTATTCCTAAAAACAATGAGAAGAAAAATTAAAATGCTTACTTGGCAGCAGCTCTTCTAGTTTTCTTTTTTGGTAGTCCTACAGAGATTGGTTCCCCTTCTTCCTTTTCTTCTTCCTCCTCCATAGTAACGTCATTCACTTCTTCACTGGGGATTTCTTTTGCTCCTACTGCACCACCATTTTTCTTTCTGAGATCCTGAGTTGGAGCCACTAATGAATCAGCTGGGTAGTACTCATTTCTGCATAAAAACAAAACAAAATAAAAAGGAATTAAGAAGCATTTTTCAGGGCGGGAACAACTAGAAACTCCACAACCCTACATTCTGATCACTGATGTCATTGTGCCTAGAGACACTAGAGGGCCAAAGATTCCCAAAAGAAAACATTTTAACACGTCCTTCTCTCCCTGACAGCTGTGAAGATAAAAGATCCTGACCAAATACGCTAGAGGAGACTCTCAGAGGTACCTGGTAGAGAGAGGAAGAAGCAGATGACTGAATTATAACAAGTATGCAAAGAGGCTACATGAAAGGCATGGCAGACTGTGCCTGAACAGGCAAACACTGAGCATGTAAGTGAAGAAACCCAGGAATCTGTAACCTGGTGGGGTGCAACTTCCCAGCAAGGCAAGCAAAAACTTAGGTTTTCTAACCACAGAAAAGGGCTACACACCAGAAACCTCCCTTGCCATGAGATCACATACACAGCAATGTCCAAAATGGGCATGCAGGCATCTCCTTGCTCTCCTGCCAGCGACAAGTAAATGCAGAGCTTGGAGCGAACTATTCAGCAGGTAACTGAACTGGCAGACTATACATAGCCCACAGTACAACTGGAGAGCCTTCCTCTATTGTATGGCAAAAACCACACTACTAGAAATAAAATCATCATTAGTATATAAAAAGTAGAACCGAAAAAAAAAACAGCTAAAATATTTGGATATAACCCGAACCTTCACTACATTCCAGCAGGAAGAGAATCAGACTCTAATAAAAACAGTATTCTCCCATTTCTCACTTTTGTGACTCCAAATTAAAATGTGTTATCATTTTAGAAAATAGACACTTGATTTCCAGTGAAGTCACTCTTTAATGCAGTAATAGGCTGTGACAGTGGTAGGTTAACAAATGAGAGACTGAGCAGCTGAAAGACACCACCAGCTTCATTTCACCCTGCTTCCCTGGGATATCTCTGTGACATAATCCACATTTCAATCAAAATGGAAAGATTATCTTAGTTGGAAATAGACATCATATCAGCAATGGAATCAGAAAATAAGCCTATAAAGCGCTAGCCATGGTCCAAAACAGCAACACCAGAATCAGCTGAAAGCAATGTGTTATCTGAACTGAACAACATCACTTACCTAATAAATCTCAAAAGTAGTGGGGAAAGTTCCCTTGACCTCGGTTCCACCCTGTCTGGAAACTTGGCCAGTGCTTTCCAAAGTAGAAACCGGAAATTTGTGTGGTCCAGCCGCTCGCTGCAGTCTGTCCTAACCTGCAGCTGCTGCAGGAACACAGTTCTCACTTCGCCTTCTGGTATCTTCTCCTTTTCCATTTCAGCAGTGCTTCTTTCCTCTTCATCTAGTTCAGTCTGCAGCTCCATTTCTGTAGAAGAAATTATATGAAAAAAATATCTCAAGGTTGTTCCAGAATTGTCCATAGGAGAGAATCAGCCCCCCACCCAGGATGAAAGCAATACTTTTTGATACTAAGTACTCATTTGCACAACTGTATTTAACACTGATGTGAAAAATCCACACTGTTTAGAAAGTATGCTTGGATGTTTTACTGAATCAGTTCTATTAGCTCAGCTCTGATCAGCTCTGAATCAGTTTTACTTATCTCATTCTCTCAAATAATGAATAGCTGTGTGCTCATGGTTTTACAGTGAAACCACAGATTTCATGAATACATAGGTAAACCTCAAGAGCATGCCAAAGGCATGTTGTGCAAGAATCTATGGGATGCATGGGGAAGGAAGACAATCTGCCCCTTCTCTACAGATTTCTTCATTACCCCGATCGGTCTGGACAGCTCCAGCCTTAAGCAGAGAGAGCCTCTCGCAACTTGCAACTCCCTCCTGCAATGCAGAGGCCACTTGTGTCTACTTCTTGGTGCTTAGGACAAAAGAAGGAGACAAAGTTCTCTATCAATCCTCTCTATTCCTTTCCTGGAGATGATGTTGACATTCAGAACTCTAGTTATGAATCTTCACCAAGAACTTTAAATTTGGGACACCGTAACACTTACATTTAGCTGAGTTAGAATCTTAACAGCACCTAGAGCTGTGACTTACCAGCATAGACAGCAGCCCTCTCCAAATGTTCATAGAAGACCTTCCAGAACTGTTTGTTCTCCATTTCATTTGCATGAGAACTAACAAAACACAAGACAGCACGGAAGTTAAAAGGAGGAAAAAAGAAAAAGACATGCATCTAGTTCCTTACTAGGCAAGTAAAGAACATAATCATAGGCACTGATTACCGATTTTATGAGAGTGTCTGTATCTGCAGGGTACAGCTGTAGCACTTCTTTGCCTTTATTTATGGATCTCAAATGTCAAATGCTATTAAAATAATCCAATAATCCAATCCAATAAAATAAACCAAGTAAAAAGCTTTCCACTGGCTTTTATACAACAACATCATATAGAACCAAAGGAAGAATTAGTGTGGATATATCTTTTGAAGAGCAGATTTAACACTTTTTGTTAATTAAAGCTTGATGGGGAAGGTCTTGTCTTGTTTGTAAATCATACAAGTGAAAAAAAGAGCAAGTGGATAAAGTCGTACTGAGGACAGAGACACTAACTTCAGTATTCAGCTCACTGGGCCCCACGGTAAGTCTAGCCTTGCACTTAGTAGGATTCAGAGATTTCCCAGAAAGGATAAAAAATTAAGAGACAAAGTAACACAGAGACAATTCTTGCTCATTTTGCAGTTCTAAACTAATAATTAAAGCCTGCAAAAACCTAATGCTGTTTAACTGCATTTGTCACCAGCTCACCTTAATAGCCGAAAAAACAGAAATTAAGCTAAAAAGTAGGAATCCGTATGGATTGTGATTGACAAACTGAATCCATTTGGGAATAGTTCATGTGAATAGAATACTTTTTTACTGCAATGTTTGTTAAGAGAACAAAGGAAGGAATTATCAGACAGCCACTGGCTGCAGTAACTAACAGTATATACTCACGTTATGAGCTCAATTATAGGATCCCAGAGAGGACTGAAGTTAATATAAAGCATTCCCAGTAAATACCGAAGAGGCACCTAGAATGACAAAAAATATAACCTTGTTGAGGGGTTAAAAATGATAGTTGAAAACAATTAACCTCCTCTATCTGGTAAAGAAGACACTTTGATCAAATAAATTCTCAGAAATAATATCAATAATTAAGCCACACACATCAACATTCTTTATTTCTTGACTTCATGGAGAGAATCTCTAGAGTTTACTTACTCCATATGCTGTTCAGATCTAGTCACCATACCTAAGTACCACTAATGCGCAAGAAGCCAGGTCCAACAGGTTATCAGGATTACCTGCCTCCTGCTTGAAATTCAGGGCCACCATAACTGCTTTAGGGAGCTCAAAAAGGAAATAACTGCAGCTTTCATTGCCCTGCACTTAGAAGTATGTCCTCTGGACTGGCTCCCTGCTGATCTATTGATCAGTAGGGCTGATCTTGAACTCCTGCTAACAGGAGCTTACAAATCAAGGTGGAAAAGCGATAGAGGCAGAGCAGCAGCCTCTTACTGCAGTAGCAGTAAGAACGATATTCCTCTGCACCCCAACAAAAATCTAAGAACATTTGACTAGTGAAAAAATGACCCTTCCAACATCTAGAGGGCGAAGGCCCTAGCTCAGCAGTAAAAGAGCCACAGGCAGATAGGACTTCCATCCTTCAGCAACATCCAGCAGGCAGGTGCTCCCGTGGCTGATGGGAGTCCTACCAACACTCCCCAGTGCTGAGAGTATGGCAAGATCACAGCCTTAAATTTACTCAGGAGACACTTCTCCCTAGACTCATTTACCTTCCTTTCTACAACACCAAAAACCCAGGCCACCCATCTATACATCACTGTTGTTGTTCTTGTAAATACCCAGGATAATGCAGTAGGCCCAAAGACAAGAGGAGCTGTGATATTAAGCAATATGAAACTTTTCTAACACCTGAACTGGGAGTTAGAGTTTGATAAACTCTTGATAGAACCTACATGAAGGAATAAGAACATTCTCTTGAAATAATGGAACTTGACAATTGCCTTTTGGCAAAAGCTACTTACTTCTTCTAAAGATCCACTCGGTATTGAAGATCGCACTATGTCACACCTTAGTTTCCTCAGATGAAGCAGTTTCTCTCTGTAATCATTCACTGTTGCTGGCACAAGTTCTGCTTGCAGCAATATAGCAAACACTGACTGGAAGTCTGCTGTACAACCACCCTGAGCAAACAAGTGAAACACAGTTTGTTAAGCCCATCCTTTTCCTATTGGAAGTGGTTTCATCAAAGCAAACAGATTTCCAGCCATTTTGAACCAAAGAATAAACACAAGAGAATTGTTCCGACCTCTACCACTTGGGGATCACAACTCGTGTATCTGAATATCTGAATACAAAAGGAGGAGGGATCCAAACAGATAGGACTGGCATGAGGAAGCAGTAAACCCAAAGTTTACAGACAAAACAAATACATTTGAAAAGTTCAAGCTGCAGCCCTACCTCAGCTGGTGCAGGAAGTGGAGACTCAAAATGATTCAGAATTCGGACAGTCAAAAGTCGGACCTGTCAAGAGGTGGAAACATGTGTCAGAAGTGTACAGGTACACACAGGCCACATACACACCTACAGAGAGGTCAATGTTTGACTGCAGAGGCTGCCTTTCTTAGCTCCCTCCTGCAGCTGAGAGATAAATGATCTCCTGCAGGCTAGCAGGCAATTCAGAACGACAACATGGGGGTCCCGCTCTGAATCACCTTTAGAGAAGAGACGAGTCTCCCATAGCTAAAAGCTGTCCTCTTGTCACCTCATGTAAAGCTCTTAGAAATGTATTCAGTCCTAAACACATGCTACAAAAGTAATAACTATACATAATCCTATGTGTTTGCTTTTGGCCCCTGTCATATAACTGTTCACTTAATATGAATTTTAAAATGCATATTATTTTGCATGCACTCAAGAGAAAAAAAAAAAAGCAGATTACCTTGGATACCCCAGTGGAAATATTAGGGTGCAATTTCTCAAACAAATCCATCAGGTCCCCTTGGGCAAGGGGCTCCTGGCAGCCACACAACGCCAACCTCGTGTAATAGAGATCGGCCAAGAGCAACACCGAGGGGTCTGAAGGGAAAGTGCTAAAACAACAGAGGTTTATTAGCAGAGAGCACAGCAACAATAAAGATATCTGAAAGTAAGGCAAGAATGACTCTAAGGGAAAATTCCATAGGACTTGGGAGTTGCATGGTGAGGTTGGACCTGACTAGCCAAGAGATGTGACATTCCTCCTTGGACAGGGACTGGCAGGCTGGGCCTGTACACACACAGGCTCAGAAAACACAGATCTGTAGAGCTCACACACAGGTTGCAGCTTCGCTGCTCAGAGATCAACTTCAAGAGACAAGAAGCTTAGGTGTGACACCAGCTGCAGTATGAGCAGGACCCCTGACTGCCACCAGAGAGACCTCCCTCTGCTACCAACCATCACTCACTCCATCCTGGCTCTGCATCCCCAGCCCAAAGCTGGCAGAAAGCACCAGGCTGCATCTCCCTGCCAAGATTTTCTGCCTGATCCAGGCTGGCTGTTCAACCGCCAGCATTTCTCAGATGGGGGCAACTGTGGTGTCCTGACAGAACAGGATGTTTTAAAGTTCAAGCCCTTGATGACTGGGAGATGCTCCAGCACAGCAGTGTTGGCAGAGGATGCAAGTTAAGCAGGATTTGCTGGAGGGAGAGCAACTAGTTCCCTCATTCCTTCCACCCACTCAGTTACATGTGATAAGTAGAAGGGAGTTACAATGCAAATAATGGAAAGTACCAAGTAGAGAGCATTTACATACACAGATACATAAGAATACAGCAGAATTTCCTTTTTATTATTATAATGCAACATACAGCTAACTAAGCACATTCCTCTGGTAAAACTAGGACCAGCATATTCATATGCTCCCCTGCAGCTGTCTAACAAGGCTCCAGTTTGCAGAGAAAGTGTAACGCAGGGCTAGCTGGCAGTGAAAGTGTTGCTGAACAGGTACTACAACTATCCCTTTCTCTGTACAAGTGTTGCTTACAATTGCCACATTACAATAGTGAAGCAACATGCAGCTACTGCTCCACACAAAAAGCCACTTAGCAAGCCCCCTACATAAAAGTGATCACTTTGCTGTGCAAGGAACACAAGGAGGAACACAGGAGAGGCAGAGTTTACTTACATCACCAACTTCTTGACACGCTCTACAGGTAACAAACGGAGTATTTCAGAAGACTCTGCCAAACTAAGGAGAGTACTCACAGCTTGACAGGTCACAAAGAGGCTTCCTGGATCAAAGAGAGTAAGAACAGCCTGTGTATTTACTCAAGTCACAACGAGCTGTGGTTGCATCATGCTCGGCCATCTTCATATGGCTGCAGTCACAGAAACAGAGTAACATATGGATCTCAGAACAGGCATCAGCATTTTCTAACAGTTATCATAACCCATAATAGAAATATTCCTCTGTATATTATGATCTTCACAAATGCCAATTCCAACTGCTACCAATGGAAGTGAGTAGTTTCCAGTTAGGTCATGACTGCCTCCAACATACCTACGTACCCTGGGGGCAGAAGAGCTCCCAGAGCAACCTGGAGCTAAACGCTGTTGCAGAAGTCTCAGACAGCTCTGTGCCATTACTGGCACTCAGGAAGTGAAGAAAAGCTGTCCAAAATAACAAGCATGAAACACAGCAGAAGAAAATATATATATACGGATAGCACTGCACAAGTGTCTATAAACTTTGGCACTTTGGCAACGTATTTATATGAGACCTGCAAAGTTGCTCCCATTTACCTGAAGGCTGAATTCTTGCTAGAAGTGAGTGGAAACTGTGCTGGCTAAAACAAAATTAAGCGATAATGTCTCTTTCCTAAAACTCTCAGCCTTCTTGAGAGATGGAGGGTTTCCCTGTCTAACAGGTCTTATCCTAGCAGCACAGGAGAGCCAAGGCTCTTCCAGGCAAGAAAGGGGAAGGGTGATTCCTTTCCCTGCCACCCCTAACTTGGCAAGAGGCTTGTTTACAAAAAATAAATCTCCTCTCCTCCCTCTCTTCCCTAGCACCTAAGTCACACAGGCTGAGAAAAGCTTTATAAAAGATACTTTTTTTTCCTGCATCCAGCTGCCACAAAATAAAAAGAAGAATAAAAAGAAGAAATAAAAAGAAGTGAAACTTTTTGAAAACTTTTCTCCATTCCAAGTTGCTTAATTTCCCCAGGTACCTGAAGATTCCTGCTCACCATTAACCTCTTTAGGGAGACATCCTCTGACAGAGAGGACGAACTGAAAGACACGATAAGCAGGATAAGGCTTCCTATGATTTAAGGGCAGAAGTTCTCAAGCTGTTACCCACATAGTATTTTGTAGTAGTACATCTGGTCAGAAAAAGGCAGCAGCTCCCACCTCACTGTGGAACATATCTATATGACCCATAGGGTAAGTCCCATACAGGCAGTCACCTGTAAAGACAATAGCTGTACTGGTGCCTTGGGTAACTCACGGTGCTGTCCCATTCCTGAGTCTGCTTCCCTAAGCTCCACAATGTTTGCAGAAAACCACCCACATCTGGGACTTTGTCTCAGGAAACTTAGACTAGACAGACCAAATAGGGAGCACAGGGTTGGGAGGGGTACTGAGTACATCCTGGAGGGGCAACAGGAAGAGACAGGAGTCTTAGTACAAGGGGAAGGAACTGGAAAGACCGTGGAGCCAGAGAGAGAAAGTGCCAGAAGTTGCGAAAATTGTCTGAGAAGCTGGATTTGGGGAAACAGAGCAAATAAACAGGAAGTGGGATAGGGCAGCAGGACTGGAGTTGTATTTCTTTTCTCTCAGGGGCAAAGGAGCAAATAGCAACACGGTTCTTCCTTGCATATGCACTGATGTGGTGCAGAGTTGCTACCATGGAGAAGAGCCAACAAAGGAAGCTCGGGTACTTGCATTGTAAACTACCTTGCAACTCAAATAATCACGGTCACATGAAGCCACATACTGAGTAGGAAAAAAAAAAGAGCTAAATCAAAAAGGACCATCCCTGACAAAGACATGAAGAAGAAAAAGTAATGTGAAGGACAAGTAACAGAACCAACTGGTGGGTATGTTTAGGAACATTACAAGATGATTTGCAAAAGGAAAGGGCCAGGGTCTTGGGAAGCCCTTTCAGACCAAGAACATTGAACTTAGGGCATTCCAACGCTTGCTCAAACTTTGGCATGAGGCCAAATCCTTGTAATACCTCTGAGTAACAATGCCCCTGCATGCTGCAAGTTAAGTCAAAACATCTTCTTCTGGTCTAAGATGACAACCAGTGGGGTCACAGGGACTGATGTCTGCAGAATGAATGTCTCTCTGTAGAATGGTTGCTATCACAACAGAGAAGGTAACATTACAGATCTAGCAGTACTGGTTCAAAACAAGGTAACTGGATGTTGTGAGCCAATATTCTCTCCTTTACGTGACTGGTTCAACCTGAACCTATTTTGTATTCAATTTTCAACATCATCTGTTCTCTCACCTGCTTTTTTTTTTCCCCTCCAATCTTCATACCTTCTTCAAATCTAGATTTTGACACTATGTTCTCCATACCACAGAACATCTGCCAACTCATTACAAATATCAACAGCATTTGCAGAGCTGCTCCCTTGAAGGGGTTTCCTCGCTAGCTCTTCTATTTTTTTTCTGACCTTCTCCTTAAATCTGGATACAGTGCTAGTATTATTCATTTTCATGCTTTGTTTTCAACAAAACTGCTTTGTATTTCTTTTTACATTCCAACAAAAAGCAAATGAACAGACATTAACAGTAACTGACCTTTGCAGAGGTTTCCTTTGTCAATGGCTGTGAAGAGAAAGTCCGTAAAACTTGTCACACTCGGCAGGATATTTTCTTTGTCTATTGGTCTGTTCAAAATAAATGGGAAACTTTTATCCTGAGTTTTAAAGCAACAGTAAACTATTTTTGTCAGTTCATTTCTTATTTACAACTCAACTTGCAGCATCTGGTTTCCAACTACTTCCGTGCAAGCACATTACACTTACTGAGAACACCACTTCTCTAGGAGGGAGGAAAGCAACTGTAAACTGTCAAGAACAGTTTTACCAGACAGGTAGGCTGAATCTAAGGATTAGAATGAAGAAACTCATTTTATTCCCAACTATATCACTAATTTGTACTATTTCCATAGCATCTTTTCATCTTTTGACCCCAGTTTCTCCAAAGTACAGTTAGTTATTCTTGTCTTTCTCCAAGTAAAATGGTCTGTGACCAACGGCGAATAATGTTATCTATGAGCTAGTCAGTACTACAGAAATACACAGCAATGGTACTTCAGATAGTAGGTATACACCTTACCTAATATGTGGCAGTACAACCAAGGCAGCCCAAGGCTGAGAAAGATCAGCAATATCTTCATTCGCTGGTAACTGGATTAAAGACAGTACGTGCTCCAACACTGGCACCTGTGTCCTTCCTCCTTGGCTCATTTGCTCTCTTATATTAGAGCTAAAAATAAAACCAAACGTTTTAGTAACACATAGCTACATATCAGAGATGGTTTATTTTCTTCTTACGATACTAAAAATTAAATTTGCTACTGCTACCAAAAAGGACTTGGACATCCCAAGGTTTTTTTCCATTAATTCCCTAAACAGGACAAAACACCACCCAGTCATGTGAAAGCTGGGAGGAACAGAACATGGCCCAGAAGAAATGTCAGGTCTTTATTTCAAATTCAAGAAACAGCTCTGGAAGGAAAAAAACTCCAGTTGCTGGTCAACAGAGAAGATTTCTGCTGATCAAAGCCTGTTACTTGTAAAAGCTGGATGTAAAGAGGAAGAAATAGTTTTACACTTCCTGCAGATAAGATAATACATTTGATCTGCTGCAAAATAGAAATTAGTCCAGAAACTCAGAACTGGCAGAAGAAAAGCAGCTTTCTAACCATAAATGCAGCAAAGCACTGAACAGACTGCCAGGGCAGCTGGGGAATCTTCAAGACAGGATGTATTTAAGAACAATTTGGTCAGACATCTTTCACGACTGGTTCAGGACTTGCTAATTCCTCCCTAGATTAGAAATGGGCTACAGAGCATCTCGAGATCATCCCCAGCCCTATTTGCTGGGGATGTAACAGCAACAACTGATGTCAGTTAACAACTGACATTACAGGAGCACCACAAGGAAGCTCCAAGCAGGGCCAAGATCCTACCAACTACTACATTCCACTGAAAATCCCAAAACATCAACAGAAAATCTAAAGCATCAAAATCCAAAAAATCACCATGTAAATATGGGAGAGAAACCGAAACCTATCCTTTTGATTCACACTCTTCCATTTCCTAAACCCTAATGCCTCTACTCTATTAAATAAAACTAGAAAGAAACCTACGGAGTGGGTTTCTCCATAGAGAGAAAACAACCTTATATAAAAAGCAAACCAAAATGACACTCTTTGCAGATAAAAGACCTGAATTAATTAATGAGATCAGAACAAACATTATTGGTAGATTAGCAATGGCTGTTCTGTGCTTGACAACAGTGACCCCAAACTTTGCCTCAGAGCCTCCAAGGGAAAAGTGGCCACTTTACTGCAGCCAAGGTGGCTTTGCAACCACAAGCATTTGAGCTGTGCCAGCAGGGTACCACATCTAGATTAATTTGGTGGCCTTTGATACCTAGCTGTGCTCTGTGTAAGCCCATACTGCTCCCCACTAAGTTCCTGGGCAAGACCAAGGCCAGCTCAGAAGGAAGACAGAACAAAGGCAGGAGATCAGTCCTAACAAAAACTGGGACTATGCAACTGATTTGCTACCAAGATTAACTGCCCTCTGGTGCTGCACGCGTCTGAACAGAACAAAATGCCCATCGCCTGCAACACTTGCTAGCCTTCTTAACCAGTGCTAATCTTTCTAGAGAGGAAAAAGAGAGCTGTGGAAAAAGGAAGACCGGAAAAAGAAAAGAAGAAAGCGATCTCGCAGCATCACTATGTTTGAAGATCTACAAGCACCATTCTTATTTATGCAACTCTGGCAAATAGCACGAGGTAACAGCTCTGCATCTGTGCAGCTCCGCAGGTCTCAGCCGCGTGGACATGTCTACTCCCTGCTGAGTCTCACCTGGCTGATGATTCAGCGAAAACGAGAGGATATTTCTCAAACGCCATTGAGCCAAGGGTGGGGGGCTCTGCTTTCACCAGAATAAGCTTAGCCAAAACTGCTATCGCTTCATCCTTTCCGAGGGTATCTGTGTCAGTGAAGCAGCGTTCAATGTATGCTAGAAAGCATGGAAGAAAATGCTGAGGAGGGAAGAAAAAAAAAAAAAAAAAGAGAGAAAAAAGTTAAGGTTTAGTAAGTCTCTCTAACCCTAGTGTGATTAAAGCCCTATGGAATCCAAGATAGCAGCCACAGAGAAGGCCAAACTTTCATAAATCAATAAGCAGAGTACCACACTTTCTCTCAGTGCCGTGAGCTGTACCAGTACCTGGCAGGGACAGTGGTTTGATGCAACAACTCTGTTTGCCCCAATCCAGTCTCCTAGATCCCTCGATTCATCCTCACCTCCTGCTTAACTATTTAATTCTTCCCAGATCATTGATCCCAGACATCCCTCACCCTTCATTTTCACTTTCTCAAGAACTCCTTCACCTCATCCTAGCCATAAAAATCCACCACTTTTACCTTTACAGACAAATTTCTCTTTGTGAGCACAGATATCTGCCATCTTCTGCTATCTGAACTAAGTATTTAATCCCACTGAGACGACAGAAAGAGACAAAAATGGGAAATTCTACTGCCAGTGTGAGACTCAAACTAGATAACCACAACTTCTCACAATATCCGAACTGCACAGAAATGCACTTTTCCCTATCATGTTTAGTACAACGGCTTAAATAGCTTCTTTCATTCTCATTAGATCACACCACAAGTTTAAATATTAAAGGTCAAGTCATTACACAAAAATGATTCAGAATACAATGTAGATAAATATACTCTGGATCTCCCTGTTCAGCTGTGCAAGGCAACTCACACCCCTCTCCGTCAGTAATTTATTTATCTGTCAACTAAAATAAACACACAAAAATATCCACTTACCCTCTCAAATTGCTTCATTGAGAACATCACCTCAGAGAAGTCCAAAAGGAAGTGCCATTCAAATCCACTTGCAAACACCTGCAAGGTGCACATGAAGAGTTAACAGGATCATATTAATAAAAGATATTTCACAGTCAACCCTCCACATCCATAGATAACTTTGCAATTCTGCCATTTTGCCACTTTTTTCTGGTTTATCAATGAACCTTGCTTTGGAGTCTGAGACACACAGCTTGGTTCTGTGCATCTAGCACGGTTTGTTAGTTCAGGAATGAGAACTCAAGTACAGAAAGGGCACACGCCTTTTAATAAATCTGTCTGGATCTGCCCAAAGACAGCCTAGCTATCCTTTCCATGATCTGGAAAATGGAAGGTACATGTTCTAGGACACAGCAATCACTAGGCGAAAGCTTAAGCCCAAATGATTTTTCAGGATGGCTCTTTTCCTGTGCAGCTCCTAGGGTATGAATCTACCATATTTGGCTGCAGAAAGTTTACTACCTCAGGAGAGTCAACCTCTGTGCTTCTGAAGGAATCAAGATATGAATTCTCCTTCATGGTAAATACGATCAGGTATTATCTTGGACATAGGGCAACTTCTCCTTTGGAAAAAAAAGGGAATCTTTATAGTCTGTTTCCCATCCCAAAACGGTATGTCCTGAAGCTACCTCGATCAAATGAACCAGGGCTCTGAGATCTCTGCTGCAAGAAGAGGTCTTTGTTACCTTCTCAATAGCTTCCTTGGTCAAGGCATCAGGCAAGAAAACATTCTCAGAGAGCAGTAAAGCAGAAATACTGTTCAGCAGGGTTTGGCAGCAAGATGCCGCCAGATCTGGAGTTTGTATCAATTTTATTAAGATCTGTGGAATGAAAGAGAGAGAATTGAAATGTGTCTATTAAGACAATGATTGTCTGGTTTGAATGACCTGGACAGCCTTTGGAGACAGAGCACATGATGTTCTAAGCTCCAGACCACTGAATTACATCCTAATAGCTCTGTACAAGTTTGCAGGCACAAAGCCTAGGAGGCCAAATGCAGGTGAATCTGGTGGAACTTCTCCACCAGTTACAGGGGCCTAATTCTCCTCCACAGGGGCAGCTGGGCTCAATAACATCGCTAGCAGCAGTGGTGCCGTTCTCGTTGTTGCTTGTTTAAAGGATGACTACCCCAGCACTACACGACAAAGGAAAACTCATGGGTTTGGAGAAGCAGCAATACTCCCAACAAATCTCTCCATTCATCTTCACTCAAATTCTAAATCCACTCGAATTTAGAACAGTGGATTACAGCAGGAATGTAAAAGAGTGTTGTGGCTCCTCATCCAGATTCAAGAGATACCTCTCTGGGACGCTAGCCAAAGTGGTTGTCTGACCTACCTGACAGACTTCCTCAGGCCGTGGGATTTTGGATCCATTTGCATGTTCCACTAGGATGAGATAAGCTTGCAGAATCCTTTCCATCTGCTCTGAAGTCACATGGCAGTTAGCCTTAGTTATTTTTCCCTGCAAGTCTAAGAGTGACTCCTGTTTAAATAAAAAGTAAAAGTTTTCAGAGAAATTATCACTTGTCTCACGTCCTGCTAGCTGAAAGGAATTTTCAAGAATCAATGTTTCATCAGCCCAACAAACTGACAGTCTTGTTCAATAAATGAAACCTCCCAGAAACACTACATGATTCCCATGGGGTTTTCTAGGGCGCTCTGGATAGCCATAGGCAGGGAGTTCCAAGTACCACACAGAAAGGACTATTTCCCAATGCTGGGAGGGCCACCCCTACCATTTTCTCCAATTTCCCCTTTCACCGTTCTGCACTGTCAGTTCTACAAGGTTTCAATGCCAATCCCTAGAAATAAAACACCTAAAAGTTCACCAGATAAGTAAAAATCACTTCCAAGGCCCATCAAGCTGCACCACCCTGACCCAACACAGCATAAGGCAGCCAGCTGTGCTCCCTCGACCCTCAGAGGGACCACTCTGAAAAAAAATTTGCAGAATTTGGTTCTGAAGAGAAATTTACGTCTCCAGATTCAGTCCATGACTTCCAGAGCAGAAAGCTTCCCCTTTATTGTCACTTTGTTTCAGGTTCCCCAACAAATCTAGCTCAGTTGAAGGCAAAAAGTTGCAATAATCCCCCAGGCTGCAACGACAGCTCCTGTGACTCCTCTGTGCCCAGCTCTGGGACCCAGTTCCAAGCCATGCAAACAGCATGTCCCTTCCCTCAAACAGTACAGCACAGCCACCAAGGCCACTCTGAACTCACAAAAAGGCCGGAATTTACTCATATATGAGACACTTATTTTATATTTCCAAAGGACAGAAAGAACAATCCTGCTTACACACAGATACTTTCATAGCAAGCAGACAGTTTTTTGTCTTTCATGGGTAGAAAATAAACAAACAAACAAAGCAGCATACCTCCAGGCACTTGAAGGCAATGTCAAAATGCTCCCTATGGATATGCACTGCAGCCGATTTCATCATCTGCTCAAAAACGTCTCCAACAACCACCCAGGGTAGTTCAATTTCTGCTTCAGTAACAGGGCCCAGCTTTGACAAAATTAATTTCATAGCCTGAATAGGAAAAGAGTACATTGTGTGCATCACATGAAATGGGTGAATGCTTTGCAAATGAGTCTAGCAATCCTAAATTTAGTTAGTGTAATATACTGCTAAAATACCACAGTGACCTGAAAGCTCTGTACAATGATTAGTGCAAAACAAACAAAAACCCCCCCAAAACTTTAAGCTAACAGTTAAAATTCAAATTGTTTTTATATTAATGTAGAGAGTACAAAATACACATAGTATCAGCAAGCAGAATCATTTTAACATGCAGGAATATAGCGTAGGAATGACTAAAAACAACCTCGCCATCTCAAAAAAGAGTTTTATAAGAAGGTATTAGATCCTGTTAAATAAAAAACAGCACGCTTATCACTGAGGATCCACTGAGGCAAATAACATGACACCGAAGCACTTCACTGAACACCACCTACGGCTCCTTTATAGCTACATTTTTACCAGCAAATCTTTCTTCTTGTCCTTACCGTTTCTGCACAAGAGTGGAACATGTTTCGAACACCTTTGCACATCTCAAAAAGGAGCTGCCCCACACCTTCCACTTTCTCTGGGTGCTCCCCCAGGTCGAGGAACATGAAATTGAAGAGTTCATTTTTATCAGATACCTGAAAAACACAAAGGAGAAAAAAAAAAAAGTTATCCTCTATTTAGAGCTGCCAAATAAAAAGAGGCAGGTGCCAGCACCACCTTCTTGTCCTCCCCCTGCCTTTCTGCAAGAATTCAAGCTCATTATTACTGCAAAAAAACAAAGAAACGTAATGCAGGAAAATATTCAGCTATTCAATCACTGCAAGTCCCTCAAACACAAACAGTTCTACTGAGACCACTACAGTTAGTACATGCTTTTGATCATTCTGATTATTTTAGAGTAAAGCGTGTGCGTAAACCCATCATTAAATTTGTCCTAACTGGAACACAAAGGTCTCTGCATCAGTTTGGGAGGAAATGTGTATCTGCTGAATGCAGAATCCAGTTACCCAAAACTATAACTACACTTGGGAATATTGCCAGGTTTTCTGGACCAAGATGTTGAAGTCCTCTTTGTCTGAGGGCTTGGTTTGAAGTTGAGCAATTTCTGAAAACAATCAATTGAACAAGTATGCTTTATTAAGGTCTCTCAACCCAGTGGCAGGAATCCTAACTGTGTATATTTTAACTAAATGACACACAAAAGCTATTGCTCCCTTCCCCTGACTGAACTTCCTGGGAATATTATATACTCTGAATTTCAGGAGAGCAGAAATGTTTTCAGAACTTCTGTCGTACAAAGGCCTCAAAGCACTATTGGCCTCTGTACAACCATTGAGCAATACAGCATTGCAATACAGCCCAAAGCCTTCCTTTTGCGAAATTACATTAGGACTTCTAGAAGTTTTAGATAATCCAGCTGTGAACATTTGGCTTCACTGCCTTTGAAATAGAAAGCTCTGTAGAAAGTACTGTTTGCCGCTGTTGGTATTTAGCGCATGACAGAGATTAAACACACGTAGAAAAATGACAATTCAGGAGACACAGTTTGCCCGTTCAGGGGGCAACAGACATGGGCCACAACAAAATGGACAGCCATGATACAAACATCTCACCTTTCTCATTAGAAAGACAAAACTTTCAGCAGCAAAGTTTCTGATGTGAAGTTTGTGGTGAGCCAGCAGGGTACTGTACAGACTAAAAAGACACAAAATAATCCAGTGCTTAAAGACAGAGCAGGAACTGGTTGTAAAAGTTACATTTCCAGTTTACAATTCCACCCTCTACAAACACTAAGAACCTGTATTCCTAGGGACGGTAAATGGCCTTCTTCAATGCCATTCCTTCCCACGGTCTCTATAACAGGGACACATTTTGGAAAGATGAGCAAATGAGAAGCTAACATGTTTACACCTCATGTCTGAGGACTTAAGCCCCAGGCAGACATACCTTTAACATCACTGGATCCACACAGATCCACTTGCAGCATCAAGACCTTTAACAGACTACTCACTAGCAATAGGTGAGACCAAACTTCATTTGATATACCAGAATTATTTCACTTGTGTTTGAGCCACAGGGTTTCCTATGCATGTAAAGTTTCCAGAGATACAATTTAGAGGGGCAATGGATATTTGTAATTCTCCAGTAAACATCAGTAGTAGTTGCAGGTGGCTCAGCACATATGATCTACAGAAAGATTCGTGCCTCAGATTCACAGTGGGGCAGATGTTTCCGCAATATGCTTGAAAGCTTTTGCTGGGTCAGGGAGGAAGTATCTTACACCCATTCCTTGTTCCATCTGTTCCCTATTGAAATTAGTAGCAAGCAACACAGACCCATACGCCAAGAGAAAGAAAAGACCTGCTGTCACAGCATAAGAATGAACAAGCAATCCCACTGGGTCAGGCTACAGGCCCATGCATTCCAGTAACTGGTCAACAACAGCCAGAAGCAGATGCCTGAGGAGGGGTTTAAAAACAAGGCAAGTACATATAAAACCAGCCTCCAACCATCTGCAGCTCAGGCGTCCCAAGCCAGAAGTGGTTCCTACTATGCTGGATAACTCTTTCAATCTTGGCCAGTTTCCCTTTGAGCTTATGCCAAGCTTCAGAATCCACAGTTTCCAGTGGCAAGGAGTTTTACCTCACATGAAATAGTGTAGAATTCATTTGCTCTCTCACTAAACAGTCAGGAAAAAGAAGGAAAGAATAAAAGAGGTAAAATCCTGGCAAAGGAATCAGAGAAAAGACTCAAAGGAATCCATTTAACAGTTTAAATCTTGGGGTATGCAACTGGGAAAGAAAGGAAGGATGCAACTATGACCAAGCTACTCGACAGGTATCAGGAGACTTGTGTTTAGACTTTGTCACAGGCTTTCAAAATGACTCCAACAACCCAGTGTCTTTCTGACTTTGCTTTACCAGCTGAGGAGGAGGCTTCCTCTCGTATAATCACCTGTATCCACCACACCAGCAGAAAAGGTGATCAAAGGCCCAAGTTTGCAGACTAACTCACATCCCTCCTTCAAGGCAGTGTTTGCTTAAGGGGCTGAATATGACAATAGGACTCATAATCTGTCTCTGACATCAAGGAAAGCATGCTAACAGTTATACTGAAGCACTAAGCCATATGATGAAGCACCACTTATACTCCCATAGCATGTAATAACTGCTGATCAAGACACACGTTAAGCAGGGCCCTTACCTGTATATGTTGCGTATGTCCTTCACCATCAATCTCCACAAGTATTTGTAGAGATAGGAAAGGGAAGTAAAAGCCCATTCCAGCAGTTCCGTGTCCTGTGTATCCAGTAAATTGGTGATGGCCAGGAAAAAGTCATGAAAGTGAGGATAGAAGTCAGCCTGGAGATCTCGAGCCAGTTGCACCACTAGGCTGGATTTCAGACAACACACCAGTATTAGTGCATTTTTAAAAGAAACTAATAAAAACCTTATAAAGCACTGCCTAATCAGACTCCGAGCTCTGTGTTCAACAAAATACAGGCTCTTTATAAAGAAACACAGCATCACGCCTGCTTCCCATTTTTATTAAATCTCTCTCACTATTTTATCATTAAATATCTGTCATTATGCAGCTGTGGAATTTTATAATGGGAAAAAAAAGAATCAAGCTGATAACAATAAACAGGGAGGCATAGATGATATAGATGATAAACATTAAACAAAAGCACATTTGTATTCTGGTTGCCACTCAGTAAGCACTCATGCTAGTTTGCTTGCTTTGTAACAGCTATTTGTCTAAAGATAAATACTTCAAAACATGATGCTCTATCAAGAAAATACCACCACTGTGGGTATCTTATAGCTACACCTCTTTCCTCATGTACAATAAGCAAAAAGGGCACTCATGACAGCAATCACATTTACCCTATAAT
The DNA here is from genome assembly GCA_034781795.1 of Crypturellus tataupa. Taxonomy (NCBI): domain Eukaryota; kingdom Metazoa; phylum Chordata; class Aves; order Tinamiformes; family Tinamidae; genus Crypturellus; species Crypturellus tataupa. Next base: position 408,541 of record JAWLRI010000201.1, on the reverse strand, counting down.
ACTGCCAAGACTCCTTGGCTATATTTTATCAGCATGTACTTACTCTAGCAGGGGTTGGTAGGCAAGACTGCCTTTGACTTGCAAATGTGTCTTCAAGCTCTGCACAATGGCACTCTGGTAATAAACCAGTTGGTTGAAGGACTGGCATTTGTTGGCTACCTCTTTGTAGAACTGCACTGTTCAAAACACACAAAAAAGAAAACCTTAGAATTACAGTCCAGTTGCTGGTAAACACACTCAAGAAAAATAGCTCCCTAGAGCCCAATCCAAAACCCAGTAAACAGAAAGACTCCCAGTATACTTTGGCTCCACAGAAAATGTCTCTTAACACTTCAAGGCAAGCAAGAATATTATTAAATAAAAATGACATACCAAAATGCTGAGTGAGGTTCAATTCCCTCCATTTCTGTAGTGCTTCAAAAAAGTAAGTTTCAACCTCCTGTCAAAATAAAGAACAAATATTAGCTTGGCAACCCCAAAGAATGGTTCAAATGAGGTGTATCAAACGCCTCAAATATTTTCTTTAAGGATATTTCAATAATTCTGATAACTTCATTTCAAAAGATGCTACGGAATCTGCCTGAAAAATGACATCCTTCTATTGAAGACACTCTTGAAACTATTTTCTGGTGACGGGAATCATTTACATACTTGTTTTTTATGCCTCTCTTGACTAGCCTGGACAATCTAACAAAGTTACATGCACAGCCCTCCTAGCACAAATGCTTTGAGATTTCTTTTGGCATCCTCACAGCCTTTGAGCGGGAAGTTCAGCGCAACTATCCAGCAGACCTGGAGATAATTAACTCACCACGCACTATGATTGCAGTAACAACATAAAGGACATATAGATGATGTTTTTTATGACTGTCTCAAGACACAGGCTTTGTATACATTCATATGCTTTGCAGGGCTGGACCAAGGACTGCTAACAGCTCCTCCCTGCTGAGAAGCACCCACAAGCTGATCAGCTACACAGTGCCATCAGGGTGCTGCTCTCAAGAAACCTCTAACACATCAGGTCAGCAAGCAAAAGGAAACAACACAGGACATGAGGCTCCAAGGGAGGCAACTCTTACACACATTTCTTTCCAATTCCTTCTCAAAAGAATTTTTTGAGTCTTTCATGAAGCTTATCTACTTGTGATTTCAAATATTGTCAGAAAAAGACATTGCTGCTGTTCTCACCTCAGCGTAGCTTCCGGTTCTGTCAATCCGATGAATAATATCGATATTAACATTGCTTAGACGTTCCGAAAAGGTAAGAAACTGTAAAACACAAAGACATGCATTTTGTTTCGCTCTTTCTTGCAAACAGTTCTTCTAAATTATTCCCAGTAGCACATGCAGCACAAACTACAACAAAAAACTGCTTCAAAAGACAGACCATCAGAGAGTATCTGCCAAAAAAAGAGGGACCTGTAAAGAGCTCTAAGACAAATATTAATAAGTGGAGATTCTTTTTAACTGAAGAGGGTAATAGGAAAAATTCCATGACACCTACAACTGCAATATTCTGCAGACGAATAAAAACAACCTTCTCCTCTCCTCCTGAAAACAAACATTTATCCCTCCCCCAGCAGGGTCCACTCAATACTTGTCTCTGAAACATGAAGAAGTGCAGAAAAATCTATCAGAATTTCTAATAGATGGCAATTTTATTAAAAGAAAGTATAAATGTAAGCCCTAACGGATTTAGCTTATTTACTAACTACAAGTTGCCTAATGGCCTATCGCAGCCCTGGCGCACAGCGACACAGCGCGATTTAAACACGTGGAGGACTTCAGGAGCTGCAGTGCAGAAGGGGAGAAAACGGCCATGGATTATCAAGTGAAAATTCATACGGGGATTAAAAAATAAAAGAGAGACCGACACAGACACAGCGCGATGCCAGATCTCAAGAATACTGCGCTAAAAAACGGCCTCCTGAAGCGAATACTGCCGCTGCCCCGTGCGGCTGCGGGCACCCAGCGCCCGCCCGCCCGCCACGCC
>JAWLRI010000201.1:358435-406448 GCA_034781795.1 Crypturellus tataupa | reverse complement strand
GGAGGGAGCCCCGGGGGGGAGGCGGGAGCCCGGCCCTGCGCTGCGGGGGCGGGGAGGAGGCTGGGGAGGAGGGAGGAGGCAGCAGGGAGCGGGTCGGGCTCAGCCCCGGCCGCTGGGATCAGCTCGGAGCAGCAGCCCCCGAGCCCCAGCGCTGCCCCCGTCGGCTCCATCCCTGTCCTTATCCGTCGGGTCCCGCTGTCCCGACAGGCAGCGACCTCCCTGTCCCCTCCTCTCTCCATTCCCATCCCTTTCCCACCCCTGTGCTCCATTCCCGCGCGGCCGCGGAGCCGTCCCCGCGCAGGGACACGGGCAGCCCCGCGCGTTCAGTAACTCTTTATTTTACAAGTGCGGGTCCGTACAAACCTCCGTGCAGCGGCTACCGAGAGCGCCCGGCCGCGCCGAGCGCCTCCCGCAGAGCCCGGAGCCCCCGGGCGCACAGGGACCCCGATCCCGCAGGACACACAGGACCGGGGCTGCTCCCAAGCAGGATCCCGGCCCTGGACCAGCCCTTCCCGCGGCCTCGAGAGGCTCCCCCGCAGCCGGGGGGGTCCCCGCGGGCACCAGGAGCGCCGCAGGTTGGAGCCGGCTCTCCCCGTCCGGCCCGTTTCTAAAGTGCTAACGTGCACGCGCGGCTCCCCTCACCTTATTGCTCGGGCTGTCCCTGCCGGCTGCACCGGAGCCGCGGGGAACGCGGAGCCACGGGCAGCCCGCAGCTCCCCATGCATCCCAAGGCCGCGGCCGCACTAGGAGCGACGTGTCCCGAGGGACGCGGGAGCCCCTCGCTCCCTACCTGCCTGCAGGCAAGTTAAACACTCCGGGTTTCAGCCTGCAGCAGCGAAGGAGCCTTCTCTGCCGCTGGCTTGGAGGCAGCCCAGGCACCGCGGGACACAGGGAAAGGCCGAGGGTGCACGGGGGAAACCCCGGAATTTGCCTGGATGCGGTTCTGGATTCACACAGACGTGGTTATGGACAGGAGGGGGTCGAGCCTTGCAGCGTGCAAGTTTTGTCACGTATCCAGAAATCCGTGATCCCTGCAGGGCCGTTCCTGGGGCAGGGCAGGGTCCCAGACAGGGTAAGGGCACTTGCGGGAGGGAGCAGCAGCAGGGAGAGGGAGAGGCAGCTCCGGCGGGACCCAGGTTATCCGGGATAAGAGGGCAGGGGATGCGACGCTGTTGTCAGACTTGGTGACAGGGAGGGAGCTCTGCAGGCCTGGGGGGACCTCCCCCGGGAATTCCCTCTCTCCTGTTATTCCAACAGGCGATGCAGGAGTCTGACCACTTAGCGGGAGGGAAATGTAACAGATTTCCTATGGGCACAACTCCTGTCCGATGCCAACCATGTCACGAGTGGCAAGAGCCGTTCTCTGCTTTGGGGTGTATGACGAGGCGGAGCTGCCTCGTGGCCTCGCAGCGGGATACGCCTCCGGCCCTGATGTGGCCCCGCGTGGAGCTGGGACCTGGACACGCTCTCGCCCGTGGGCGCCCCGGGCCCAGGCTCCTGTCCCCTGCCGTTCCCTGCTGCGCACGAGTGGATTGCAAGGATTGGGAAGCAGAGGTATGGAGTGTTACATGGAGACAACCCCATCTCCCAGTGCGGACGGGGATGGTTAATGGTTTGGCTCAACGCAGAGGCTGCCGATGACGAGAGGAAGGGATCAGGCCAGTGGTGAAGGTAAACGGCGGCGGCGGCTCTGGGGTCTGCAGACGGGAGTGCGGGAGAACCCCTCACCCAAACCCCACCACGACGCTCCTCTCCGGGCGAGCATCTGCGCTCGCTCCCGCCGGCAGAGGCGGGACGGCTCCGGCAGCCCCGCGCGCTCCGCGGCCACGTCCCTACCTCCGGCTCCTCGCGGCGCAGGGCACGGGTGAGTGTCGGACAGGGACCGATCCCGCGGGGCTGCTTGCCGGCAGTCTCTCTTGCAAAGGGTGTCACGGGGACACAGCAAGAATAGAAAACTCTTCAGACAGGACATTGCCAGACATGTCCTTTCATCAAGTGTCATGCGCTCCCCCCGGGGAAGGACGCGGGGCTCGGCGACAGGGAAGGCCCTCGCCCTGGCTTCAGGGGAAGATCTGCAGTTCGAACTTGGGCGCCCACTCCAGCGCGCTCTTCACCACGGCCAGGGCCGCTGCCCCCAGCGCCACCGTCAGCCCCATGACCGCCAGCTTGACAAAGCGGTTGGTCCTCGGCTTTGTCAACACGGAGTTTGTCCGCTCCTCCGCGCGCGGTCGCTCCCTGAAGCGCTGTCTCAACACAGTGTCCGGTCTCTGCTGCACTGATGCCAACTCAAAGTCTTTGAATGTGGAAGCGGCGGTTCTGCAAGAGAGGAAAGAGGTCTCAGGAGTGTCTCTGGGACCAGCCTCTGCAGGGCAGGCAGATCTACGCGAGGAAGCACGTAGGAAGGGCCGGGGCAGCGCGCTGCCCTGCACTCACCGTTCAGCCTGCTGCTGAGCCGCCTCCCTGGCCAGCTCAGACGGGGGAAACTGCACAAAGAGGTCCCCGGCTCTGCTGATGAGAGTCTCGTACGGAAGGTCCTGCGGGATCTGGGACAGGAGGTGGTGGACGGAGGCCATGTCGCACTCGCAGTCCAGAACTTCCTGCTCCCGATACAGCACAATCTGCAGAGAGGAGCGACAGCACCGAGGTCAGACGGAGGAGCTGGAAAACCCTTCCCTTGCCATCCGAAAGGGCTGCCCTTCTCCAAGCAGACTCACTGCAGCGAGGCGCTCCTCTGCGAAGGGGATTCTTGCACCCTTGCTGCAGCTCTGAAGCCAAGGCAGCCCCTTCTGGAGAATATCACCTCCAGAGAAGAGCCTGAGACTTGGGCCGAACCCCAGCAGGACTCGATCCTGCTGCAGAGGGTCCCCGAGCAGGGCTCTGCAGCGGGACCAGCGCACGAGCACCAGGGAAGCGTGGCTGTCCCGTGGCACCAGGCTCCAACAGAGCAGACCCGGCCGCTCGCTGATGCTCCAAGCTCTCCCGCATCCTCTCTGCCCTCCACTATCCCCAGGGACACCACTGGCCTCGTGAAGGCCCCCACAGGGTGGGGGGCAGCAACAGCACTGTATTTTCCAGCCCTTTTCAACAATCCCAAACCACGAGCCCTTTTCCTCAGTTCCATAAATTCCCCACATCATCCCGGCCGGTACCTACCACAGCGGCAAAGTAAATGGGCATCAGCGGGTGGCAGGCCAGGAAGAAGTCGTATAATCGCACGACGTGCCTGAAGTCGGAGAGGACGTGGCCGAACCACGTGATGAGCCAGCTGAGCGCGAAGATGGTCCCCACCTCCGCACTGCACAGAGAGAAAGGGCTCAGTCAGGCCAAGAGCTGCCGGCAGCCGGGACCAGGGTTAAAATACTCCTTGGTGATCCCTGCCCAGCACGTGCTCTATCCAACAGCTTTATCCTGGAAGGGGAGACACAGCTGACAATCCATAGAGCATTTGGGGCTTCATCCAGCACCAGGAGTTGCAACTCTGGTACAAGGAGGACAAATCCAAGACAAAGTACTGGTATTTCTCATCTGAGAGCACATAGCCAGGGTGGAGATGCCACCCTTAAAGCCTCTCAGGACAAGGCAGCACTGTGGGTCTTGATTGATTCCGAGGAAGCCACACGGTGCTGTGGACACGCTGCCTGGTGAAAGCAGCTGATGCAAAGGAAACCGCGAACAGGAACGTGAGACTAAGAGCACAGAGCTGGAGGCTCCCGGGAACATCTCCGTACCTCTGCATGAAGTCATGCACCTCCGGGTTCACCTGGTCTATGATGGGCATCAGGTAATTTAAAATGTGCTTGGTATTATCCATCGTTGGGTCCATGAAATCCCTGGAGAAAGATTAAACCAAAGCTCTGTCAAGTGGCCCTGTCGCTGAGCTGCGCCCTAGTCCAGGGAGGCAGCTAGAGGGTAAACAGACTGGCCATAAACTGCTTTCCTGCCAGGGTGGTTCCTATTCCCGAAGAATCCTGGTTCTTTGGGACAGCCGCTGCAGGACGCAGAGGGCTCGTCCCCCGAGAAGAGCTGGGCTCGCTCAGCGGTACCTGGCACCGCTGCAGCAGCCACAGTTGAATCCACTATCGGGGAGAGGATCCCTCCAAAGTGCCCCATGGCCAAGGGCGAGTTCCTGCTTCGGGATTTCAGGATTCACTCACCCTGGCGCTCAGGGCACTGCCCGTACAGAGCACAACTGCCCAGGGGCTACAGGGAGCAGCGGGCAGTGCTGTATTGACCCAGAGCAGCGCTGACACAAGAGGCGACCAGAGGATTGTTAGTAATACACGTGGGTCGGCTTTTCCAGCCTGAGGAGATGCTACAAATTAAGCTGGCGTTTGACGAACGAGTCCTCAATTATCCCTTCCCTGGAGCTCAACTCCCTGCAAAGCCCCGGGCACCCCGTGGCCACGGTGCTCCCGAGCGCATCCCCGCGGGCCTCGCCGCGCCGAGCCGGGTACCTGAGATGATGCGTCGAGAGCTTCTCCACCAGCGCCGTGGCCAGTCTGTCGCCAACCACCAGGAGGAAGGTGACCACGATGTCGTGGTAGCCCTGGTAGTAGTGCAGCTGGGGGTTACGCTGCAGGACGTGCAGGATAATGTCGATGAGCTCCTCCTGCAGCCCTTCTCGCTGGTCATCCGGCATCCCTGTGGGGACAGAACCACGTGGCAGCGGTGGGACAAGCCCTGGACAGGCACCTAGTGCAGCAGTGACGGTGGCTACGGTGCCCCAGGCGAGGGCTGCGAGGCAGAGGCAGCTACAGCCTGAACACAAGGGATGTGGTGCAAGGAGCTGCATATAAAACTAGCGGAGAGGAATTCAGAGGTCTAATCCTGCCCCCAAAAAACTCTGCTGGCCCAGGGGGAGCTGGCGAGTGCCCGGGTTGCTCACGCTGAGCTGCAGTGCCCCTACGTATACGGGAGGAGTGAGCCGCACTGCGCGCCCGGCGCTGCCGAGGACACCTCAATCACTGCTTATTTCCCAGGAGCTCTGGAAAAAATTAAACAGGACCCATTTTCACAGAAACTGTGCCAGCTGCATAGAACTGAGGCCCCTGTTTGCCACACCTTTGTATCAGTCCTCTGTTAACAACATGCGTTTAGGGACAGGATATTGCGGAAAGGAAATATTATTCTGCACAACTGCAGCTGGTTTTTTGGCAGAGTCCTTGTCAACAGATATAACGTATAAAAGCCGAGCAGAGAAATTCCCAGCTGAGACCCTGCCATGGCAAAGTTCTCCTTTTTCCCTTCTTCGCCAACGCTTCTAAAAATAGGCAGGAGGCTGCGATTCAAGGGCAGAAAGGAAGCGTGAGCAGACCCTTCACAAACCAGATTTGTACACAGTATCCTTGCTTGAAAGCGAATCAGAATGGATCAACTGTTTGTGTGAAATAAAAGAAACCAAGAGGGGAAACAGACTCTAGCCAGAAATAATGACTGCTCTGCAGAGTTAGGTAACTGCGAGCTTAAATGTTTTATAAATAGCCCAACAAGGCACCAGCCACCCACAACAACTAAACAACCGCAAAAGGCTTTTGTTTCTGAGTATTAGGAGTTCTTTGAGATTTGGTGCATGAATCATTGAGAGAAAAAGTGATTTGGAGATCACTCAGAGTCAGAATCTGTTCTAACCATTAAGGAACCTGCCTGGCACAGCCTCGGGCTGGACTGCAGCCTTTACAAAACTGAAGCAAAGGGGAAATTCCTCAAATGCTCAAGCTCAGCCTGGCCCTTGGGCCCAGCGGTACCAGCCTCCTGCAGAGGGACTCGGCAGCCACGGGGGAAAGGGAATGTCGGGAGAACCACGTCAAACAGCAGCCACACGGGGCTGAAGGAAGCGAGAGCTGCAGGAGAGCTTCACTTCGCAGGATACTGCTGCCAACCGGCAGGAAAAGGCTTCCTAGGAGACAGCCCCCTGCAAGGGAGCATCACACGTGACGTGTCCCAGTGCCCAGGGCAGGGAAACTGGCACGGAGGGTTGGATCAGGAGCATCCCGGTTGCACGGATCCCCCCGCACGCAGACGGGATCCCCTCACCTGGCGGGAAGCGGCGCAGGGATCGCCGCACATCCAGTAGCACCTGCTGGTAATCCTTGTTGTTCTCGCGCAGCTCCTTTCCTGGGGAAACGAGAGGGATATCAGCAGCTCTGCACGGTGCAAAGGTACCGGACTGAGCTGTGTCAGCAAGCCAGGGAGGCCCTGCTCAAGCCAAAAAACGAGGCTGAAATCCACCCTCACAGCCCAAACACACTATTCCAATCAAATATCCCATTTTTCCCCGTGCTCTTACTTTTACTGTTGTACTTTCCAACACTAATGACAATTTGGCATGAGAAAAAATACTATTTCTTTAAATGACGTATTTTAAAATGTTTACACTGACACCACTCCCTGTCATCCCGGAAACATCCTTTTGCTGGGAAATTCAAAACACAGCAGCAGCAGGGCACAATATGCTGTATAAGCCACGAGGAAGAGTTTATTGCATAGAAATAATTCAGTAACAAACCCCAAAAGGGGGTAGCTAAGACAGTTATAACAGAAGAGAGAAGAATTTGCTGGCATGCCGACCTCCCTGTGCTACCCTGTGAAATTCCAACAGCTCGGAGCAGCTAACAGGGTCCAGATGTGGGGGATCCGCACTTCCCAACGGCCACTTGGATCTGGGAACACCAACAAAAGCTTTCGCTGGGGAAAGAGCAACTGTAAAAGCTGCAGGACTTGGATCTCCTGCACTGCTAAGGTTTAGAAACCATGCACATATCTCATCAGGAAGGTAATTTTTGCCACTTCTGATGAAATACCACACTAAATTCCTTCAAAGAACGGCTTCATCCGTGCCTGGAAGTGACACCTCCGGGAGCCAGGCTCCAGCAAAGCCACCTCACCACAGGAACAGCGAAAAATAAATTTGCTACTTTTTGTTACCTATTAACTTACACATGGCACATACTTGCACAAGGGCCACACCAACCACATGCAAGGCAACCTTATTGCCACCTGAGTCACTAATCCTACAGCGTAATGGAAACGTTGTTTTTAGGAAGTCGTGTATTTCCTAATCTGTTATTTACGTCATGAAATAAACAGAGCTTGGGGGGTTATTACAGCGCTCATTCCCAAGTGTCCTTCCCACATAGTGTGGTGGAGAAAGCACAGTGTACAGAGGGAAAAGGCAAGTTAAAAGGTGCACTTCAGCGCTGGGAGCCCTCCTGCAGCGAGCAAAGGGATCCCGGAGCTGCTCTTCCGAGTGTAGACCGCTCCGTACCTGGCAGGGGAGGCAGGTCGTCCGTGTTGACGCTCAGCAGCTTCGGCCACACTTTGCAGCGGATCTCGTCGGTGAGGAGCCCCCCTTCGCTGATGGCCATGCGCCGGAGCGCCGCCACGTCGATGGGCTCGCTGCTCAGTGCCTGCTCGATTTCCGCCACTTTCCTCTTCTTCTTGGAGTCAAAGTCTGCGGGAAGACCACAGAGGAGCAAGGTAAGGGCGACGCTGGCACGGCCCAGAACCCGGCGGAGCCTGCAGAGCCCTTGGGGACTCTCTGCTCTCCGGGAAAGGCCGGTTTGCCCACCGGCGCAGGCAACAACTGCTTCCCCAGAGCAGCGTTTTGTGCTGCTACCGACGCCAGGGCGCTCGCAACGGCCGTCCTGTGTCCTGTTCAGCGCTCTGAAACCTACCCCGACCGCAACAGTCGCGAGGAAGGTTGTATTTGCATCAGTTGGGAGGAAAATTGTATTTGTATCAGTCGTGCTCATCACAACACAGCTACTTCTCTCCCAGCAAGCACGAACCTGCCAGCTGATTTATATATGCATTAAACAAGCCCCAGTGCTGCTCTGAAGTGCATGTGCTCCGCAGGGCTCGCAGGGGAGACAACAACCCACACGAGGCACCCGGTACGCCAGGTTTGCATGAGCTAAACGCAGGACAGGGGGCATTTCCTGCAGAGCAGGAACGGACGCGGCATTCCCGCTGCGGTATTCCCGCTGCATGCCAAACGGCATTCGTTTGATAAGGAACTCGTCTGAATAGGATTAGGGGCAGCAGGATTAAACCAAACCCGGTGGAGAAACAGCCACTTCCCGGCGCTCCACCCTGCCCACAGCCATTTACCCCGGGGTTGTTCCCCGCCCACGTGATTTTTACGGCATTTCTGCCCGTCCTGGCCCATTTCCCCGCTCCTGTCAAGCTCTTTGCAAGCCCTGGGCTGAGAGCTTTGAGCTTTTAAAGCGCCTGAACGGGAGGAAGGGGCAGGGAGGCTGCTCACAGGCACAGAAAACCCAAGTAGGTCAAGCGGTAGATGCCGTCCCTTTCCAAAACAGCCTTTTCTGGGCTTTTCACATGGAAACGAGCTGCAGCGGTTTGTGACAGGTCTCCAAGTCCCCTCTAAACACCCAGTCCCAGCAGCATTAAAGCTTTTAAAATTCATCCAGCGATTACAGCTTCCCGTGCTCTCTTGTGCAAGCAGAGACGCTCGTGCACGGACCAAACCCTGCTCCTTCCCCGCAGCTGCGCAGCCGCTGCCCACGCACAGCCCAAACCCTGGCGCAGGAGCAACCAGCGCCCGGGAAAGAAGGTTCCTATCCCCATGCGGAGCCCTGGGGTACAGGAGCGGTTGTGGGGGCTCCTCTTCCCGGCTTCGCCAACGAGGACGCAGCCCTCGCGCCGCTCAGCGCCGCAGTGGGCGCAAGCAGCGAGCGTGAAAAGCGGGCAAGTTCCACAAACTTCTCCGCACGCTACAGGCGCGACCGGGGGCTGCCGGGACGCTCCGGGGGCGTCTGCGCGTCCCCCCCGTAGCGCGGAGCGGGGCCGGGGCACGACGGCCGCCCGCGCACGGGCGATGCCCAGCGCTGACGAGTGCGGAAGGGCCGCAGGAAGCGGCGTTTTTACCAGCCAGGAGCAGGCGCGGGGCGGCCCTTACGTAACACCGGGGGGACCCACGGAGCGCCCACCCCTCCCCGCAGCTCCCCGAGCCCCAGGCGGGGAAGGCGGCGCCGGGGCGGCAGGGGCCGCCCTCGCCCCGCACCGGGGGACATCGGTGTCCCCGGCCCTGCGTTGAGAGGGGAGGTGGGCGGCAACAGCAGGTCTGGGGATGCCCCCTGGCACGGAGGCCTCGGGAGCTTGCCTAGGTAGGAGATAAGCTGGTGTCACGTCGGGTTTAAGGCCGTACCAAGGCGCGTGGTGGGCTCCACGCCGTGCCACGGGGAGCTGCCAGGCTGGCTGCACGCGTGTGAAGTCTCGTGTCTCGGTCGCCCTCAGTGACCCTCGGCTTCAGCAGTAACTGCCTGAGGAAAAGCAGAGCCAGGGAAATCGTGCTGTGAGAAGGAGCTCTCCACATAAGCACCGGTTGCTAAACTGGAAACCGCAAGGCTGCTCACAGCCCAGATTTAATACAGGTTTTCACCTGGAACTCAGGAAAGCTGAGTAGCCACAAACCCATCCTTTGCACAGGAGTGAATAGCTACAGACTGATCATTATTCACTGCTCCACTAAAGTACCAGGGTCTGCAGGGGATCCCGTGGCTGCAGTTATGTGAGGCAGAAGATGCAGACTGGGCAGAGGGAGTGAATGGCAAGCAGGCTGGAGCCTTGGCTTGGGGAGATGCATTAGATGTGTATGGCCCTGAGGCACACAACCCTCTGGGCTGTGCTCAGCAAGGCTGGGAGGCTGCCTCCATGGAGATTCGCCTATGGTCCCTGCCGCTGTCAGAAACCACACTTGGAGGTTGTCCAGGGAGCGAGCCACCAAGCTGGATTTGAGCACAGTTGAAGTGCGTTCCTGCAAGGATGTGGGAACCCGGTCCTCTGAACAGACCCAACAGGTTAAACGCTGACAGGTGTGTCGAAGATAACTGCGCACAGGCAGGCAATAAGCCCCTGGCATGATAGCCATCTGGACAGAGAGCAGAGCACGCTCCCATGCTCCCAGGCACGCCAGCCCTTGCTATCGGAGACCCGCGGAGAAGGCTGTTGGCTTCAGAACTTGCCCTTCCTCTGGTGAAAGACAAAGCTCTTGGGGCATTTGCATTACGTGGGAAGAGAATGTTTAATTTAGGCTCTGGCATTTGAGGAGGGTTTATTATAGTGCTTTCAAGCCCAAATAGCTTCATGGGAAAGTAAAGCTACAAGCATGTCGACAACCACAGAAGAGCTTGGCTGTCCACGTGCTGCTGGTTACATGCACAAGTACCTCTGTGGCTGTGTTTAATAAATTCACTTAATCTGTCTTTATGTTGTGAATTTGGGAAAAAACACCGTCCACAAGATCTTCTTAGGCAGTGCCTTCTAGAGTTGTAGAGCTTCCTGGGATGCATGTGCTGCAAAATCCTCCAAGGCAAACAAAACAAAACAACACCAACAATAAAAAAAACAACCACCAACAACCAAATCTCTAATATTTGTGGAAAACAACAAGGAGAAAAGCTCAGGTGTGCTTTGCTTGTTGAAGAAGAGAAGTCACCAGCCAACATACAAGATATCAGATGTAAGAGTTAAAAATGCTACTTTATGTTTGTCATCTGGCAACCTCTCAGTCAGGAGAGTGGACTGGTTAGCGTGGCAACTGCTGATGTGTGTGAGAACTTTTTTCAGCAAGAACTGTTGGCAGACTGCACATTGGTCGAGGCTGTGGGTGCACCTTTTGGAGGGATACTGGAGTTAGCTTCAGAGTGACCTGGGTGTGACAGTAAGGCTGGCGCTTCAGCTGAGACAGTTCAGTGCTCCAGAAGGTCCCTCCCTTACATTTCTGTAATGCTACAGCTGTGTTGACAATGTTCCTTCTGCTAGAGCTCCATGCAGCTGCCATCCCCACTCTGGTGCGAGGCCTGCAGCATCAGGATTTGCTCCTCTGCTCTTCAAGAAAGAGAAGGGGGGGCTCCTCCGCCTCCAGGTAGGCTGCAGGCTTCAGCATCTGGTGATCATCCAGCAAGCCCAGCTGTCCACAAATCACTCTTGAGAATCAATGCTAATGGCAAGTAGGTGGCCTTTGGAGAAGCAATGATTTAGTGATAGTAATAACTGCAGAGGCACTTAAAGGAAACCACCATAAAGCGGCACATGCTTGTCTATCACAGTAGTTACATACACTGATCTTTTAAATTCTCACTGTAGGTCACAGCCACCTGCTCCTGATAGTAATCCGTCATAGTGTCCGCTCCTGGATATTACTTCATAGTGATCCACCTTTCTGGATGTGGCCTAAGTTTTCTGGATCTTCTCAGTTCCCCTGCTTTCTAGTCCCACTGCCCAAAATTTCTTTGCTGGCATCAGCAGGAGCCGGAGACGCTCTGTGCAGAGCCAAGGGGTGCTCCCCTGCCTTGTCAGCTGGAAATGTGTCTGTCTGTTACATTTCCCCCCCTCCTTTTTTTTTTTTATTTACCTTTTCAATTTGGCCTATAATAGCCATGTGGGTAAAGCACCTTGGTATTTAATCCAAGGCAGTTTAATGGGTCAGATTTCATCTCACATAATCCACAGTGTTTACAATACATGTGTCTTCCTCTAAGCAGAGGGTCCTTTTTTATTCGCTGGAGGGCCAGAGACTTCTTGTGGTAGATACCTCTACCACAAAAAGCCATCTCTAAAGAAAGAGTCTTTTGTTGGTTGTGTTGGTTTGTGGTGGTGTATGTTTGTTGGTTGTGTGTTTATATCTACTGTTGATCAGGTGAGTCCCCCTCATAGTATATCTCAGTAACTACACACATGTGCAGCATTCAAAGCATTGCAGAGTTGATAATATTTTTAAATGTATTGATCATTAGCATAATATACAGCCCTGAAGTCCATACAACATTGAGTTTCTAACATGAAGAATGCACATTTTGTACAAGCAAAAGTATGGACAGATTACTGGGAGACTGGCTTCCCCTGACAGGGAGGCTGGTGCAGGGCTGAGGGCAGGTTTTGTTGGTTCACAATGTCTTGGGTGTACTCTTTCAACCAAAACAAACAAATTCCTTTTTAAGTTGCCTGGACAGTAAGAAAAGGCCTTCTGAAACACAATGACATGTTTTCCTTGCCAGTTTCCTTCTCGGTGTCTGGCGTTTTGTCTTGCGTAACAGGAGAAAACCCCACAGAACTATGTAGGATTGAGAGCACTCCAAAAAAAAAAAAAAAAAGATGCAAGATACTGGAATCCTGTCCTGCAAATCGGAGGAACTGTTTTACCACATTTTTTTTCTACAGTGCCTGAAGCACAGAGATTCTGCACATGATCCAATTGCAGGTCAATGCTAGCTAAGTTCTGGTGAGAACTTTACCTACCCACAGGTTTGCAGCTTAATTTTGGACTAGGAGCTGATATATGAATAATATACAAATGCATCCATGAATTAAATATCCTGAACTTAAGGCCTTTCCTCAAGAAAAGTGGCACTGGCAGTATGACCGAGCCCTGTGAGACATCTAGGCCAGTGCCTCCTCAATTGCCAGCCAGAATCCTCACGCAGCTCTGGAGCAGTTGGAATGTACCATCTATACTAATAAACAGCACCAGAGCAGAGGGATCCATCTAGAGTGGTTGATAATTATTGTTTTGATGGTTTTATGCTAGTTAGTGCTCTTGAAAGGTTTCTGCCCAGTAGGTAGCTCCATACTGTTTTTTTACTTGTTTGCACAGATGAAGAGAGCTTCAAGGTTAATCTGTGCTGGAAGGAAGAAGCATCTGGTTTCTGCGTGGAGAACATCGATACCAATGACCGTGGAACACAACCACTGCTGCACTTCCTCATGCCATGCACAGTGACCGCAGTAGGCCTGACTTCAGCATGGCTCTCTAGCTCCTACTGAGCATGCATGAACCTCAAGAGCTGCAGTTCACTCTTGTCCACAGCTTCCTGCTGCACAGAGGTCTGCATTTTACAGGCAAAGGAAAAAGATAAGTACCTACAGGGTGCTACATAACTCACCCTGAAGGAGATGTGATACCGGTCAGTTAACAGGTGCTCCTCAAGTGCCTGTTATAAAACAGGCACTTGAAGATGAAATGAGTCGCGCTCAAATGCTCAGCCAGTGCTGCTGTACGTAGCCACAACCAAAGGGCTTCACTAGCTCTAGCTCGGCACTTTCTCATGTTCAAGCATCATAACGTTGGCTGAACAAGTAAAATGCAAATATCATGACCTGCCATTCCTACCATGGGTATTAACCCAACTAGGTCAAATCTGATGTGTCAGATTTCATGTATGAAATCTGCCCCATTCTTTTACACTTTTAATCTTAGAAACACATCACAATTATTATTTCTTTGCTTTAGTCCACAGTCCTTATTTTCTTCAAAAACCTAGTAGTGAGCCATTTGAATACATATTAACACTGAGAACCAACACACAGGATACTACAGCTGTTCACTGTAAGAGTCCCCATGCGTCTGGATGAGTGAAGTCACACATTTAAAACTGGTACTAATAGGCATAAACCATTGCCAAGGGACGCTGCGTGTCTGATCTTCAGCAGGGGCATCTTTAACAGAGGACAGGAGAAGGACTAGGATCAAAACAGGAGTTAAAGCAGAGGCAAGGCTGCTGCCTCATGGTGAGACTGAACAGATGGGAGAAAGTACATGGGGAAGCAGCAATGCTTGGGGAAAGGCCTCTCATGCCTGGACATCCAAAAAGGAAAAGGATATGAGGCAGGAGAAAGAGATTTAAGGTAAGTGAGATGGGGGAAAAAAGAGAACAAGGGAGCCCCAGAAGTTTTAGCTCTAGGAACTACAGAGAGGGCAGGTAACAAGGGAGATGTCAGAAAGGGTAAAAGATATTCCTGAGTATGAATGGAAGAGTAAACCAAAATGAAGAGCTTCTTAGGACGCTGGGACAGAAGCAGGGAAAATTTTCCAGAGTGTTTTTAAGTGCCTAAGTTGACAGGCTCATTCCCATAATGGAAAGCGCTAGGCTCTTCCAGGGAATGCATCCAAGCAGCAGACCTTCCTTGTGACCTCCCCAGAAGAGCCTGTCCCACTCCATTGGTTAGAGAGGAAAGCTGGGGAGCCGAGCCACATAAATAAAGTACCTAGAGTGGGTACCTCAAGCCAACAGAGCTATCTAAAAATAGCACCAATAAGAACATGTGAACACAGATAATTTGGATGGCATGAAGTGGAAGGGAAAACAACAAACAAATAAAAAACAGAAAATAAGGGAACCCAGAGGAGAACTACTCTGAAAAACATCATTTTTTCACTGATCTTTCTTGGTGCCTCTCTTGGTGAACTTTTGACAACCCTTTCTCATACATTAACTGCAAGTAAGCAAACTGGTTGAATTGTAATTCCGTTGATGCAAAATTGGACACCTTAAATAAACAAAAGATCCCAAAGTCATGAGAATAAAGTTCAGGCATGTAACTTATTTGTCCTCTTCAGTTGAAGGAGAGGTAAAATCTGTACCATGATTTTAGTGCCATAGTAATTATTGTCTTGATCGAATAATTATGGATTTCACATCTTACTGCATGAACAACACATAACTAAATTGTGAATTTACGTCTTTTAAATGAAAGGACAGATTTCTCCAACATCTAAATGATGAGCTGCAGATCATTCAGATTTCAATACTCAGCATTCAAAACTAACTTTACTTCCTCAATCCCGAGGCACTGACTGTTGATTGTAGAAGGTATGCTGGTATTACGGCATTGCACAATATGAAGTGTTCCTCTCAAGACCATTTAACTATTTGCATTTAGATCATTTTCCTAGCGCAATGCATTCATTCAAATTCCTGTGGAACACAAAAGAGAAAAATAAACAACCAGGGAGGCTTCATTCAAAATGTGAAATAAACTTGATTTATTTCTATTTCATGTCACTCTCTGGCTCATTTTCACCCATACTGACTTTCTATGGAAGTGTCCATCTCTCCTCTTTGTGTTCCAAACAAGCTAAGAATGAGAGGACAATGTTTAAGCAAACAAGGAATTGCCCTAAAAAGCTTATCTCAAGCTTATCTTCCTAAGTGTCTGCAGATTTAGGAAAAGTACTGAACATGCTAGAGACATAGGACTAGGAACTGTACTTCTTGAGATGTTTGACTTATTAATGTTAATGGTGCTGTGTTAAGGCAAAGGACATTTGCAAGTTGCATCACGTCTTTATTATTACATGCAAACAGAACACAACCTCATAAGGGACTTTTAAACATTGCATCCTATGGTTTTGGCATTGCAAACTAGCTGTAAATACCAAGTTTCTAAAATGTTTCTCAGAAATATACTCAAAGATTTTCTTCAAAATAAACGTGACAAACACAGGACATTTCTGTCTGGGGAAATCCTAGTACTTTGAGTCACTGCACCTCTGCTTAATTTGTCTGCTGTGTTCAGTGATTATTGGGTATACGGCAAACCCCTTCCACATTCATACACGTGTGTAAGCACACATGCCTGTGGGATTCCTAAGGAAATGACCCAAACAAAAGTAGAGTTTTTCAGTATGTGTGACGCAGGGACCTCAGGCTCCCTTTCACTGCACGAGGCTGTAGTTCTGTGCACACTCCCAGCCGTGTGGGTGCAGCCAAGCCCCATGCCAGCTGCATGCAAGCGCATCACTGCACTGCAGAGTCACACTGGTGCCAGGGACTCTGCTGCTGTGACAAGGCAGCCCATGGAGGTGGGGCAAGAAAATGAAGAAGTGCACACTTTGAGTTTGGAAGGCATTCAAACACCTATGGTGGCAACAAAAAGAACCAAAGCCTCTCAGTTCTCTGTTGCAAAGTGGAAGTCCACTATATTCTACAGAGCTGATTTTACTTTATATGTGAAATATTCAGGAAAAGAACACATTTAGCATGGTTCTTCTGGTGCATTTACCATGATTTAGGGCACTGGTCTCATACTGCTTTGCTGCTGGTTTCACTGTGGCAGAAATATCCAAATGGAAGCATCCAGCCTCTCTTGCCATATCATTCATGATGACATTCGAAAGACAACTTGCATAACACCCTTGTAATCAAAGATGCCACCTGAATGAACGCAGCGATGGATTTCCTTATAGCAGTGCCCGTGTTTCTCCGTTAAGAAACAAGATTTGTTTTCCGATACCTGTAATGTAAAGCTGCTGTGTTTACATTACACCAAAGTCACCAAAGAAGCAGTCAGTACTGTGTGTTAAGCCATGTAGGTAACACTTCAAGTCCATGTTTTTGTTTGCATAGTTTGAGCATCTCAGAGCTCCCCACGGAGCGCAAACAAGTGGCACTGAGCGTGAAGCTCTGAACAGCACAAGCTGTAGGTCTGGACAAAAGACTGCTTATGTCCTTCCTGCAGGGAAGCAGGTGGCCTTTTCTGACAACATGTATTTTTGCTGGACAACACTAATTCATTGCATTGTGTGGGAACATGCTGACAAGTTTTTGCTAGGAGAGGTTCTTGTTGTTTTTGTGGTCAAAAACTAATAGTGAATTGAGACAACCACCTCAACAGCCTGATTGTAAAGGGTATAGAGGAAGTTTCTTGTTCTCACTCAGCAGGTCATTGAGAAGATGCTACTCACTGTATATTTAAGGAATAACTGAGCCAAAGAAATGGTTGTTCTAATGTTGTGTGATGAGATTAGGATCCAACCGGTGCGCTACAGTGACCCACTTCTATATATTCAGGGAGACTTTTACTCAGTGAAGGGCATCTACAAGCCAGACCAAGACATCTGTGTGGGTCAGGCACATGAGGCTCCAGCTGTGAGAGGCCTGTGCCCTTTGGTGAGGGGTTGGACAGCAGAGGCTTCTGTGAGCGGAGTGCGGATGGGGGAGATTCCCTGCTATTCAACTGCTTCATTCAGCAGGTTGCCTTAGCAAGTGTGCTGGGAAATCCAAGTCAGAGAATCATCTGGTGGATTGCTTAACCCATAGAAAACTATTTAATGAAATTTATCTGCACTTTATTTGGGAAGATAGTAACGTGCTAATGAATACAGGTTCATTAGCAGAATACAGGAGTACTGTTCTGGTGAACAGCTAGGTGAGCCGTCTTCCCCTTCAAAAATCAAATGGTGGAGGGGGCTGGAGGAGAGCGAGAAGGGCTCCTGCCTGGTGGGGGTTCTTTGGGACAATCCCATTCCAGGCAGGCTCTGTGAGGTCACCTGGATGCACAGCTGCAGTGTCAGGGAGATTCCATTCGCCAAACGTGGACCCCCAGCCCCCCTTTCCCTGGGAGAGCCGGACGGAGGCTGGGATGCCCCCTGCCAGCCCGGGGCCCCAGACCGCAGGGAACCCCGGGGCGGCCAGAAGCCACCTGAACTGCCCCAATCGCCGCCCTGTGCCGCTCCGTGGGGAGGAGCGGCTGCCGGGACCGTATAAAGCCCTCCCGACGGCCGGCTCTGCCACTCGCACGGCCGCTCCTGGCGCGCTCCGCACCTGCGCCTGCCCGCACACCCGCGCGGGCTCTGCCGCTGCCCTCGGGGGTGACACCGCTCTGCTCTGCGCCCGCCCCGCGGGGGACCCCAGCGCGCCTGCCCCACGGGCCGCGCGGCAGCACTCCTCCTCTCCCACAGCGCTGCAGCCGGCCGGGCCCCACCGTACCCCATCACGTTTCCCCTGCATCTCGACCCAAGGATGAGGACCCCCAGGACCATCGGGTACTTCCATGCCTGGGACTACGTGGTCTTTGCAGCCATGCTGCTCATTTCGGCAGTCATTGGTGTCTACTACGCCTTTGCGGGAGGCGGGCAGAAGACCTCCAGCGACTTCCTCGTGGGGGGCCGCCGAATGACTGCCCTGCCTGTGGCACTCTCTCTTACTGCCAGCTTCATGTCAGCCGTCACCGTGCTGGGCACCCCTTCCGAGGTGTACCGCTTCGGTGCCATCTTCAGCATCTTTTCCATCGCCTACACTGTGGTGGTGATCCTCAGTGCTGAGATCTTTCTGCCTGTCTTCTACAGACTAGGCATCACCAGCACCTATGAGGTAAGGTGGAGTGGGTAGAAGGAGCCTTTCTGATGCCTTCAGGGAGCTGGAGATTCTCTCGTGATTGCCTACCATGGTTCTCTCCCCAAGATCTTCCCCAAAAGCCTGCTGCAAACTGCTGTCCCCTTCTCCGTAGTGTCCCTAGGGCAGGCTGCAACCTATTCTGTCTGCAGGTCTGCCCACACTGCTCTGCCAGGAGGCTGTATTCAATCCTGCTGCCTTTACTCACTCTGCCAGTTATGTTTCCTCACTCCAGATACTTGGTTTGGTAGGTGGATTAATCCTCCTGCAGTTTGGATAGTGGTATGTGGTTAGTGATATGTAATTAACATACCAAGAGCAGAATGGAGAATTATTGAGCGCAGGAGCTGGAGTTCTCCAGTCCTGGTTCCTCCAGTTAGGCTTCTAAGCTCAGATGCAGCCACCAAGGTCCCACTCCAGGATAGCAGAAGTTTGCAATGTTTTGAGATTTTGAGAAGACATCCTTGCTCCTTGAGACTGTTCACACTAGCAAATGCCCCTTCCCTGATGCCGTCCTCAGTGAGATCAGCAAGAAGTCTGTGTCTACAAGGATTGCATTGCCTCTATAACCATTTTGTGGGGAGGAGACAGCAGAGCAGAGCTTTCTTCTGACCCAGCAGATCCTTGCAGCCTGTATACCCTCTTGCAGATTGGGAGGTGCTGAATTGGTCATGGCACAGAGCCGTTCGGAAAGGGACATCAGTGCAGGTGTGTGTCCTTGGCTAGCTACTTTGCTCTTCTGCATTTAATTACACTAAGCAGGGGTGTTACAGCTCTGGAAGCTGTAAACAAGATTTCTGTTGGAAGATCTTCTAGATAAGAACTCTCCAATAGAAACCTCTTGTGGTATCTATTGTGTTATAAATTACTAATCTTACTAATAAAATTTACTAATATTAAGATAAAATACCTAATTTGAGCTCCTCTCATTAAAAATAAACTCAGTGATAATCTGGGAAATTCATCAGCATAATTCCGTCTGTGAATGATATAGTCTATCTGTGAATAGAGTTAGGAGCTCAAACAACTGTCTGTCCAGGGGTTAAACATTGCTGTAATGTGCTCACAGTTCACATTTTTGATATGCCATCCATGGGTGAGCACTTTGAGCTATGTGCTTATGTTTATGTCTGTATTAACGGAACAGTTTGGCCGGTTAAGGAGATGCCCTTCATGCAACCACACATTGCAGAGGATAGATAGGATAGATAGTGGGGAAAATGTGCCCTGTAGAGTGACAAACTCATTGGCAGGTTGTGATGTGCTGGGCTGGACAGAAAAGTGAGGGTTCACACTTATGCCAAATGTTAGATTTCTACTTACTGGTGGAAGATGGCAAGTTGTTTTTGTGAGGGCAGGTAAAGTTACCACTGGAAGAAACTGCTGCAGAACTTTTCCTCTCGCGCAGCAGCTCAAGTGAATGTGTGTATTGCCAGAGTTTCCAAAGGAAGGCTCAGTGTTTTCATTTTCACTGTGATTTCACAATGCAAACAAGTTCTTTTGTTCACTGATCCTTCTTTGTGACCGTTGCCAAGTGCATAACAGTTCTGGTCTTTGCCAAGTCACCGTGCGCACCTCCTTGCCTGCCGAGGGCCTCAAGGAAGCTCCCTCTCAGCAGCTTCATTCTGGAGATTCCACAGTTTACTGGCTGGATTATGTCTACTTCATTTGCTCATGATCCATTATCCAGCAAAGAAATGAATCAGGTTGACTCTGAGAGTGTTGGCCATTTGTGAAAATGTAAAAATAGCAGAATGCTCTTTATGTGCTGCTCATCACCTAACTCTAGTCCTATCAATAATGCCAGCTCTGGGGATAAACACTGTTTTCTTTCTTCTCTTTCACAGTATTTAGAGCTTCGATTTAATAAATACCTGCGTCTCTGTGGAACAATCCTCTTCACTATACAAACGGCAAGTAAACCTCAGAGCAATTGCGTGGCCCTTGATAGCCATCGGGGCTCTTCAGTTTTGTGTAACTGATTGCTGTCTCTAAACGGTTGGTGAGGTTGTGACAGTCTGTGTGTGGCTGGAAGTAAGAGAAAGAAAACTCTTTGGGCTCCAAAGCAAGGAGGGGGAGAGCGGATGCCAGCCTACCTGCTGCTTTGTTCTCTCCATGCTTTGCTGAGCAGCTGGGGCAGTCACTTGGCATCGGTGCTAAGCCAAGGGACGAGTGACCCTTCCCTGTGGGGTAATGGTGCAGAGAGCACTTGCTTGCCCACCCACGCAGGAAACCCACAGCATGCCCTACTTATTTGCAGCAATGGGTTTCATCCAATGATCCATGTATTCTGGGACTCCAGCAAGTTCCCAAAGTTCTGTCAAAGGTGCCAGCACACTGTTGTTTGCACTGCAAGGGTTTGTACCCACACTGGGAAAAACCTGGGTGTCCATAAGCTGAGGAGTGGCAAACCACTGCCTCAGGGAACGTCAGGCTGCAGGAGCTGCTGCAGTTGCTGTCAGTGTGGTTGGCTGCAGCTAGTCCATTCAGGAGTCACTATCAAACCACAGGTTTCACCTGTACAGTGTGCCCCAGGTGATTTGGAGCATTAGAAACACAAATGTGGGCTTTTGATCTTTTTCACAATTATGATGTGAGCTTTTTAGGGAATTCAAAGCAAGACTATACTTAGCTGGCTTTTTACGGATGTATGAGCCCATAAGGAAGGTAGAGCGCTAGCACATTTGACTCCCGACATGGTTCCACCACCGGATAAGAAGCCATCACAGTTCTGAAAGTGGAAGACGGAGCAAGCAAGCATCTTTGCTTGCAAGCTTCAGAAAATAATTCTATTTAAGTTGAATACGTGTCCAAGGAAATTAACTAAACATCTATAGAAGTCTTTCTGTAGTTTCAAGAAACTGGTGTAGTTTTAATTGTTTTGTAAGTATTGGCAATTTTTTTAAGTATATATGATTTTACAATGTGAAAAAACATGGAAAAGTGGAAGGATTACATAGGCATTCCTGTTTTAATTTACACAAAAATGTGATCATGCTTGTGACAAAACATTTAATTTTCTGATGCTTCAGAGATCTTGGTACTCACTCAGTAAACCACCCTGCCAGTAACTGCTCAGACGGCAGGTCAAGCCCAGCTTGGACTTGGCAGATGCTAGTAGTTGTTAGCTGCAGAGTAATGCAGTTCAGCGAGAGGGGATATTAACCAGGCTCTAGTCAGGGCTGGCAAACAAGCTCTATTTGAAAATCCAGAAAAGGCCCAGAGCACAGAGAGAAACATGGTTTCCCTTAAGGTCCTGCCATCCACTCTGGTCAGGCTGTGCTGGCTGTGCAGAAAAGGGCTATGGCATTTTGGTAACACAGGGTGCAGGATTTCCCTCCCACAGCTGAATTACTGCCCTTGCTATCAGCTGGCTCGTGCCCCAGTGTGACTGCTGGCCATGTGGTGCTGCTCCAGCACAGGAACTCTTTTGGACTTGCTCAAAAGCCACAGGGAGCAATTCTTCAGTTAGCCGTCCGCATTGAGATTGCCACCTGTGCTCTTGGCTGACCTGGCGCCTGCTGAGGGCTGGGTGACTTCTGAAACCTGCTGCTTTTCTATGCAACAGCCCCACCGCTACCCCTGCAGGAGTGTAAATCAGGAGCGAGAGGCATTCGGGCATGGAAACGTGATGCAAGTCAGCCCAGGACCTGTCTGTGTCTCAGATCTCTTGTGCTGGGTCCTCTGACCTTCCCTGAAACCACCTGCTTGTTGCAGACTGACCTCCCCTCGGTCAGGTCGCAGCAGAACTTGTCATAGGAGCACAAGGCAGTAATAACTGTGCTAAAATACACTTAAAGAAATTAAAGAGAATGTCGATGCATGAGTTCCCTTGTGCACTTCCAAGGAGGTGCAATATCTCCTTCATTTGTCTGTGTCTTTGCCTGTAATGGATGAAAATACAGATCTGCTTGGCTTCATTTTACAGCACAATAATCCTCAATGATACTATCCATAATGACTACCTAATGCTGTATTTCTTGTTCCTGTGTGCATTGTAGCTGCATACTGAGAGGCATATTGATCCAAAGACTGAGAGAAAATATATATAATAGATTCCTGTGTGCAAAATATATGCAAATGTCATCAGCATTCTCTTCCTTTTATTTCTGCTACATGACTGCAGATTTTAAGCAATAAAACAAGTTAATTGGAAAAGTCAGGAAAAGCTGAAGAGGAGTTTGGTATTTAAGAGCCACTGTGGTTTTCATTTTAAGAACACTAGATGGAGAATGATTTTAGTCTGGGACATTTTTCTTCTATCAACTGGAATTATTTCACAACTCTAAAGAGTACTTGGGTATTTAGAAAATATAGATTGCATAAATGTTCAATGAGAAACCATCTCAGAAAGCAATCACCTTTACATTTCTTTTGATTCTGTATCTTTATTTTCTCCCTCTAGACTTTATACACTGGTATTGTCATTTATGCTCCAGCTTTAGCATTAAATCAAGGTAAGATACATATTTTTTTGCACATTGTACTGGCAGACTATTTTTTTTTTCAATCCACACCTAAAAATAAATAGCCCAGGGATCAACTGTGAAGTCGTCCGAGGTTTCTGCTAATCCTCTGCTAACACCAAATGGGAGTGCTGATAGAAAGCACTCCTTGTTGTAATGCTAGTCCTGCATTCCTAACTATAAGGGATTATAGAGGAGCTTTGAGGGAAAAAAATTGCTCTCCTTTACCTTGACTGTATAGGGGTATCTTTAGTAATGATTACACTGAGGTTATATACTTGCACAGTGAATACACAACAAAACAAGCTGTGTCTTAGCTGGCTCCTAGCCAGAAGCAACATTTATCATTAGGATTGGTGCAGTATTTTTCATTAGGCTGAGCTAATCAGCGAGCCAGGTGGTGCATGGCAGGGCTGCATCAAGCTCGGACAGCGAGAGGTCACACACTGAGCATGGCACAGCCTTGTCTGCATAGACATGCCCACTGTATTGCCCTAAGAGAAAGCTGGAGGTAACAGGCTTTTGGTCTGACACACTGTCTTGCAGACCACTGCCTAAACCACCTTCGCTCCATGGAGTGCCTTGTGCTGCTTCCCTGCTTTGATCCCTGGCAATGCACTCTGTGGGACTAGCCAGGTGCTTCAAAGGACATGTATTTTAAAACCTTCCTGAGCTGGGACTGTTCTGACATGTTGCTTGTCAGCATTCAGTTCAAACAGAAACAGCCCCTTAGGTCTGAAAATATATCTAATTGTTTAGGACTGTAACTACCTTTTTTTTTTTTTTTTTTCCCCAGGACTTTTTCCATTTTTAGACTTGGTCAGGATGAATCTTCTGGTTTAGGCACACAAACCTTATCATTGCAATTTTTTATTACCATCTACTTTTACATGTAACTTATTTCCATCTCTTTTTTCATCAACTAGGTTCGGGCCAAAAACAGACTTCCATTTTTTTTTCCCACAAAGCCTCATTCACATTGGTACCCTTTCCCTCTTTTCCAGTCACAGGCTTGGACCTCTGGGGTGCAGTGCTGGCAACTGGTGTAATCTGCACTTTCTACTGCACATTGGTATGTAGCTTTAGCTTGAAGAATTTGTCTTTTCCTTGTGCCATTCAAATCGAGCACAGAATCTATTGAAAAGTAACCTTGTAACTGGATTATCCCATGGGGTACACTACACAGTATGGCTGTCACCACAGAGATATTCCCCTGGACTATGAAAAATTGGGTAGAGTTGACTCAAATCTTTTCCATTTTGACATGTTCAAAATTTTGTGGTTGCTGAAGGATCAATAAAAAGCAGATTTTTCTTCCTACCCCCTCTCGTATTTTTTCTTCTGAACTAGTAGAGCTTAGTTGTTTAATTTGTCAAGGACCTGCTCTCTGTGGCTGTAGCCACTCACTGTTACCAAAAGAGCCACTGAAAACGGCACCAAGTACCATATGAGAAAAACAGTCTTTAGATTAATACCAATTGCCCAGATGTCTTGAAAAGATTAAAAGGAATCTCAGTCACATAAGTTTATTTTTATATTTTGGGCCAAATCATATTTATTTATATTCGTGTAAATGGTACATCTGCTGTGGGCAGTGGAACTGGGTACACATGTCGCTAGCACAGGCTGCCCGCTTACATTTGGACACAAGCCAAACTCTGAATCAAAGTTGGTTTTATGGGGAAGGAAATACTGGATTAAACTATACGTATGGCCAAAGCGCTATATACTCCAAAAAAAGGTCAGTGTGTCCTGAAAAAACTCCTGGATGCAAATATCCTGGTACAAACTTCTCTCTCAGAAGTTCTCTCTCAGGAGAGAAGATGAAGTTGACCTATTACGTATAATTCTCATAATCCACACAGTACCAGTTCTCTCAGTTGACTGTGACTGACCCTGTTGTAGTGGGATAGTGCCCTTGTAGGACCTGATCTCTGTTGCTTCTTGTGCAGGGTGGCCTGAAGGCCGTGGTGTGGACAGACGTTATCCAGGTCGGCATCATGGTCGCTGGATTTGCATCCGTGATTATACGAGCTGTGGTGATTCAAGAGGGCATCGGAAACATTGTAAATGACTCCTACCATGGCGGAAGATTGAACTTCTGGAAGTGAGTTTGTGTTTGCAAATAACGTGCCTTTCTATTCACTGCGTGGCTATCTGCAGATCTAAATTGCTCTTGAGGGGACAGGCTGGGGAAGCTGGTACTCAATTTTGTGTAGCCAAAAAACAAGTTTGAATGATATTTTTAGGTTTTACACCACGCAAAAACATGTAAAGAGAAAAATCTCTTTACAGAAAATTATTTTGCCAGGTAGGTATTTTAAGGATGTATTTTGGATTCCTGTAAGAGTGAATGGTAAATAAAAGGGGACAATTGCATTCATAATTACAGTTTGCAAACAAAGGATTTGTCATTTAGGCTACAGAACCAAATGATTGGAAAAATAATAGTTTGGGGCTAATATGAAAATAGGAAATATTTTTCTTAAAAGAAAAAGCTGATGGGAAATGTTGCAGTGAGCAAATGAAACATTTCACTCGTTTGGAGATGAAAGAGTTTAGTTTTAACAACATTTTAGCTTATATTATTGTAACTATTAATAGACTAAAAATATGACTTTGCAAGGCCAGTACTATTCATTCCTGATAGTGTCACAGAACACTTCAAGTTAAAAAAGTGTTCATTGTACTTCTGGATAAATAGGTGAGTCCTGAGAAACTTTATCGAGGACTATTGGTAACAAAAGCCTAATTTGACAAAAGTTACCTTTTGTCCTTCTGTCTATTCATATAGTTCATGATATTCATAAGGTCATTCTCCAGAGCTCTTCAACAAGTTCTTCAGTAAATAATTCATCTGTGGATATTTTCTTCTTTTGGTGAATGGTGACTTTTCAGTCTGTTTGTCTGAGTTGCACTGGTTACTCACCATTGCTCCTTCCCTCTATTTTAGGGTTCAAAAACAGGAGAACAGGAAGAATAAAGGCATGAAATAAATAGTTGATCTAGCAGTAGGACATTGTTCGCCAAGACAAACACCCTTCAGTGCTATACTAAAATGCGA
The DNA here is from genome assembly GCA_034781795.1 of Crypturellus tataupa. Lineage (NCBI taxonomy): Eukaryota > Metazoa > Chordata > Aves > Tinamiformes > Tinamidae > Crypturellus > Crypturellus tataupa. The sequence continues at coordinate 381,006 of JAWLRI010000201.1, read as the reverse complement.
TTTAAAACACATTTTTGTTTATTTCTGGCTATTTAATTCCTACACCTAATGTGTAGAGATAGATCAGAAAAATATCCACAGTGGGTGCACATGTAGACATACCTTTGTATTGGTGTCTGACTGATGTCCCTGGAGATAAGGAGACATATTACACTTTTATTGAAGCATCATTTCATCACAGTCACTGTAAGCAGGCAGCTTTAATTATAACCATCATTTATATGCAAATAAATTTGTCAGTATAAACATTGGAGTTTTTTGCTTTATTGGGATTTCATCTCTGAATTAAAAATTTGCTCTCCGAGATTTCATATAAAGTATCTAAATGTTCAAAAACTGGACAAATTAGAGAGTTTATACTAGAACAGATTTGAGAATATTTCTTCTAGCCAGTAAGATCTTATGATGTTGACAAAATTGTCAAATTCTTCATTTGCTTCTTTCCTTCTCTTTGCAGCTTTAATCCCAGCCCTCTCCAGAGGCACACCTTCTGGACGATTGTTATAGGTGGGACCTTCACATGGATGGGCATATATGGTGTCAACCAATCTCAAGTACAGAGATACATCTCATGTAAAACCAGGTTTCAAGCAAAACTGTAAGTCTGATTACAGTAATCATTTAATGTCTAAATTCAGCAGTAATTGTTCTTTATAAGGGATTTTTTAAAGGATTTTTTTCCTACTTGTAAAAATCCCATAAAATTGACTTGTAAAAAGGATCAACTTATTTTCTGCTTTGTGAACCAGGTTAGTGCTATAAATACTAGATTTTGAATTGCATATAATTGACTTTTACATTCAGTTGAGTGCCAAACTGCTTCACTGTGCCGTTATTCTTGCATACCAATGCCTGCATTAAATTTATATGCAATCTAAAGGCCTAATGGTATAGTACTTCCTTGTGCTGAAGCTATATCAAGACATCATCTTTAATTGCTACTCTGTTAAAGCTAAATCAGTGCTGGGAAATTTTGCCTGAGTAAAGAATAGAAGATTTTTGCGTAGAAAAGTGCACAAGAATCAGGAAATACAGAAATGTTTTATCCAATGATAACATTTCTAAGCAATCATACATTTTGTGTTCATAATAGCCATGATGTATTCTTTAGGAGTTCGCTATGGAACCTAAGAGCTCTGTTTTCCTTGAGTTTAATATTTTTTGATCAGTCTTATGATTAGTATCCCCTTAGTAGTCCAGAACTTAGGGTTTAAGACACATTACCAATCATGGAAACTCTTTCCATTTATATAGAAATATATAGGAGAAGTATATAAAAGGACGTTGTAACTATAGTCACTATAAATTCCATAATACAGTGGCGCGCAGTAGAGAATGGGTTTTATGAAGACTTTCACTTTAAAAAGTGAGCAAAATGCCCATAAAATCATGTACAATTGAAGTTATAGTAGTAATGAAAATCTGCTTTACTGCAGATTCACACTGCAGACAGGAACGAACTGCTGCTCGTTGTGGATCGCTTGGGCCAGAGGTGCAGGCCCTGTGCCCAAATTGTGCCGCTGACACCCTGCTTTCCAAGTGCTGCTTTTGGCCACGTTCCTCTCTCGCACTCTTGCTGTAGCAAGGGACATCTCAGGGCCGTCCCAGAAGCTGAGTGTGACCAAGGGGAACTTGGCACCACAGCAGCTTCTGGGCAGATTTTTTGAGCTGTTGCACAGGTTTGACCAGGGCTGGAGGTTACCTGATTCTGGAGGGATTTAGGTGAGTTTTATAGTTCATAACAAATTTATAGCAATACTGCCTTTATTAGCAGAATCCTTTCCTGCTTGGAGGGGCCAGTTGGATTCTCTGTCATCTCACTTGTGCTAGCTGGTATTTCCCCTGGTTCAGAGAGCTTTCAGCATGACTGTTTTAGCTTGTCACAATTATGGACAGTTGCATTCTGTGGTAACTATTTATAAATGAGCTAGATAAATGTTTGTTTATAAACACCTCTGGCAAGTCACATTGGTGTCCTATACCTCTTAATGCCTTTTAACCTGCACACAGAAATGGAAAATGTTGTCATGTCAAAAGAATAGTTTTGCACTACCATTGCATTTCTTGAAAGGTTTTAGAAGAGACAGCGCAATAATAAACCAGAGTCGAGAAAATAATTCTTCCACAGACCCCAACTTGTGGTTTCTGTGAAGGCCTTAGAGAATGATCTCTAGAGGTCCCTTCCAACCTTAACCATTCTGTGATTCTGTGTGAATGACACCAGAACAGATATTCTGTCAGGCTTTGGGAATGGATTTCACCCCATTTAAGAAATGTACCAGTAGGTATGGACACATGCTGCGTACTCCGTGTAGGCAAATCAAGCATAAACCTCATATGTGAGTGATAAAGACATTTAGAGGAGAAGAGGACTTTCAGAAAAATGGGGGCTACTAACACATTTTATCTTACTTTCCTTTCAAGGCCATATTTGGCATGTTTCAGTGTTGAAATCTTAGAGGCAGAATGAAACAACCAACCAAAAATAAGGCTTGCACTGTTACACTACTTACTTCACCCAAATTCTGCTCCACGCTACTTACCTAGAATTAATGGGAATACCTCCCTCTAATAGTGCTATGGTTCTTATAATCCAGTGCTTAGTCAGAAGATGTACCTTGAGCCGGGAGATATATCAGAAGAAAAAAGAAAAACAGAGTTTTCTTTTCAGTATCAGTTTTAAACTGATACAGTTTTAAAACAAGATTTGCCAGATTCAAATAAACAATTCCTTTTGATTTCCTCTGTTTCTCTACCTTTAGTTATTTGACTTTCTAATCTTTACTCTAGGCTATAGTCTAATACTGCTATTACTTCTATTCCAAGGATTTGGATTGATATAATTTATTGGTTAAAATTTGTATTAAATAGATTCTGAGCATGTCTCCTAGAGCACAGGGCACAGGATTATTTTGTCCAAGCGGGTCTTGAAGATCTCCAGAGAAGGAGACTCCACAACCTCTCTGGGCAGCCTGTTCCAGGGCTCTGGCACCCTCACTGTCAGGAAATTTTTCCTTAAGTTCCTGTGGAAATTTTGATGTTGATCATCCTTGTGGCCCTGCACTGGACACAGTGCTCCAGATGTGGCCTCACCAGGGCTGAGGAGAGAGGCAGGATCACCTCCCTCGACCTGCTGGAGACGCTCCTCTTTATGCACCCCAGGATCCCTTTGACCTTCTTGGCCGCGAGGGCACACTGCTGCCTCATGGTCAACTTTTCGTCCACCATGACGCCCAGGTCCTTCTCTGCAGAGCTGCTCTCCTGAATTGCATGCAGAGATGTTCCATGCTTTGATCTGGGACACCACACTTTACAAATCTGGTTGGGATTTGTCTTTATCAAAGTGTGCAATGAGAAGGAGTTTTTCTTGTCAGCTACTTGTAATCTGAAACTCGCGCACCTGGTGAAATTAACCATATTTCTCCCATCGTTTCTTGATGAGATTTTGTCAGAGGATGGGCACTCAGACCATACTATCAAGAAAGTATCTAATTCTTATATTTTAAAATATCAGTGACAGGTCTGGTGACTTGTTTGAGGCCATATCATTACTCCCTTTCAGGTTGGCAGTCACTATCTGGGACATTTCCTCAATGATATTTGACTGCTGGTGTCACCAAATCACTTGGCTCTACAAGAAGCTCACACCTACAAGAGGTCTGGTCCATTAACCTCAGCATAGCAGGATATCTAGGTCCTACCAATGGCCCATGCCTTAGCACTGAACATTGTTTGCTTTTTAAACTGAAGTAATCCTAGCACAACACACTGGTGCAGCCAGCTGCTCCTACCTTCCTGGCTGGTCAGGAACCAGAGGCATAGCCTGCCATGTCCACGTGTGCTGGGCTCTAGTGAGGCACCAACCTCTCAGGTTTTCAGGAGGGTGCAAGTCTTCGGCCTTGACTTTCTTTAACCATGGCCCTTCCTTGTGTGCTTATCAGGTCTCTCTATATCAACTTGGTGGGCCTTTGGGTGATCCTGACGTGCGCAGTGCTGTGCGGACTGGTGCTGTACTCCATCTACAAGGACTGCGACCCATGGACCTCCAAGAAAATCTCAGCACCAGACCAGGTAAAGCCCTCATGTTCCAGCAGGAGGACAGGGAGGGGTGTGCTGCCATGGGGCTTGGTGTGCAGAGAAGCTGAGGGCAGCCCTTTGCCTTGCCCCATGCACACGGGGCAAGGGAGGAGAGCCCAGATGAAGCTGCTGACAATGGTCAAGAGAATGTTAGGAGGGCTTGACCATCACCTGCCTGCAGTGGAGGAACATGGTAAATCAACAGTAAATATTTCAGAGATATACAAGCAAAAGGGGCTGGTGGTGGTGGACAAAACCAAAAATGCGTAAAAATAAGAAGCTCCCAGAAAAATCAAACTGTACTTTTGTGGTAGGGGTAGTTTGTTCCTTGAGGTTACCTCTGCCTGTTTAAAACCTGGATCCTAATAGTGCTTACTATATGTAAGTGGATGATTTAGGTATCATTTTCTGTGTAGAAAATGAGTAACTAATGCAAAATAGGACACTTAACATTAGAAGAGCTGGTTAAGATGACAGGAATAAGGCTGTAAAAAAGCAATATAGTGCAAAAACAAAAACAGTAACATTTCTTACTGTCTGAACTTTTCAGCTGATGCCCTACCTGGTGCTGGATATTTTCGATGGTTTTCCAGGAATGCCAGGGCTTTTTGTGGCTAGTGCCTACAGTGGGACATTAAGGTAATTTAATAATTTACATAGTGATGTATGTTAGTTCTTTTAATCATCCTTATTAGGCTAATGTTGTATTTATACTAAAACTTTTGCATTTCAAAAAAAATTATGAACTGTGTGACATTGTAGCTTAAAAATTTTAAGGTTTCATCAGGAGCATTCTGAGGTCTTAAAACTCAAATGTGCTTGGAGTTCCCTAAGAACGTCAGCCCCACATAACATACAGCAACATACACCTACATGTACTTTAAAGCCCTCTGCTATAGGAAGTTTTAAGTTTTATAAGCAGGTGGTTGTGCAAAACAACTGCATTTTTTGGAGGTTTTTTACTGCTCATCTTTATCTTTCCAGTTTCAAACCTACCTATTTTTAAATACACCTCCCTTTACCTTGTTCGTGATCTTTACAATCTTGTTCACAAAAGAGTTCATGGACTTCCAATTGTCTTAAGTGAGCCCTGTGAGAACAATGGTAACTATATATATTTTAGTGGAGAAAACAAATAAAATTTCCTTCTATCTCTTAGCGCGGAATGCTCTGTTCAGCTTTCCCAACATATATTTTCTAGGAAACTCCATCTCTGCCAGGAAAGTCTTTGAATAATAGCAAGCAGACAAAATTGTCAAACCTTAAGAATATAACAACAGAATAATTTTTTGCTCTGAATACTTGTAGTTATGCAAAGAGAGAACAGGCATAGTAGTTTGTTTTTGTCCGTTGAGGGAACTGCTGGTGACTTGTGAGAATAAGGTGCAAATGGTCACAAATTGCCTGACTGGCTTTGCACCTTAGAGATGCAGTTTCGCTGACTGCAAAGGCATCCTAGAGCACTTTGCTTTGGACAACATGCCTTATTTTTAGAGGACTATAATTAGCTTCTCTGAATCTTTTTTCTAGGAATGCATTCACTGACCTGCATGTATGAATTTTACTTAGACAGATGTATACTATGTAGATTTGTAATGATATTACATAAAACAGTTTGTATATACTACATATAAAAGATCTTTTCATTGATTTCTCCAGGCTAGTCTTTTCATCAAGACCTGCCTTGTCTTCACTAAGATCAATTATTTTAAAGAATTTTTGTAAACTATTAACCAGTAATAGCAATAGTAATTTCAACCAACACAGCTGTCACATTTACTCTCTGATAGTGTTTCAGCAGTAGCAGGTTCTCCCTGCCTTTAACCATTCTGTTATTTAGGATTTCAGGCCCTCCACCACACACACCAAACAATTGTGTATTAATCTTATCTTTTCTTATCTTCTCCAGTACTGTGTCCTCTAGCATCAATGCTCTGGCTGCTGTAACCGTTGAAGACTTCATCAGACCACACTTCAGCTCTCTCTCTGAAAAGAAACTGTCCTGGCTTTCCATGGGGATGAGTATGTCTGGAAAATATCTTTCTCACTTTTACTTTTCAAAATAAGATCTTGATTCAAATCTTATTTATGACAGCATAAGTCATTCCATTCAAGCCAGTATAATTTTATTAGCGCAATACATGAAGGAGACCAGAAGAGGCAGGTAAGCTTTATACAGAACAGGGAAAATGGATGGTTCAAGTGAAGAGAAGAAAAAAAGCTATCTTGTTTGGACTTTAAGCAGTAAAGAGGCACTGCATTTGTATTCAACTTTGACTCCTCATAGTATACAACTAAATGTCTCTGAAATAGATGCTGTTTTTCCTGCATCTGCCAAAAAGCAGAAGTGCAGAAAACAACTTTGTGACAAACCTTTGAAAAGGGTGAGATGCCAGAGCAGCAGCATCCTGACAAGGAGAAACTTCATGTATTCACCTTCAAATCCTCAGTCTGTTTGGATGCTCTGTTTGGCACAGCTCAAAGCAGAGGGGAAGAACAAGGCTGAGCAGATGGTTTATGTCTCTAAAGTGCAGTCACTGTCTCCGCTGCCTGTAGTGACACCAGCAGCAGGTGTGGTGCAGGGCAGCGCATGCAGTAAGTGTAAAGAATCTCAGTGGTGGTGTCAGAGCCCAGGCCACCGAGCACAGCACGCCGGTGACAGGTGACAAGCACTGGCATCATCCCCTAAGAACACTGTTTCTTAAATATTATTGCAGGTAATGCTTAGGCCAAATTGGTTGGTGCTTTGATGTTATGATGAGCTGCCTGACGTCTCACGTTTAACACCAGGATTAATTTACTGCTTCTATCCTCAAGCAGTGGAATTCAATAGGGGTGGAAGTGGAGAAAACAAATGAGTCAGTGTTGTGGGTCCTGGGAAGAAGGGACATGTGCTGTTCAGGACATCTACCTCACCATGACCTGTGACATTCTTTGTCACAGCGCCAGCTCCTAGTAATCTTTCAGCATTTACTTTCTTGCTCCAAAGCTTTAGACCGAGAAGCAAAATCCTTCCTCTGAAATAACAGCCATCACACAGACTAGCCAAGCAGTGTAAGCCGTGTATGTGGTATGGCCAGAATGGCTAATTCGTGCTGCTATTTGAGATTAAATATTTGAACTTATCTTCAGTGATATACAAGAAGAAGGTTGCCAAGTTTGTGTTAACTCCTTTTAATGTAAACATGAACCTGGCATTTTTGCTGATTCAGGAAAGTTTAGAGATGATCCAGATTATGACAGACTTTATTTGGAGATGTCAAGAGTCACACTGGGATAGAGGGCATCATTCTTCAAGCTTCAGCAGATTTACACATCGTTCTGCCTTTCCCACACAGGCCTCTTTTATGGCATAGTGTGCATTGCTATGGCCGCACTGGCGTCTGTCATGGGAGCCTTGCTGCAGGTGGGTGTTAAACTGCTTGTTTGTGGCCTTGTTAAATAACACAGAGGAGTCGTTTAAGAAAATAATTTCTGGATATCATTATGAAGTTAGTTTTTAGTCTTTGTTAAGTATTCGCCTCAGACAGGCCCTGGCCCAGCCTCAGCTCTAAACACAGCTGTAACTATACCTAGTCCTGCCATCTGAGAACATGACAGTTACAAACTCGCAATTTTTCTCCCATCTCCCCTTCACCCCATAATGGAAGATTTAACTTTCCTGAACAGTATCCAGTTGTAAATTCTCTTCTTTCCTCAGGCAGCACTAAGCATTTTTGGCATGATTGGTGGTCCCCTTTTAGGAATGTTTACTTTGGGAATCCTCTTCTCCTTTGCAAATGAAATAGTAAGTATCATCAGCTCAAAATTCACTGATTGTTTTGGACACCTCCATTTTTTCTCTCCATAATTTTGTGCTGGGCATCAAGGGAGAATTCTTGACATTTTCCATGTATCTCTGCTTTTGCCTTCCTACTTAACCCCATGAAGTGACAAAACAGAGATATAGCAGAGAGAAATCAGCTCCCAGCCCCACGGTAACCCTGGAGGCGTCTGAGCAAAGGCAGAAAAAAAGGTGCCCAAATACTTGCTGCATGCAGGCAGCCAAGTAAACCAAGCAACCAAGTAAACATCAGCTACCAATACCGTGGGTGGGATGGAAAACCCAGCAGAACAAAGGGCTTGGAGAGGCAGGCAGTCTTCAAAACCTATGTGGGAGTCAGAAAATACAGATTGAATTGCTGTGTTTTTGGTGGAATTCTTCAGCGTTATAAAAATCAGCTGTGAAGAAAATGTATTCCATGTAAAGTTTATTTGGCCAATTCTGGAAATACAGCCCATAGGCTAACCCAAGAAAATTATTAGATATTAATTAAGGCTCTCTGATCACTCACTTTTACCTTTTTAAAAGTTGAAAAATTTATATATGCCCTGAAACGATTTTTGCCAACCGTCATCCACAAGAAAATGATCGCAAAGCAGAATATCTGCTGCAAGAGCAGATCACACCAGTAAAAGGAAAAGTTGCTTTATCTTCATTCAAAAAGGATCTGAAATAAAGCAACTTCATCTATATATGAAGCATCCCAAAGCTGTTGTTTGATCATAGAGGTATAACAGCAAAGTAAAGAGGGATGTGCTCAGGAAGGATGAGTAAACTCTGTTTCCCAAAGGAACAATTCATAAATTCCAGTGGCTCCCCACTGTTCAGGTGTTCATTTTTCCTGTGGAGATGCAGATTATTTTAACTATCATTCATCCAGTTCTTTCATGTACTTTTGTTTTTCCGTTAAATCCAGTTTTCATTTTCTGTTTTGCAGGGTGCATTTGTGGGTCTCATCAGTGGCTTTATAGTTACACTTTGGGTTGGAATTGGAGCTCAAACTTACCCTCCTCTCCCAACAAGGACTAATCCACTAACTCTCTCAACTGCAATGTGCAACATATCCATATCCAACTCAAGTGGTTTTACTTCACCGACAGGAATTCCATTAACAACACTCCTCCAAACAACAACCAAACACACAAGGTAATCTGTAATCCATAATCTGTAAGCAACACTGCACACATTTATTTTAAAAACACTGTGAACCTATGTCTAGCATTTGGGTTAATATAAGTATGCCTGCTGGTTTACCTAGCTGATTAATTAGGAAGCAACAATTTTCTTTGATTTTTTTTTTCCTGTAAGAGTCAAGTCTACCTGTGTTATCCCAGAAGAGAAGTCAAGGTGAATCTTCCTATTGACCTTAAAAGCTTTTGTTCTGTATTGGAGTCTAAAGGCTTGGACAAGCTTTGCTGGGAGCCATGGCTTTGGAGAAAGAATAAAATTTACAATTATTAGATTAACTTCCATACAATCTTTTGCTGTATGAATCAAAGTTGTAGATGTAGATGTAGAAAATTTGCCGTCTTAACAGCTCTGCCTACAACAGCTTGTCTGTGCAGATATAGCTCTAACCAGCAAAGTCAGCAGAGTGTGTAATGGATATAATGGACAAAATAGAAGGATTTTTCTCCCCTCTGCAATAGGCAGAAATCTTACTTTTGACACCCAAACTGTAACAGGTAGAAGTAATAATGCAGAGAATGGTAGGAACAGGAGCTAAACAAAATTTCCCAGAAATTCACAATCCTCACACCTTAGAGCACTGTGCAGTCAGCAGCAGATGCTGGTGCACACGAGTGTGCAACTTCAGGTTCACCAGCAAAAAGCCTCACACGAGGCCTCTAGCCTTGCTCGTGGCTGGGGAGAAGTCACCACTGCAATGGAAAGGGCTGACTAGGGGAACCGAATCTGATGCAACCAGACACTTGCCAGTTTTGGGGGACTCTTTGGCCCCCCTTTAGCCTTTGGGGGATGTGGCTAATCTGCCTGTTTTATGCCTTTAAATGACATGCTCCTCCTAAAGACGCTATCCCTTCATCTGGATAGCTGGAGTGCTCAGCTTTGCCCCAGATTCCTAGCTGAGACAAGATCATCTTGTTTTGCCTGCCTTTTTTCATTGCCTCATGGTACAGATCAGTGCCCTCCGTTACCAAAGGGCTTGCCCTGCAATTTTTAAAATCAGATTTTGAATGCACATTTTGTTACACAGGGAAATTCGACAGAACTAGATCACTTGTTATTTCCAGAAGTACTTCTGCATTTATAATTGGTCTAGAAACATAGATAACATTTGTCCAGAATACAAAATCAGAGATGATAAACGTTTTATGCTCTTTTTTTTTTTTTTTTTTCCAGACCTGCCATAGCAGACAACTGGTATTCCGTGTCTTACCTCTACCTCAGCACACTTGGGACCCTTTTCACAGTAGGCGTGGGAATACTGGTCAGCCTCCTCACGGGTACTAGTCCCAGGAGTATCACTGAATGCATGTCTTTCTTAGTTCTCTTTCCAGCTAGCATGATCAAGCCGAGAGCTGGCATTGCTACGGTGTCAGGGACCCTGTCGTAAAGGCTGTAAAGTTTCCTATCCTAACTCATTGCCTTCCCTTAGCCCCTCTATGTCCAACACTCTGTCCACAGCAAAGGAGACTTCAGATTTATAAGGTTGCAGAAGTCTCAGAAGTTAACATGAGGGGCAATAAGATATGAATCTGTTTTTCCTGTTTTATTAGATCCCAGCAGGTGCTGAGGTTTAAGGGTTGTCCCTGAGCATGGCAACCACACCAAGCAAGGAGATACACCCATGCTTCTTCAACAGGACAAAAGCAGATTTACTTTGAGTGAGTTCAGAGCACTCAAGGATCATTGTTTGACTATAATGTTTTGCCACCACATTCACAAAGCACGTACTTAAGAGCTGCATATGTGTGCATGGCTACATTGCTTCTTTTTCAGTAATTCCTGTACTACTGGTGTAGGGGTAAAAGAAATATGAGAGACTGAGGACTCCATTCTGTCCTGTGGGACCTCTCCTTTAGCATCTTGCTAACGTGCAAACCAAGCCCACTTTGCCTACAGCAGAAATCGCATAAAAGCAGCTGCTCTCCAGCTTTACCATTGTGCCCAACCAGTTTCCTGCAAGGTCACTCACACTTCAGTGTTGCTCGATTTCAGGAGCTAGTAGGCCAGTATAGAATCATTTTGGAACTGAACTCTCTTTTTATTCTACTTCAAGGCTATAACATAGTAGACAAACTGGGTTCCGTTAGCTTCCATGTACCTTGTAACCAATAAGACATGCTTTTACCAGTTTCTTTTCCTCGTCAAGAACTTGCTCCCATTTCTTTCCTCTTTCCCTCCCTGACATACATCCTGTACAGAACAAGATACAGCTCTGGTAGAGGTGCCCATGGGAAAGTTTTTGCCTCTTATCTGCTTGGGATCTAGGTATTTGTAGCCCCTTTACTGAGAGCCTGTCCACCACACCTTTAAGCCATAAAGTGAAACAGAAACAGCAGAAAAATCTACTGACTCAGTAAATCCAAAAGAGAATTCTTACACCAGACTATACCTGAAGTTTCTTAAGTCCCTTAGACCAAGACCCTATTTAAATGGCAGGTAGAAATCAGCACTACCTCCCAGCACCTGCATCTCTCTTCATTTTCACACATGTTCCCACACCAGACAGCTAATCTTCCATGCCCTAAAAGTGCTCCAATACCCTGCTTGATTGTTTGGCTTCTCTCAAATAACTCACCCTAGAAATCATTGTGACCTGGTGGGAGGCTACCCTTATTCTGGAGAACTGACAGGGAGCCAAGGACCTGGACCCAGGCTCCAGGACAGGGCAGTGTGTGGTGCCACATGTCCTGCTTGGGCTGGATGATTCTAAATATCACTATTTTTGGTTCATTCATTAAAGAAATGATCCCTAAGGGAAGTAACATCCGGGTTGTAATTGCCTGATGGCTTTTGCTACATGCCTCTGTCCTGCTCACCTGGCCTGGTGCCCATAGCTGGGCTCTGACCTATCATTCACACATGGAAACCAAACCTAGCTGATTGAAACCTGGTTGTTTTACAGGGGGACTGAAACAGAATATAGACCGTAAATTCCTGCTGAACAAAGAAGACTTTTTATCCAACTTTTCTTGGACTAAAGCTGAGATAGTAAGTGTAGTTCTATGCTGACTTAAAGCAGTCTCTCCTTGTGGGTATTCATCCTGGTAGGATGAGTAGCATGAGTAGATGCTGCCTGATATGACCGCGTGCTTTACAGCAGTATTGGAACATGAGGTGGGTGAGGGAAAAGCAGCTGGCATAGGCAAGGAAGCTCTGTTTGGCCACAGCTTGACTTCAGTGAACAACATAACAGCCGCTGAGACAAAAGAGAGCTGTTCTCAGGGTGCCTGCCAAAAACCTCCCTCACGAGTCTCTGGAAGCCGGCCCAAGGCACGCTTCGAACCCAGCACAGCCTCCAGTGTTTGTAAACATATGTTCTCTGTGGTGTGGGGGGTTTGCAACATAAGCTACTGTTTGAGGGAAAACATTTCTAGTCAGTGTATCTATTTACTAGCTGCCTCCCCAAGGTAAAAGAAAAGGGGAGAAGTTATTAGCTACAGTGCAAAAAACATTCCTTACAATGGAGGAATTTGTTTTTTAAAGTAAACTATAGATTACCTTTCAATCACTGTCTTGCCGGTGTTGAACATGCAGGCTGAGCTCTGTTCCGTGCTTTCCAAGTGCTGAAGTACAGGCAATGACATCTTAGCAATGATCCAGGTTACAAAAACCCCATGAGGACAGCCCGTTTTATTATGATGCTATGGATTTTGCCTTCTGTATACGGAAGATCTTTTTACTATGCTGCATGCTCTCTGCCCATGTCACTGGAGACCAGCTATCGAGCTGATGTCATTCACTATAGCTCCACTGTCTTTAATGGACTGCCATCTGTTTTCATCATCTGGAAATGTTATCCCCAAAGTTGTGAAAAGAAAAAAAAAAGAGGGAAGGGAAGGGGTAGAAGGAAAAGGAAAAGGAAAAGAAGAAAAAAAGTGAAAGCTAATTCCCACAGAAATGTTAATTTCTCCCTGGAGTCAGAAAAAAAGTGTCTTCACAGCTGTAGATCTGGGAGTTGGGTAGCAAGTGGTTGGCAGCACAACTAATTCAGAAAAATATAGTTCAAAAAAAGAGAGGCAACTGAGACTTTCTGCACATGAAGAGCTCAACCTCTCAATATGTTTAACAGAGATCATGCATAAAAGCAACAATGTATGTTAATCTGCTTTTCTTGTCAAAGAGGATTCAAGGATCAAGTGTTGGCAAACAACAGCTTGGGGGTCCAGTGGTGACAGATTGCTAGACTGGAATGTGGCAGTTACAACTTTGCATACCCAAAAAAGCCTTAGACACAATTTACAGGACAAGAACATTTTACATGAAAAGAGCATTTTGCATGACTAGTGACAATGTGCAATAACAGCTTTGCCATGCCCCTAGAAAAATAGCAGCTAGGGCAGTGAGTAGCTATTGATGTTCTGGCTGCAACACATATTTACCTGCCAGACCTCCTAATTAGCTGTGCAAGCTGGACCTGACTCAGCTTGCATGCAGGTCAAAGAGAGGGAGGCTCTTTCTTGCACTTCACGTGGTTTCTGACTTCACTTTTTAGCAGGACAGAGTAAAAGTGTTGAACTGGAAACCATTCGCCCCGGCAGCTGAGGGAACCGACAACCCTGCTTTCGGCCAAATGGAAATGAAGGACTCGGAGAATAAGGACTCGGAGAATAAGGACAAAGATGATGACCCACATATATGACACAGGGCCACGTCAGCCCATGAGGACAGTTCTGCTCATATATTAAAAGCATTGCTGACATTCTTGTGATTGATCAGTTACCATCCCTGCTGGGGTTGTGGGCAGAAATCTCTGCAGAGCTTTGTGGCACTGTCACCCTTGCATGACCTTGACATTAAGAACATGTCAAAAGAGGAATCAGGTCTTTCTTGCTCTCCCTCTCTCTTGGGATCTTTGCAAAAGGGCTTAAGGCAATGTTTCTAAGTGAAATGCTTCCTCCAATTCTTGAGCCTCCTGAAAAATATCTGCTTTTAATCTCAGTTCACTCTCAAAGCATTTTCTATTTTTTGTAAGATCACAGAGTTTCCCCAGAAAGGACTGTTTGTCTTTCTAGCACATTGAAAGTATGAAGAGATTAGTACTGCAAGATTGTATCAGATTGGAAGAAAGAAAGGTTTTTCTAAAGTGCTGGAGATATATTTAGTGCCATCTGGTTGCTTTGTAAAATTGATGCTGAGAATGTTTTTATATTGCTGGTTTTGTTGTTTATTTTGTCTTCATTAAGTCACTCATTCTCAGGTTGCCTGCATCTCCTTCTCTCTCTGCTCACTGCTGGGAGCTACTAGAGTGCCTTTCCAAATAGATGGAGCCACGAGTCAATAATATCCTTCATTTCACTCCCTTCCTCGCTCTTCTGTCCTGTCTTACCCATACAGAGCTGGTCCTCATAGCGGAAATGAGCAGTACCTGGGCTTTTTATTCAGATCCGTGTAGGAGAGCCACAGTAGTCACGTCATGCCCCAAGTGCGGGCCAACGTCCACTCCTGCTCAGGCCTGGGCCTGCTCTATCACTGGGGATGTTAATGGAAGATGAACGGCCTCTTTGCGGTGCCGGGAGAAGCTGGTGGCACCTGCAGTGCCACTGCTGCTACCTGCAGAGCCACACACTAACACCCAGCGCAGCCACTTGTGTGCGTTTGGTCCCTGGTGTCACCCAGGCTGCTCAGGTGCAGCCATCGCGGTTGGTCCGCACTGGGCTAGAGCCCACCTTGTGTCTCGGCAGGTGACAGCAGCCGCTGCACCTGTTCCCAGGAAGGGGACGTGACCATGGAGGGGTAGTCCGGGCAAGGAAGGCTGTTCCCAAGCTGCAAGGCAGAGGAGGGCTCCTCTCCCGGCCGAGGGAAGCCGTACGGCACCCTCCCCATAGCCACATACCTCTGCGGCTGAGGCGCGTGCAGCCTCCCCGGGCAGCGGGAGTGCTCACTGGCACGGCAGGGCACAGAGCTGCCTCCTCTTCATACAGCAGGCCTTACGCTGTAGCCACACATGGATAGTTAAAACCCCTCAGAGGACGCAGAATGAGTTGGGAACATAGGGGCTTGTGCAAGAAAGCCGATCTGTGCAGCTCGTAAAGCAGCTATGCTTGAGACCCAAATGAAACACTGACTGTGTGTCTTAGATGCTTTCTAAAAGTCGTGCCGTGGCCGTGCCAGATCCTGAGTCACTGTGGCTTGGAACAGCACTTAGTGCTAGTTTCCCTAGCTCTGACTTGGGCTCCGGTGTTTAAATCAAGCTATTCTGTGCCCCTGTGATAGGGGGCACTTGATCTATAGTGTAAAAGGCGAGCTGAAGGACCAGAAAACATGAGGAAGTGAAAATGAGGTCCAAGAGGCTGACTTCTTCTAGGGATTACAGACCAGATACCTGCTCTCTCTTGTGTTTGTCATATTGGAGATCGGAGGCGAGAGCAGCATCCTGAAGAAAGTCTTCTGGGATGCAGGACAGGGGCCGCTATTCCGGGACGGTTTGCTTCCTGTGCCGGAGGAGGGTAAGGGCAGCACATCCAGCAAGGGGCCCCGTCTCCACGATGCTCCAGGAATAGACACTGCATTTTGTATTCTTGAGCATTGGAGTAAAACAATTTGTACTTACCAGCCCTCAGGCCTGAAAAAGGGTAAATACTAGGCTACCTACTATGCTTCAGAGCACCCGAATGTGATGAAAGGCACCGGTGTGCGCTGCTGCTCTGTTGCACAGAGCAAGAGAGAAGCCTCCATGCCCAGCAGTAAAGGCTGCCGTGCTCTCAACATCCTCCGTTCATGATGATCTCCCATCGGAGGGGGCTTCCCAGGGGTGAGTGGTCACTACCAGCTGGTTCCTATAAAACAGCATCACTATGTTCTTTATTGCACTGCTCTGTACTGTGATCACTGTTTGCACAATAATCAAAACCACATTAAACTGTCTTGAATGACCTGTGACTTCTACCTGTTTTTCTTTTATGCACTGAAGGCTAATTTTCCCAGATATCACAGTTAAGAAAAATGTTGCAGCAATTTTTTTCTTCCATATTTTGCATAATTATTCATATAATTTATTAAGGCTGAGAAAGCACATAAATGAGCATTTTAAAATTTGACTTATTGTCAAATTATTAAGCACTGAGCAGTCATTTAGTTTTGAATTTGGTATAAAGTGAAAGTTTCAGCCACACTGCAGTATCTGTAGGTCCACCATCAAGGTTGCAACCTGAATATTTCCTGGAAAAAATATCTTGCTTTAGAAGTTTTAAAGACAAACATCCTTGAAATTTGCAGCGGACTCTGGGAATTATCCCATTTCTTGCTATTAAAACTTCCAGGATGGCTGCAGAGTGACTCTTTCTACTTTAGTTTTTTCAAATTTTTTTTAAAATTAACATTATTAATTAAAGCTTTTAATTTTGAGATTTCTCTGGGAATTTTTAGTGTCCTCTTCTAGCTAGACCCACAGCCAAGCAAACCTACTTGCCTACAGAAAAAGCAACAAAATCATTCTTAGTGTCTCTGTTGCTCTCCTCCATACTGATCTTTTATATATTCCAGCTAGAAGCTCATCCCACAAAGAAGTAGAGCATGCCAAAGGTCTATTAATTTCATGGAAATAAATTACACTTAGCATCCAGTAGAGTCAGGAGAGAAAGTAAGTAAGAACATTAAAAAGGAGATAAAATAAAATCCTAACAACATTTGGCAATGTGAGCATGCAGAGGATTCGCAGTGAGAAGGTACTGACTGGATCTTGGTCCTTTTTGGTCTGCATTTACATTTGCTTTAACAGAATTAGTCTACCTACCGTCTGAAAAGATAAGGTATAGAGAAAGCAATTCATGAAAGCCAACAGCAAAGATTTCATACGCATAATTTATTTTAAAGTTTACTGTGTCGCATTATACAAGCATTAAACATGGCTTTATGTCGATGCTTTTTTAAGTGTGAAAACTTGACATTCTTTCCATAGGATTTTTCTATTTACAAATAAACAATGTCTCTATATACTTTTATATATATATTATATATGGTAAATAACATAAATCCCCTCAGAAAGTTTTGAAATAAAAAAAAAATTTATTTGTAAACAAAGTTTCAGTTTTCGATAGCTTGAAAGCAGATGATGTTATATGCCTAGGCTTGCTTTTTGTCGAAGTATCCAGGTTTTCATTTACATTTGTTATTCTAAGACTTGTAAAATCAACATGGGACAGAATGCAAAAAACGTAGCAAACAGGCTGAAAAACAGCCCCAATATACATTTTTTTCCCCCTTGGTTTTAAAAACTGGTGTATAATTGCTTATTAAGTACATGCTTACTGTCAAGAGTAGTCTATGGTGATCAATCCTACGCTGATTGCAAGATGATTTCACAGTAAATCCTTTGATGTGAACTGTCCTGCTTGCTATGGAAAATGTCTGTGGCATGCTTGGAGGTTGTATTTTCTCTCACTCTCTCGAAGGTAGTGCTCTTGTGGAGCTGGAATAAGTAGACAACATATAGGACTGTCACCTGAAGGTTTAAACAAAACTGATCATCAGATTAGAAATAAGGGCCTGGTATAAAGTACCTAGCTAGAGACCTTTAAAACTCTATTTATTATCATTAGCCTATTATTTGTTTTACAATTTTCTAATGAAACATAAATAAAAAAGGGTCATCTTTCCTGAGTGTTCTGCTATGTAACTTTCTGCTTTCTTAGTTTCTGCTACGTAATCAGAATGTAGCTATACTGAAAATTGGTCTCCAAAGCAATTATTATCTATTGTACTTTTGCTGCACTTTTTATTTCTTTTGAAACATTAGATTGTATTGGTTCCTCAGCAGTGCAGGTCAGTTTATTCTGTAATACATTTTATTTCAGATCTTAGAAATTATAGAGATTACACTGACAAAGCATACCTAGCAAACTACCTAGCTGTTGTCATCTATTATCTTAATTATTACATATAGGGTATGTAAAATAAGACAGCTGCAGGTGAATTTGTCTCGGATGTGGTTTTACATGGTCATGCCCAAGAGAACCCAGACTGCAAGGGTCTACACACCTGTAGACCCACTCAGCACAGGTATGTCAAAGGATCACATTTACAGAGGCAGAAATATGCCCCTTTTCTTGCTGTCCACAAGGGCATTGCCCATAGATGCCCCAAGCTGAGGCAAAGACTAGCAAACAAGTTCACTTGCTCTGATAAAGGCAAATGATAAAGGTAAATGGATCACTACAAGGAAGTTCCTTGTTGCGAGGAAGCAAAGTGCAGGGAGGCAGTGGCTAGAGAGATGAGGGAGAGTACACTCCCTTCTGGTCCCTTTTTTTCCCCAAGCCATATTACCTATCATTAAAATCCTCCATAGTTCTACCTTGCAGTGGAAAGAATAAATCCCTTTAAACGAACAAACTATTACTTCATATTTATGACGAAATTATACCGTTTAGGAAGCTCTAGTTATTTGTAAAGGAGGTTAGGAGATCAACCCCTTTTTCTTTATTTTGCTGGATATCACCTGGTTATGCTTCCCCTTGTCCTCCTACATCCTTGGCTTTGGAGGTTCCTCCATACTGTGGCCAGTTACGTCACTCCATGTTCTGCAGGAATTGCAGTGTTACCACTCTGAGGCAGGAGAGCTTTGACAGTGCTCAACCAGCACATTTTGATACATACTGCCTAATTCAACACTTTTGTATCTTCAGGCTTACACTTCCACTATTTTGGGTTAATGATTCGGGAAATTTCTAATTCCTTCATACCAAACAATTAGAAAAAGAAAGTAGATGTGATCTGTCTGTTCAAGAAGTCCTTTTAGACCTGTCAGTTACTAACAGCATCTCCTTTTGGCCAAATCTAATTCTTACAGTGTGTGTAGATTTACTGGAACTGTTCAAATCTTTAAAACTTTTTTTTCCCCCAACCTTTCAGGATAACATTTCCAAATAATTGACCCTAGAGTTTGACACTTTTAGATTTTGACCTGGCTTTCAACTCTTCTGCATACCTGAATTATTCAGTGCTGTTAGACCAGTTGATTAGACTCATGATCATGTGTTTCCTCTGAACAAATACTTGCACATCTTTAGAGCTGTGGAAATGGTTTGCATATGTGATTTTAACAAACTGATGCAGTTTTATCCACAGTGAAAGGAGACAACATTGTCATACATTTGCTGCAAGCAGTAGCCATGCACATGGACATATACTGCCATTTTCATTGATCTCTCCACTTTCTTTCTGTCACCGTGCTGTGCACATCAGCTAACTAAGAGCCTCCACCCCAGAAGAAGCTGCATTTCATTAGTGATGTACTGTGCAGATATATAGTTCAAATCTGCTCTGTAGATAAAAATATTAATAATTGGAGCAGTTGTGTTTCCATACCACCATGTCATTGCCTATGAATTAATGACTTGATCAAGAAGATGAGCCACAAGATCACTAAGCTGTGTAAAACACTGTAAGATGTGTAACTACTTTGATATTTAGGCCTTGACTTCAAATTGGTCTTAAGAGTTTTCTGGAAACAGTGCAAAAACTTAAGCATTGATCTGTTCTGCTCATTCTGACAGCTTTGGAGGAGATAACACCGATAAGACCTCTCATTTCAAAAGGCTTAAGTAATATGCGCACAATATGGGCACACATGTGCTAAGGGCACCCAGCATATACTAACTACTCCTCTTTTCCTTTGCACTTTCTAGTATAGAAAAGAAAGAGATCGTTATGAACATAATTCTTGTTTTTCTTTAAGCAGTTCCTTCCTCACCCCATCATGGCCACTCATTGTGATAAGATTTTCCGTTCTTCTTCCTTTCCTTTCGTTCTTTCTGTAAACGTTCCAGTTCAGCTTCATACATCATTTCCTGAATCAGGTATTTCTCTCTCCTCATCCGATCTCTCAAATCTTTTGGGAGATCTGGGATTAAGTAGGAAATCACGTGCTTTATGCAAAAGACAAGGTGCTGTGAAAACAAAAAGGGTTGAAAATGAATATATGCTCAGGGAGAAAACAAGTTTTCTATTCCTCTTGAACGTCTTCTCCTTTCAACACACATGTAGATGCTGTGTCAGAACTAAACCCATTATTAAATTTGAAGAAAGCAAATTGTGAAGCTTTTTCCCACCAATATTCCAGCTGAAGGCATTGGCTTGTGGACCTCAGCAAAGGCCAAGGACAGCCAGGCCCACACAAGGTCCCACAATTGTTCTACTTTCTATGTGCTCATTCTTTGCAGTTGACTCATATAGGAAGAACTTGGCACTAGTGCATCACTCTACAGCAGATCAAGTGATGTAACACTTTGTTTTTACAAAATCTTTGTGTTAGTATTCAAACCAGTGAACTGCCCATGTAAAGAAAATGAGTTATCTTACACTCTATACCTCACCCAAAACCATGCTCACATTTATTAAGCACCCTAATTAAATATAAAGTAATCAATCTTTTGTACCTCATGTTTTAGGCATGCCATAGCAAAGCTCAAGTGGAATGTGGAAGGATTGTTTGAGTCTCTTTTCTTTTTTACTAAAAGATTATGATTGAACATTTACTCATTTGATTTGAGAGGACGAATAGAAAAACAGACTAATCCTGCATCTCAGCAAGATGGGATTAGACGCTCATTCCAGACGGGAGAAATAAAGGTATTTATTCTTGTCCAATACAAATCCTTCCTGTGAGAGGCACTGAAGAGAAAACATAATGTGTTTCTGTGCACTTTTCCCTCAAGAGAAAGAAGTGGCAAAGTCTAACTTGCTGTTCTTTTGACAAATTATAAATAAATAAATAAATAAGCTTCTTCAGCCTTAGGAGCATCAAAGAATGCTAATTTAAACCCGGACAAATAATTCCTTTAAAAGTGATAGAAAAAGCCTTTGCTTAAGAACTAGGCCAAAATAACCACCACCACATTGCTCAGTGCCAGGGAGTGCCTGAGCAAGTTAGTATATAAAATTTTGAAAGAAATAATACCTTGAACTATTTATCCAATCGGGAAATATTCTACTGTAATACATGTAGCACTCACACACACCCACCCACACCCACCCACACAAAAAAGAAAGATTAATCTTCTCTGTAGACAAAGACAAGTATGTTTTCTGCTACAAATGTCCAACTGTTTTGATTTCTGAAACTACCAAGCCAAGAGAGCAAACACATGAGAACTCCCTATGATTTTCCTTTCTTCTTTTTTCCTTATCAAGAAGGAAAGCCACAGATGCCTGTTGTGAGTGAGAGGTACAAAGGTCTCCTAGCAGTCACTGTTAATTCTTGGCACCTAGTAAGTAGCTGTGGAAATCCACAGGCCTCAAGACATGTGGAGATCGAGACACATTGACATGTATGGTACAGGATCAAGAGCTCTGTGCGTGGGGTGCCCCAGCCATACGTCAGCAAACCCATATTCCTCAAGGTCCACTGGCCTGAAAAATGATCTATGTCAATAATTAGTGGCTCTTCCTGAGCTCCAGGCATGGTGCTCTGGTCCCGTATCTAGCAGTCCTAGGAAGCCTTTGGCATGCCCTCCTGCTGCTACTGTTTCAGAACACAGTTCTCTGTCTACATGGCACACAACTCTGTGCCATCTCAGTCGTGGTTTTTCATCTGTCTTTGTTGTCTTGCCTTTTAGCAAAAGAGTAAGAGGAAGACCCAAGCAGATACTTCTTAACACCTGGGGAAGACAGTGCTAAGCAAAAAACACTGGTATACCTGCTGATAAACCACATCAGTACAGATGCACCATACCAGTACAGCAAGTTCACCGGGGTAGAGCACTATATTCATGAAATTAAATTGCTCCTGATACCCAACCTCTCTGTGTCCTGAAGCTCATGCCTGAATGGGTGAATAGCATATTTGTACAGGGTGCTGTACTATGGGATGAGACAGAGAGGAGTGCAGTCTGATCCACGACATCAAAGGTTGTTAGGAATTAATATCCCTCTGTCAATGGGATGAACTTTTTTCTATATAAAAATGATACTACAAAATACTCAGCATTTCTTTCATCTGTATTGCAAAGAAAAAGTTGGCTCCTTACTTTCCCTCTAACTTGGACACTTCTGTTCCGTGATTCAAAGAGGTATTTTGAAATCCCAGGTTAGAATGAATTTACACAGTATTAGAGTCAGAAACACAATATGTGCTCATAAAGGGTATGCCAATAATTTATGGTGATTACAACTTCTATATCTGTGTTGGAAGTCCTAGTTGCTATGACTTCAGAGAGGAGGACAGACTTCAAAAAATGGTTTGTTCTCTGTTTGGTTTCTTCACAGTGTATAAGGCATTTCATACTGCTCATGCTGGAGGGATGCTGAGCACTTCATTTCTGACAGGAATTGTATTTTTTCAAGCATCAGAATTTCAAGCCTCAGGAGTTGCATCTTGGTTGGTAAATGATCTCAGTTTATTCTTCTTCCTTCTCCTCTCTCTTTTTCTGAATCACCATTCATTAAGAGTTATTCAACTGGGTGCATTAAGTGTCTCCAGCAGGTCGAGGGAGGTGATCCTGCCTCTCTACTCAGCCCTGGTGAGGCCACATCTGGAGCACTGTGTCCA